>JARHVA010000599.1:4325000-4707500 GCA_037957365.1 Torreya grandis | reverse complement strand
TTAAAGTTTATTATATTTTATCCCCACCCATTATTTATGATTTTATAATCTCAGCAATTGTTCATAATTCTAAACTCCAACTTGCACACATATGCATAATAGGCTATCTTCAAACCACCAAAGCCAATAAGAAGAGGTATCACCATTTGTTTTCCAAACGTAAGCTTTGGAATTTATTTCCTTGCCTTACATTGATCTGAATGTTTCAATTTTTTTATTATCCTGAAATGTTTTAATATCCTACTTTACTATTTTATGATAAATTGTATATGACTATGTTCAATTGAGAAGTATGGATTAGACTTTTTGAAAATGTACTACTCATTCTCTTATGAATTTTAATTCCTCATAAGACCTTTTTTGACTAGTTTATACTCAGCTCTTGAATTTATAAAAATTGACATTCTTTGGCTTCAATCTTTAGCATTTAATAATTCATTGATACCAAGTGCCTCCATTTTAAATCTTAGTCTAGTTGACATTTGTGTTGAGCCCATATTTAGTGCTAAGTAGTTCAACATGTTTGAAATTTTCCTACTAACTATGGAAACATGATAAATCATGTTTTCTATTCCTGTAAATATAATACATACATATATATAGAGAGAGAGATACTTGAAAAATATTCAAGTATCCTAGATGATAAACTATTAAAATATCTCACCTTTAAGCCTGATTAATTATATTTCAAATGTTGAAATGGAACTGCTTAAATGTCATTGCAAAATGGAACTGCTTAAATGTCATTGCATTATAAAGGTTATTAATTATTTGAAACATAATCTCTCTAACATTAAACACCATTTAATAATAAAATTAATTAATGCTTTATATTATGTTTGAAAGTGTATAACTATGAAAAAGAATCATGGCTTTATAAATGTATTTTGCTTGTGAGTTTTAAAAAAAAGCTAAGTTATACTGTAATTGTATTGATCTTGGAATAACATACTCCTTTGTTTATGATTTCATTGCCTATGAACTTTTATGAATGAAACAATACAATGACAAGGTAACCCATTTCCCATTCTAGAAACATAAATAGTAAACTTCGACATTATAGATGTCAAAAAATTAATTATTTTGGCTTCCTAGCTCATGGATGTGTGGCCATGCAAAACAACTCTGTATGTGATGATGGTAGTGGCTGATCCATTTCAGGTTTAAGAGGATCCTAAAAATTTCAAAAATATAGTACATGTAGGTTTTTTTTCTTTATTATTGATTGTGTTAATTGTTAATATTTTCCAATTTTTGTATACATAATAGAATAAATCATCAGGATCAAGAACAAGAAAAAGGCAAACTTAGAATATATAAAATGTTATCTTCTTAATTTTTTAATCCAAGTTTTCTATTTTCAATAAATTTAAAAAGATTCAAGGAAAACAAGCATAGTGTCTTGGATATTCTACAAATAATTGTTTATTTATTAAATAATGCTTTTTCGCAACAACAAACGACATAATACACATATTATGGATTGAAGACAATATGTAATATAAAATGTTTTTCTTTGTAACTTGGCTCATTCATGGACCTTATATATCTTGCATGGTTTAAATTTTATATATTTCCATAAACTACTTTGACTAAGTAAATTGTTATCAATTTCTACTAAACTCAAACATAAATTAATCAGTTTCTGATGTTCAATAAGATTTGCATAAATTAAGTATACTATTTAAGATGAATTTTACATTCATTTTATATTTTTTTAAATTAATTATATAATTTACAATTCAAATATATAATTTCATACTTTATTATATAATTGTTACAAATTTGCCGAGATGAGTTCGTAAAGTTCAGTATTTCTCTAAGATTTTTACTCAAACCATGTTACAAACAAATCTAGGACTGAATTTATTGAAAAATATTCTCTTATTAGTTTTTATGTTAAAGCTTTACCTATATGTCAGTCTTTATAATGATTATTTTGTCTACATTGAATGTGTAAAACCCTCTCTTGTAATACATAATGAATAAGCCTAACTGTTGCTCACTAGCTAACAAGCGTAGGATATCTTGTTTCACACCTTCAACACAAGCAATAGATTGATTACTTCATCAAATTTTATAAAGGAAATAATCAAAAAATAAAGGTCTATGTCATTGGTATTCATCCTCTCCACTACTTATCTCAGTACAAAACATAAATCCAACATGTTTACCTTTCTAATGGGTTTCTGAAAATGCATTCATCACAATCAATTAAATAATTCATAATTTCAATATGTTTGGTGATCTATTTTTTAATAATTTTTTATAAATTCATTTTTACAATTAAAAAAACTGATTTCATGCCGTCTTACTTTGCTACGGACCCTACCAATTCTGTCCTCTGCTTCTTGTAGAGACTTGGTACTATGTGCCCTTATTTATAAAGCAATAAAGAAAGATTACACACATTATTCCCTTATATTATATTTGTGTAATAAGATATATTTTTTAATTATTATATTTTAGATTGGATGATTAAAAAACATGATATTCTATATTAATTTAAATATAATAAATATTAAAGATGATAATTATTTTGGACATTGAAAAATCTTATAATAAGGTTAATTAGGTTTTTTTCAAGATGATTATAAGAGAAGATTGGTGTAATGAGTTGTAAGATTGGTGTAATGAGTTGTGTTACTAATTTTATTTAATTGAATTTCAGTAAAATTTTTTAAAGATGATTATGAGAGAAGATTGTTTAATGAATTATGTTACTAGTTTTTTAATTATCTTTACTTAATTGAATTTTAGTAAGTTTTTTTTTCAAAATACATGTGGGATAAAGATAGTGGATATGTTATCTCATCATTTATTTATTATCATGGTTGAATATTTTAGAAGAATATTAAAGGAGGAAAAATTAAAAGGAAAAAATTAATGGAATTATAATTTTTTTGATTGATGAATATAATTTTTATCTTTAGTTTTTTAATAATGTAATGTTGTTTTGGTTTGTGGAGGTTGAGAAGGAAAATTCGTTTAGAAATATTTTGAGAAATTATGAGGCTAATTTGGGGTAGAAGGTGAGTTTGGAGAAATTTAAGGGTTACTTTTTAAATTTTCCTTTTAATAAAAACATAAAATATTTATAGAAATGTTATGTATTAATAAAATTTTTGCCAAGAAAATATTTAAGTGTGCTTCTTTTCATAGTGTATGCAAATATTAAATTTGAGAGGATTTAGTTTATAATAAGTAAGCAAAACTTTTAGTTTGGAATGTAAAATGGTTGAGCTTAACAAGATGGTTCATTCTAATAAAATTAGTTTTACAAGTAATTTCAGTTTATATTTTTTCAATTTTTTATTTTTTTAAAATACTAGTGGAGAGAATGAATAATATTATAAGATATTTCCTTTTATTAAGTAAAAATGGAGGCAATTAAAATTCACCTTATTGAGTTGAAAAAAGTGTATAGGCCTATGAAAAATATTTATAATTACAAGATAATAATTGACTTGGATGACCAACTTTGGAATTAAATATTAAGAATGAAATATTTTGAATCAAATATGTCATAAATAGTTTTTAAATCCGATTTATTTTCTTTTTTAATCACACAGGTTTAATTCCATTTTTTCATCTAGAGAAAAGGTTTCACAATTATTTAACTTGAGATATTAGGAATGGAATGAAGGATGATTTTTTAGTTTATTCATGGAAAGGTTTTTAGGATTTGCATGAGATGAATAAAAACTAGTTTTTGGAAAGCATGGTTCAAAGGTATATAATTATTGGAGTGAAACTATTTATCAAGTGAGAAGGTAAAGGTAATGCAACAATTTTATGATTATAACTTTCTAAATGATTAAAAATAAAAAATAAAAATAAAAATAATAAATAAATTATTTGAGATATTGAGATAGAGATGGATTCTAATTAAAAACTAAAAATGTTATTAGATAGACAAGATAAAAGTATGGATTGTATAAGGTTCATGGCATGTTATTAAAATGTTTTATAATGATGTATAAAAGAAAGTTAGTAATCAGATAAGTATATATGGAATGTAGTAAGTTTTTTTAAAACTAACTCATTTTCATGGTTTGCATGTTTGAAGATGATTTTGACTCAATATTACCTATAAATAATGAGAATGCTTGGAGCTTTAAAATTATTTTTATGTAAATAAGATGATGAATTAATTGATCATTTACTTTTACATTATAAATATGAAAGGAATATTTAGAATATCCTCTTATCTATGCTTAAATTAGGTGTGAGTCTACCTATTGATAGTGAATAAATATTATTTTTCTTGGATACATGGTTGTAGGAATCTAGGTTTAATTTGGTAGGCAACCCCAACCACTATCATATGGAATATTTGGCTATTCTGAAAAATATGCTATTTAAAAATGAAAATGTATATTTTTTTAATGTTTTAGTTTCACTAAAAAATAGTAAGGTAAATTTTGAGTGAGTGAAATATTTATTTTGAGAAAAGGGTAAAAAATTGTTGTCAATTTTGCTTTGATACAAATAAAAATGCCTAGTAAAAAATCACAAGAAAAATGGAATCCTCTAGTAGAAATAATGGTTAAAACTAATTTAGATGGAGTTTTGAGAAATAATCTAAGACTAATTCGAGAAATATGTTTGATTTTTGACCGTACAATAATGTCTTTTATGGGAGGGATTATTTTTCATTCTTAAGGCCAAAAATAATAAGTGGGTGCTACAACAATAATTGAAGAAAAGAATTTGGCTCTATATAAATACTTCAAGGAGATGATAATAGAAGGATATTCCATAGTGATAATAACTGCAAGGAATAAAATAAAAACATTAAACTAGAAATTAGAGTGTATAGTAAACGAATCAATGGATTTGGTTGGATCATTCAATTCGATGGTATATAAGCATTGTCTAATAAAATGTAATCAAGTAGTGAATCTATTGAAAAATTTAGGAGTCAAAAAGTGTCTTATTTATTTATTATTTATTTTGAAGGTGATTGACTATGAGGGAATTAATCTAATTCTTATTTTAGATCATTAGGTGTGATTTTTAAGGTAGAACATGCTTATAAAATGCTAGGGAGTGTAGATCATACAATAGTTATGGAATACTAATAGGTAGAGAATTTATAGAAATGAGGTAGAATTTAGGTAAGTTTTAGAATTGATGCAATTTAGGAGATTAATCTACCAATAAACAAAAAAATATGGGACTTAAAACTTTAAAAGTATTTCAAATATTAGAAAATAGGGTTGTTTATTATTGTCAAAATTTAGAGATTTGGTGAGCTTTGTGAAGAGGATTTTTTATAATTATAAATGGGTTAGGGCTCTAGTTTGAGTTGAAATTATTAAGATATGAAGAAGATCTATTGAAAAAACTTTGATTTAACAATTATAAGAATATTTTTTATTTAATAATTTATTTAAAATTTAATGTTGGGAGGTTTTTTTGGGGGATAATATATATGAATAAATGACATACCAAAGCTTCTAATGATACTGGAACATCATTTTAATTAATATGCTTAATCAAAGGGAAATTTTTATATCCTCTTTATTTATTTTATATTAACTGGGTATGAAGAATTTCAGCTAGTAGGGAGGAGGTGTTTGTAAGGAAATGTAATGGGGGGATTTTTTTAAAATTTTAAATGAAGGATAATTTGAATGGAAAGATTCAATAGATCGTATGTCATGTTTGGATGAAATTAGTGTATTGGTAATTTGCATGCAATGGTTGTTTTCAGGCTATTTTATTTGTTATAAAAAATGAGGATTTAACATAGAAGATAATTACAAATGTGTTATTTTTTTGTGATAAATTTATATTAATGGAAAAGTTTATTAAAAAGGTTTAAAATATTCAAATGAATTTAATGTTTTTTAGAATTTCTATGGGTGTAATATCTTAGTTAGTTAGGTTCTATAATTTTTTTTTTATATATGATAAAGATTTGTTTTACATATGGTGAAATTTCATTTTATCTAATGGTTACCTTCATAGTTTTAGTATTAGATTGTTAAGCTAAAAAAAAGTATTATTTGCAATACAAATAAGTTGGTGGGTTGTTATCATCTTGATTCAATAATAATTTTATTAAATATCAAATAATTTTATATTATTATTTTTAATTTATTTACATGGAAGTTAAAAACTTTATGTATAAGTTATTTACAATTGCCATATTTATTGGATAAAGGTTTTCTTGAGGTTGATTCTATTTTAATTATTCATCTGATTTGATTGTGAATGCTTTTTTATTAAATTTCGTGAAGCCATATATTTTTTAATGAGTACCTTCACACTTAAAGCTAAAACTAATCATAAATGTGTTTTTTTCATAAGGAATTTTGAAGAATCTCATATATTATTACTCCTATAATATTTTTATAGGATTTAATTATGCTTAGTATTCTTGTTGAATAAGATGTATCAGTGATAGATGAGGTAAAAATTATAGTCCCCTTGTTTTGATATGAGCATCATATTTTTATTATTATGAATAATTAATATATTTTTAGGAATAATTTTTTATATCAACATATAAGTGGGGGACTCCTTAACTCTCATTTTATAGATTTAAAATATATAAAATATAATACATATATAATTAAAATAATCTTATTATCTAATTATTTTACCCTATTTTTGATAAAATAATAAATATGTTGATATAATAGATATAAAACTAGATAGATATTAAAGTGCTAAAGACAAATAATAATTTATAATTCTAATTTTGAAAATTGATAAATATGAAAAACTTATATTTTTATAAAATATTAAGAAAAAATGTACTTGGATTAATATATATTCTTCTTGAGTATTTCAGATATCTGAAGGTGAAAGTCAATATAATATATGATTGTGGATGCTCAATATTAGGAACATAATCTTAAACTAGTCTTGGATAAGTTTGCATTAGTTAGAGAGAAACACATGCCATTTGAGTCCATTGACTAGTGACTTATCATAGTAGAGATATCATAATTACATATCAAAAATAGAATTTGAAAGTATTTCTAGACAATATTACTCAATGTGGATGAAAGCATAGGTTGCTCAATTTTATTTACCATGGACTTGTCCTAATTGACTGTGATAAAAATATGACTATCATGCCTTCTATGCCTATGTTTGATGAGTAAGATGAGATATCATGATGAAAATTATTCCATGCATAATTTTTTTTTTCCTTATTTTTTATTTGAAACGCTAGTGTTACCTTGAAATATTGAAACCTCTAAAAAGAGAGGGGGAGTGTAATTGGTTGAACTTAACCCAATCACCCCATTGATGATTGACCACTACATATATATCTAATACTCCAAGGAGGAAAATTGAGCACATGTAATTCTACCACCTAGATTTATTATGTAATTATTCTCTTTACCTATGTGTATGTAGATAGAAATATGGCTTTGATACTTGGCAGTGATAACTCTTGACTTGTTTCAAATGAGATGTTTTAGACTTGGCTTATGACTAATCTTTGTAAATGATTTTGAATTTATAAAGAACAATTAATATTTTATCAATGTAAAATAGTGTGTAAGATAACAAATAAGTGATTAGAAGTGTCGATAATGAATGATATTTTATGTGTATTTATAGGTAAACCTTTCGATAATATCCTTTATCTAACCATGTGAAAAGTGTGGGAAGATTTAAAATATTGAAAATATCCATTTTTTTGCATGGGACAAGACCAATATAGGTGAATTGGCTAAAAATAATGTTTTTGTCCAGCTGGTGTAGATGTCTTGAAAGATCAAGGATAGTTATCCTTAGCTAGAGATAATCTAAGGGCGAAATTAAGCAATTTGAGCATTTCAATTGGAAAGTTGTGTATTATTGAAAAAAAACAAAGGGTCAATCCCATGTACATATAAATAGATTATAGTAATAGTGAATAAGAGTCATGTATTTGGGTGTAATCATGTGGTTTAGGGTATGAAAATGTTTGACATTGTCAAGTACATTTGACTATATTTATGTGTCTAAATTTACCCCCTTTATTATAGTAATGAAAAAATTAGAGTAAAGGAGAAAGAATTAATCTTGAGTGTGTATAACACACTTTGTATTTGAGAGTATACTCAATATGGAAATCAAATTTAGCAAACCCTGTAACCATACATGAAGTAATCATTTGTCCATATTTGATATTTGAAACAACTGAAAGTTAAAATTTTAATAATTGAAAGGAGAAGAAGGAAGGAATAAACTTATATGGAGATGAAACAAAATTACTTTGTAACCTATAATTGATGATGGGTAACTATGCCAATTTATTGAAACACTTAGATAATTTGAACTAATGGTGAATTAAGAGTCATCAAGTCCTAATTTTAAATAACTAGTCAATTCTTTGAATTGGAAAGATGCATATTCCAATTCTTATGAATGAGGATTAGTCTCAATATAATAATACAAATAATTATAATCATGATGGGTTAATTAGAAGTGATTCCAAGGCTGTTGAGTGTCACTAGACTTGAATGCACATCGCCAATAATATAAGATGGAACCACACAATAGGTTAACTAGAATTAATGACAAGTCTATTGAGTGTCACTAGAATCAAACATATATTACTTGTAAAGTATTGAATCACAATGTTATAGATATATTTAAATTCTAATTTTTAATGATCAAAAGAGAATGATAATATGTATGCCCCCATCATGATCACATTGCTTATAGATTTGAATTGAAATAAAAAATTTACCTTTTAAAACTATAACTTAGATATTTAAAAATGTACATGAATAAGTACCATACCTTTTCTAACTTCAAGATTGTAACTTTGAAATTTCAAAAATATGCATGAAAAATTTTCATGCCTTTTTAAAATTTGTAATTGTGTCTTTTAAACTTTGAAAATGTGCATAAGTATCATGGATTTTTTAACTTTGAAGATGTGCATTAATAAGTATCATTTTTTTTTTCAAATTTAAAAGAATACATATATGAGTGTGAACAAGTATTATGCCCCCTGAATATGTGTCAAAATGATATAGATTTCAATGCATCTATATTTTCAACTATAATTGTATGTGTAACATGTAAAAGTTTTGCACATACCAATGGATACACATTCAAGTGTGTATGAATATGTGATTTTATTATTTGAAACATGAGTGCATATGCATGTCATATGGCCCCTTAATTTGTATTAGTGTGCCAATTTGATTATTGAATAATTTTGAATATTTAAAAACCTATACTATGTCCGAAATATTATGTGTTTACTCATTAAAGCTTAGATATATAATAAAATCTCATTGTGATTCCCTCCTTTGAGATGATGGATGTAGCCTGCAAGTTACTCATCGTAATATAAGAGTTATGGTATCATGTGATAAATATGTAATAATGTAGTATTATTTCATCATGTGGAGAGTATGTCATCATAGAAATGTAATTGTGTTTGAATCATGTATGTAACATATTGATATGTGAGGCATACAAGTATCATGTTGAGATATATATAGAAAAGAAGAATGTAGTAAAGTAACCATATTGAGTCAGACTATGCAGTAAAAGTGCAAGATATGTATCATGACACCATTAATCACGATCAAAAATAAAAATAAAATCACAACCCACATTGTTACACAATGTTTTCACAACAAATAAATGTAAGGGATATAAGCAAAGGACATTATGAATGTCACAAACAAGGGAAATGTTCAAATGTCATTCAAAAAATAGGGCCAAGGAAAAAAGTAATGGACATGTTTAAATATCACACATAAACAACACAAAACCCATAAATATGTTCAATGTTGTAAAAAAATCAAGGGAAAAGGACCACACATAATAAGCAATCAATGTTTGGACTATCACATAAGAAAATCAACAACATTAAATGAATATAGAACAAGTGTAAAATAATCTATCCCAACCATATGTATCAATGTTATATCATAGAAAAGTAATATCGATGTAAGACAATGTAAGGTATGAATATTATAAAGACACTTGTAATATATGTAGCTAGACATGGTATATAGGTCATAGAAAGATATAAAATATTATAATGTAACATGTGGGATTGAATGTCCCAAACATAGGCATGACAACTAGATAGAAGGAAATCCATCATCTAAGAGTTGATATATAATGTATATCCTACACCATAATCATATACCTTGTGAAATGCATGTGTCTTTGAAAAATAATATGCTATCTACCAAAATATATGATAAATAACCTATGTAAAGAAGTAAACTAACATCTCATATCATGCTCAAGTCCTAATTTTTTTATTTTTTAGAATATTTTGAATAAGTTTATATTTTTGAATATATTTGTTTTTTTTTGAATTTTTGAAATATTTGAATGTTTTTGTATTTTTTTAAATATATGCAAGGGAAAGTATCAAGTATTTGAAAAATGAAAAGAGGGAGGGATCCAAACAATCCTCAATATGTGTCAAGGCATAGTGAGCACTAGATATGATATAATAAGAATGTGGAGAGAGTCAAGGTAAACCATATTACCTCACTATATATGTGTATCGCAATAATTTAATTTAATTTATTATGTGGAGATTAATTAATATACATGCCCTTAATGGGAAATAATCAATGTGTGCTCATGTAGTTTACAAAAGTAAGAGTATGCAATAATGTAATCTTATATGGTAGCCAAAGTATGCATATATAGGCAATATGTAATAATAATAAAGTATCATGCCATAAAATATGTGCACTATACTCATTTTAGGATGAGTTTCACACATGTTCAAATCAGGATAAATAATAAAAAGGAAAGAGAAAAATGAAATAAAAACTAAGGGATAGAAGAATATAATAATGAATAGAATTAGTGGATATGAGAAAGCTATATATAGTGGAAAGTATTGCATCTTAATTGATGACTTGGTCCATAGGACATTCCCATGGAGTTCTTACACAACATATGTAATCACTACCTATCCTATTTTAAACCACCATTTAAGATAGGGTGTCGTTATGTAGGTATTATGTTTCTAGGAGTGTGTGACCAATATTTTTCATAATCATAATCATATTCTTGGTCTTATAATTGTGGAATGTCACATTGATCATTTTTTTAATCTCTATATGTAGATCTAACTATATGATAGTGTGAATTTTTTGATGTATTTTGTTTTTTAAAACGTGTTGTGTCATGTGATTCTAATGTGATTATATTAGTTGTATTTATTGTAATGATAGCTAAGGAATTATTTTGTTTTGAATACTCTAACTTTATGGATTCATGTTATCTTAAAATTATAACCATTTCAACTTCATGATCAAATTTTACACAGTTTTGATATTTACCAAATGTTTCCCTCGTTTATATCATCCAATATTTTCCTAATTTTACATTGCATTAATCCAACGTAGGGTCAATGTGAAATATAACTAAACAAGTTTTTAACAATAGTATTACTGATAGCTCAATAGAATTAATGTAACATTGAAGCTTGGTAATATTACACAAATGTTGTTTTTAATACCCTAGATATTTAAGAAATGTCATGCTACATATATTGGCTTCATGGAAAGAAGAAATCTCAACCATGGTACATTTATTTCCATCAATGTGAACTAAGAATAAAAGGCTCTATATAAAAATAATGCCTTTTAGTTGACTCTTTTGGATCAACATAAACCTTATTTGGTATGTCTTTCTTTTGAATTTACTTTTTTAGGAACTCTTTACTGAGGATGTTTGCTTACTTATATTGCCTTTATTTTTTCAACTTATAATTTAGTATATGTTGCTCTAGTAACTTTTCCTTTTCAATGGGTTATTATTATTTTTTGTTCCTTTGAAGATGTAACATTGAATATAACATGATAGGGGTTGTATGTATGTGCAATATTGGCTTCAACAGATGTAACCCTAGAGTCATAAATCTTATATTTATCTTGTTGATATTGTAACCAATATTGACATTTTGATTATGATGATTATCTTGAACTATAGCCTTTATTTTTTCCTAATAATAATATGTCTCCATATTAGATTATGACTTATACCCTTTTAATATATGTGAATCATCTTGATATATTAAAAATTCCACCAGTGAGAAAAAAAAATGAGATAACTATTATTATGGGTCAACATGATTTAAATTTAGCTTTTGTAAGTTGTCATTTATTGGATCTTATATATCATAGTCATCACTATCATACCAATTTATAATTATAGAATTAGGATCTTCAAAATTGGCCAAAAGAGGTAGATATGGTATTTTCTCTTCTTATTATGTGGTAATTGGTAATGCTTTTTATGTATCTTATTTAATGTTTGTGATTGATTATTTTTCATGTTTTGTACTTGACTTATCTACCTCATATGTATGTATTAAATTAAGTGTGATGGGTTGTGAAAGTGGTATAATATTATTATCCTTAAATTGTGGTTGAGTCACTTTGAAATATATGAAATGGGTATCATCTATTGGAAGGGTATATTAATATCCTTCATGTATAAATTTTATACATATATGGAATATAGAAGGTAAAACCTCCATGACGTGAATCCAAGGTCTTCCCAAAAGTAATTTTTATTCTAATTGGTTGGGCATGAATTGAAAACTAGTAGGCACTATCTTGGGACCTACTAGAAACTGTAATGTGATAGCTCTAAGTGTTTTACAAGGAATATTATCAAATCCCCTGATATTAGATTATAATTTTTGAATGTTGTTCATATTGATATAAAATTGTTTCAAGATAGTACAACTAAAAGTATTCACTCCTATACCATTGTTGATCAACACAAACTTGATTATTTTTGCATGTACCTAAGTTTGAATAAATGGTGGAATATTTTGCTCTATGATGTGTTTAGGAGGAAAGTACTCATTAATAAAGGTCATGACCTTGTCAATATACTTGATTGTATTCATGATAGAAGTAAATGATGTGGGTTGGGTATCACTAGGAAGGGTTATATCTCATACTGCATCATGTAAGATAACCTTTTATAGTTTTGATCTTTCTAATAGCTCTAAAATAGAAAATTTTAAAAGCGTATTCATTAATCTATCAATTATAGCATAACCCTTAGATTGAGTTTTTTCCCTTATGGGAGGTGGATGGAATTCATGAGTAACATGTTGACTTCTTTTATTCTATCAAAATGGATGAGATATTCTCCCTCATTTAGTATTGAAAACATGAACATTAGATAGTATAAGCATTGGGAGAATAATAAGAGTAAGGTGGTGATTAAGGTAACCTTGAGTGCTACGGATAGGATGGAAAAACTAAGTCATACACTCCTTTTGGTGCTTATGGTGAAAAATAATAGTTAAGATTAGATATTGCAACAATATGAATCTAGTAAGGCTTGAGATGGTACATGATGGTTTTTATCCCTTTTATGATATTTGAATTTGATTAGTTTAAATACATAGTGAATTCAAATATTTTTTTGGAAAGTAACATAGAATATGATAATGAGCTTTAAAATATGTAAGCAAAATGCATTCATTATTACCATGATTTTGATTTGAAAATTTGAATTTTTTCAAAAGGGATTGAGGTGTGTAGCTAATAAAGGTGAATTTTCTTTGTAGGTTCTCATATATACTAATCCTAGTCTTAAATAGTGAACATGACCCAAATGGCACTAACTATGGAAGATCCCACTATCTCATAGCCACACTATCTTGTATCTAGGGTTTATTGAGAGTAACTT
The DNA here is from genome assembly GCA_037957365.1 of Torreya grandis. Lineage (NCBI taxonomy): Eukaryota > Viridiplantae > Streptophyta > Pinopsida > Cupressales > Taxaceae > Torreya > Torreya grandis. The sequence goes on along the minus strand of JARHVA010000599.1, from coordinate 4,693,838 downwards.
CTAAGGATAACTACTTATTGGTGCACTACAAGAACAAATGGTTGAATGATTTCTATGGTTGAATAATAAAACCCTACACATTTTAGATATACCATGAGGTATTTGAAAACTAAAATCCATATAGAGTGTTGTCTAATGGCTTGAGTTTTGGGGCAATACCCCTCACACCATAACTCAAAAAAATGATGATTGCTTTGCCCAAAATAATAAATCTTATGATTTTTAAAACTATTAAAACATATTTTATAGGAAAGCAAATAAATAATAATAAATTAATAATTGAAATTGAAATTTATGACCAAATCAAAAGATAATATTTGTGTGTGTATAAATCACAAAGTTATCCAAAACCCAAGGATAAAAATTAGAAAAATAAATTCTCAAAGAATGTAGGGTTGACCAATATGTTTTTCCCTATTTTTGATTAAAAATTAAATATTTTGACCTAATAAGTGTAAACATTTATAAATATTAGAATTCTAAAGATGAATAGTAATTAATAATTCTAATTTTAGAAATTGATAAATATGGAAAAATGATATTTTTAGAAAACATTAAGAATAAATGGAATTAGCTTAAATACATATTTTTATTGACTATTTAAATATATGGATGTGGAAATCATTAAAATATATGACTATTCATGCTCATTCTCATGAATACAATATGAAATTGCTCTTAGACAAGTCTACCCTAGTTGGACAATAATGCAAGCTATTCAAGTACATTAACTACATACTTTTCCTAGTTGATTGTGACTAGTGACTAATAGGGAAAGATACAAAAACATAAATTTGATAATTATATATCATAATTAGAATATGAGAGCCTTTCTAGAGAGGATCATTCTATGTGGATAATAATATAGGTTATTTGAGTCTATTAACCATAAACTTTTCTTGGTTGATTGTGACCAAAATATGACTATTGTACCTTCTTCACATGTGTTTTCTAAGTAGGCAATGATATCATGATTTAGATTATATAGTTTATAAATCATTAGTTTAATCATTTTGTATTTTAAACCCTAAGGGAACTTTGAAATATTGGAAAATATAAAAATAGAGGGGGAGTGTAATGCATTGAGCTAACCCCATCCCCTTTAATAATTTACCATTGCCTACATATCTAATACTTCAATGAAGGAAATGAATCTCATGTATTTATCATAGCTATAGTGATTGTGAAATTATGTTCCTTGATTATGTTTGTGTAGCTATAATAATTATGATACTTGATAATGATAGCTCTTGACTTTATTTGAGATTATCTATACTTGTTGCATGGTTTTTCCTTCTAAATGATCTTGAATTTTGAAAAAATGAGGTAGATTTTATCAATGTGAAAGAGTGTGTAAGCCATCAACCAAGTGATATCAAGTGTTACTAATGAATTTCCTTTTATGTGTGTTCATAGGAAGACATTTTGACAATATCCTTTATCTGACCTTGTGAAACATGTGGGAAGACCCAAAATAATGATTAAAAATTTGGAAACTTGCCATTATTTGGCATGGGACATGACAATTATTGGTGGATATTCCAATGTAAATATTCTTGTCTTCCTATCAATGGTTGCCCCAAAATATCAGGGACAACTATCCTTAGCTAGAGATAATATGAAGGTGATATTAAGTAGTTTGAGCATTTGAATTGGTAAGTTCTATGTAGTAGTTAGGACAAATAAAGAATGAAGCACATGTATAAATAAATGGCTTAGATTAATCAAAAATAAGATTTATGTATTTTGTAATAAGTCACATGGTTAAGGGTATGCCAATATTTAGTAATGTGAAGGACTTGTAACCATATGCATGTGTCTTTACTAATTAAATGCATACGAAACAAAATTATTATCAAATAAAATAAGATGACTAATATATATGAAACTGAATAGACCAAATTAACTAGATATTTCTAACATTTTGAAATAATCAATGTAAATCCTTATTACCCTAGTAAAAGTGAACAACCATACATTGGTGATTTACTATAGACACCTAAAAATGGTCTTATGTTGAATTATATTAATTTAACATGTTTGGGCTTATGTTGTATATTGGGCTAATTGATAATTATGGGATTTTTTTCTAAATTTTAATGGTAAAATCCCCCTTCTATTAGGAATCCAATATTTCACATCATCATACTTAAAATATCCCTCTCATCATCACATTATCCTATGCTTTATCCCCCTTTAAGTCACATGCACATGCATTCCCTATTTTCCTCATTTTACCTCCTTAACTTATGGAAATTAACCAAGGCATGCATAAAGCATATTTTAATTTCAAATATTTTTTATAAATTAACAAACCTAGAATTTAATTTTTATAAAAGGAGAGATACACAAGATAAATAGTGAAAGAGCATATATAATCTACTACTAGAAACAATTTCATACATAGAGATAAAGGTTGGGATCTTTATAAAAAAGGATTGGTTTCAAACATTTATTTATAACTTACCATTGATTAGGGTTATTAATGAGGTAGACCCCTCATAACTAACCCAATTTTTATATGATCTTGAAAGGTCTTTTTAATTCCATTAGGGCATAGAGAAATGAGAAAAAAAATCTTGAAGTTTCATGCATCATTCAACTTTAAAATAAGTTTGTAATCAAAATATATAGATGAAAGTTCTCATATAATTTTAGGAGGATATAATACTCTATTAATAAGTGAATGATAATTTATGGTAATCCACATTGAATTTTGAGAAACTAGGAGATGTTTTTAATTAGTTAGAGGTTCTTAAACTATTTTATAAATACAGGTGAGTTCCAACTTTTATGTTGATTATGGTGTGCACAAAGAAAAATATTTTTTTTGAAAATTATCAATTATTACACATTTAATAACTATGTTTATTTATATATTATTGTATTTAGTTAAGATTTATTCCATTATAGACACCTAAATTTGGTATAATCCTTATTATTTTTAAAAAATTTAAGTGTTATTATTTGCATATGGAGCATTAATTCAAATCAAGCTCTTATTAGATATTTTTTATTTATTCACCCTCATTTTCTTATTTTTCATGTGTTTCCATTTATTTTCTTTCTTTAATTTATGTCTTTTATTTGTTATAGTTTATGCTTTGAGATCTCATCTTTATTTTTTCTTTTTTCTCTACTGGGTAGAATTTAGAAATCTAACCAAATGTATCTTAAACAGATTCAATAGCCTCCAAATTTTGTCCTTTCTATTTTTTGGGCTTGTCTACCCTCTTTCACTCTTATTCAATGTTTACCCCCATGATTTTTCCATGTTGTGTGTTTTCTTGATTGGATTATGTGCCAATATGTTTTTAATTGAAATTAGATATGTCTATATATATAATCATTTAAATAATAAGAATCAATGATAATTCACATGGAATTCAATTAAAATGTTAGTTAGTTGAATTTTAACTTAAGGAGTGAAGGCACAAATTATTCTCCCATGATTACATTCCTCACTGCAAAAAAAATACATAGGGTCTAATTCTAGCATGCAAAATACATATTTATAACTCCCTTGACTTTTCTTGACCTAACTACTTATTCCTTTATTATTTTCAAAACAATTGTGGAATATTTAGAAAAAAAATCAAAGGTGATCAAATTAGGCATATTATACCTATAAAAATAGGGAAGTGATTATATATACATGCACAACATCTAATGTCACATAGTTCTAGGAAATTTTCAAAACTTGAAAGATAACATAGTACATATTTTGTGGAAGTAAGAATATATAGAGATAGTAGCATGACCTATTCAGTGATATATATAATATTCATTATGAATATTTATTAGTTAATAGGTAGGCATTTAATCTTCACAAATCTTCATATTTCACATATAACTTCAAAATCTCCTACATAACTCAAATCCATTTTTAGTATCCCAAGATTCATCTAAGATGTTATTGTTTCATCACTTTTTATTATTTCTATTAGCTCATTTCTTGTCAAGTTGTTTCATTGATGCTATTTGATTATTTTTATCCATGAAGAATATTAAAATTTTAATTTTTGATTGGATTATCCATTATCTTCCTTATTCACTCAGATATATTTTGTTGTTGTGGTAAAAAAACCTTGTGTGATAAAAAGATTAAAAAAAATTGTGAACCCAACTGTTCTTCAAATGCATATATATTTTTAATTTTACCTTTCAGGTTTCATGATTGATTTATAATTTTTTAGATTTAATTTTTAGATATATGTTTTATTTACATGTTTTAATCAAACCTTGGCTTTTACTCGCCTCTTTCAAATTTTAGATTACATCCACATTTATGAATTGGTGGGTACACCTAGTTTTTTTATTCAATTAGCTAAAATAGGTAGGTTTTACAAGGATTCTACAACCTAAGTTTAAAAAATAGAAAAACATAGCATAGCAAGCCCTAAGGGCTAAAAAACATAGTACGATCGAGAAAAAATAACTAGTTGAAGATTAGTGTAGAAGATAAAATAGAAAAACAAAAGAGAGAAATTACTCATGGAGGGTAGTTTTCTTCATGAGTGCCTTGTTGGTGTCCTTATCCTCCACCTTCTCCATCAATCTATTTCTAATTATCTTTGACTGAGTCCTATTACTCAAGCTATTTGTGGCATATTTTGACATAATCATTTTCAACTTCTTTTGAGGTTGCTCCTTCTCTGAGATCTTCTTAAGAGGATTCACATTAAGGGGTTTGGAGGAAGGTTTTGGAGTGATCCAGACCTCCAACTTCTCAACATCATGTCTTTGGGGAGGAACCTCTACCTCGTTGTGTTGTGAAAAATCCTATAGCATTTTAGTGGCTTCCCTATTGATGGATTTCCACTCCTTAATCAGACTATCTAGGCCAAGTCCTACTTCATGAAGTTTATCATTAAAATCCTCCAACTGTATCTTATTAATCTGGATTGAGTTAAATAAGTGGGCCTTCCCTTTTTCAAGAGATTCCACAACATCCCCTTCATAAAAAATAATTGGTTTTAGCTTGCTTACTATAAGATAAAAAGGAATATCCCATATGAAGCTCTAAGAATTAGGGATTTTAGGGGAAGGGATGGGAAGAAGCCTAGGAGAGTCCATGGTTGGGTCTACTTTAGGGGAGTCATCCTCCATAAAATACCTCCCAATGGGACATATTTCCCATGTAGTGTCTAACCATGCTTGACAAGCAATAAAATAAGTCCTTGGTGGATGACGGTGTTTGCTTCATTAATTTGAAAAGAAAGGGCTATGCTTTATAAGGACTTTAACAAGTAATAAGGTACACTGATTTTAAAACCTTAAAAATAATTAAAAATAAGAAAGTGGTTAGAGAAGATAAGAGTAAATTTACCTTCCAAAGTAAGGTATTTCATGATCTGAAGGCACACCTCTATCCAATACCTCAGTAGGTCCATACGTAGAAAAACCTTTTTATCAGTTTTCAAAGTCTCATTTTTCCTAAAAAATATCTGCATCAACTCCATCTTCTTTGATTGGTCCTTAAATGTAATATAACCCTCACATGATATCCTAGTTACCTTACCAATCATCTCCTTAATGACACTAATTTTAAGACCTATTACATCCATAGTTCGTTTATTCCATACTACAATGAAATCCTTAGTGAGGTCTACATCATGCCCTATGATTCACTGCATGTATCTTGTCAGACCTCCCTTGTTAAACTTCTACCATAACTTATTAAATTGAACCTCCAAGTATGAATTTGGATCGAGCCTATCTCTATCTCCCCCCATTATATGATTTCTTGAGAGAAGAACATTTGAATAGTGACATGGGTCTACTTTTTCCTTGTTAATCTTGTTATTCATGGAAAAAAGGGAATTAATGAGATTTATTTCACCCAACTCAAAAAAATAAAATCTCATGACAAAATATAATGAATTAACGTGATATTTAAAACATGATGAGTTGGATGTGATTTTCACATGTGTGACTAGCATCATCACACCTTATGACAGATGGATTCATTTTGAATTGCCTTGGTGATGTATAATGGGATGTGGATGCTTTCATGCCAGAGAGATAAAATGGGTATTCCACATTTGGCTAGTAAATTATCCACTCTGTTTCCTTCTCAATAGGTGTGATTAATGGAAGGGTTTCCTAGATCCTTGATAAGACCCATGGCATCATCTATGAGAGCTTTAATGGTGTGATATGGGATGGTTTTACTAGCTAGGGCATCTAAAATGTTTAGAAAATAACTTTCAATGATTAACCTTCCCACTTTAAGTTGAGTATCAATTTGTATAACCTAGAGCACCTCTTTGGATTTTACTAGATGGTTGATTTGATTCCACATGGGGTTGACATACGTAGTAACCATATTTATAGATGAGTTTTTGATAACTCCTCTACCACCTACAAGACCTAGATTGCCTTTTGAATCCCCATCAAAGTTTAGCTTTAACCAGTCACCTAGAGGTGGCTTCCAGTTGACATGTTTTCTAATGGAACTTTTAGTTATAGAGATGGCATTCTAATCCAAATCCCATTCTCTAAAAATAATTTATTCTTCCACAAAATTGGGTATACCTAGGTTAATATAATGCAAACATATTTTTGGGTATTAATGGATTGATCCTCTATTTCATATCCAATTTATGTTTCGATTTTCCAAAATCTCATTTTTAAGGATTTGATACAAACCCTCCCCTTAATTGTGCCTTATTACTAGGATTATATTGTCTTAGATTATGATGAATATATTTAGCCTTGATATGCTTCCCCTTTGTGGCTCACAATTATATTTATTTACTTATCTCATGGGTATATCATATTTTTAGTCTATACTCACTTCTAAAAAGGAAAGGGGGATATTTTTATTTTGCATGTTCATAGGCCGGCATAAATGGTTGTTTTACAAATGATTATAATGGTTTCTTAGTTTATTTACTAATATTTATCATATAGATTTATCTTTTGAATTGAGTCATGATATAGTTGTTTAAAATGATTTATGTGGTGATACCCTAAACCTTAATATATATTATTCCCATCCTCTTAGTGATGGTCTTATTTATTATATTGTGATTTTCTATGAGGTAAGTGTTGTAACAACATGGAGAGGTAGTACACATAATGTCACTATCCATCTTCCTTATTCTCAAGGTGGGATCAACCAAAATTCCTCTTTACAAACCTTTTATCTAGGTATGGGCATGAATTTGGGGGATAATTTTGTGGTCATTTTCCCTAATTCATACATTTTATGACCATAACACATGCATGTTATAGTCATAACATGTATATGTTATTTGAATTTAGGCTCAGGATTATCGATCCATAATGCATATGCATTATGGAGACATAACACATATATGTTATTTTCACTATGTTTAGTGCCAATAATACATACCATGTTATTGAAACCATAAAAAAAGGCCCAACCTGTGAGCATAGCTATCTCATTCTCTTTCTCCTACTTTCTCTACACTTGCCTTTTCTATACCGCAACCATGTTATATTTGGTGCAGGGCAAAAACACACTTGGATCACCAGATACCTTTCCAAATCATAAATGCCACCATGGAGGAGAGGTAAGTAATAAAAAACTAAACCTATTAAAACTAAAGTTTGACAATAATTTTTTATTTTCATTATTTAATTGTTAAATCCTATTATTTTTTAATATCTTATTCCAGTGTAAGAGACTAACATGTTGACCATCCTCTTAACCCTTTTCCTTTTTATCTACCTAATCCTCCTAAACCTCCTATCTCTAATAAGGTTACAAAATATCCCCTAGTTATTCATGAGGATATAGCTACATACATTGTGGAAAACAAAATAGAAATTAAACACACAATTAGGAGGATGAGGGACCTCACATCAACAAACACCACTGCACCTATTTGGATAATATCCTAGAGTTAGTTTAGGTCAAGTTGACTTGATAACAAGTCAAACTAAAAGATGGGCATCATATAGGGATATATGTAGGGCTAAGTATGTTGACAAATTGTTAGCATGTAAGGTGAAAGATAAAGAAATACCAAAATAATTATTTTTCCCATATTCATCGACCTAGCAACCAATGCACATTTTCCAATAACTACTAAACATGTCCCAATATAATGATTCTAACACAAATTGATTATAAATAATTTTTGGGACCAATGGTAGATGTTGTTTGATTACCCATCGTGTAACAAACATGAGGTACCACTTTAGTTTTTGAGGAGACTTTATTATAAGTTTGTCCTTAATGAGATTCCAAACTATTTTGACTATGGTGAGTTTTGGGGTCAAGGGAAAGGCTTTGCATAAGATTTACCAAGGGCATGTCATGCACCTAATCGACCTACAAGTATCCATACCCAAAATCCACTTCAGCCTGAAATCCCATCTAGGGTGAAGGAGGTTGTGGAAATTGACACTTTGAATGTGTTTAGTACGCTTATTAATACACTCCATCATATAAGTAGGCTTTTTAAGACCAATGCTAGAGATGCTCCACCTAGTGTGCATGCTTGACCTCATCATTATATATTTTATGGTACTATATGCATTAGATCTTCAGATGAAAATGGTGGTGCTTCTAAGGGCTTAGATGATATACTCACGAGTGATGAGTTTTTAACATGTAATTTGGTATGCACACATTGGTCACTAAGCACATGAAGGTATTTTTTATATAAATGTCATATTAAATTTAAGTTATATCTATATTTAAAATCTATCAATTAATTTACATAGAAATTGAATAATATATGTGTAATTTTTATGTTGCAAGGAGATAGTGCCTATATATTCATGATCCACAACTATATTTATGGATCGTATCCAATCGATGTTTAAATATGAAAAGCTAGCTTATGGGCCATCCACTACTCTATCAATGTTACTAGGCCACTATTTACATATATAGATGTAAAATTTTGAGTTACTATTATACTCTATGTACATGTTTTTATTTATATAAAGATATGCTCTTGACTAACAATAATATATGCTCTAAAAAACTAAGTGAGGTTATTTGTTCAACTGATGAAGATAGTATAACTCCTATGTCTTTATGAGCAGAGATAAACACATGCATTACTACTATAATGTCATCTGCATAGGCACTCACTAAGGTGCATGTTAAGTTGTAATTTTGAATTGTAAAAATATATTTGTTTTAATTATTTTACTACATCCTTGGGAAAATATAATTTTTGTGAATGTATTATGTATGCAACATTTTATTATGACATTCAATATTCCTATTTAGATTATTAGTATGGAATCTTCTCATGTTTTTTCCCAATTTCACATGCATGTTCATGTACCTCAACCTATCATTGACCCTATTGAGCATCAGGTGCACATTGAGCATGACCATGAGATTACAGTAACTACATGTTTAAATTATTTTTGTATTCTAGTTTAAAATTAATTTTTGAACTTGGTTACATGTATAGTATGTAAATTTTATAATAATGTTTCTATTGGAATTTGTTTATCAATAAGTGAGCTATGAATGTATAAATACCCATAATCAACTTTGGAGGAATCCAAGGCATTTAAGGGATATCCATATGTGAATAGGGCATCTTAGGGAGATTATTCTCAAAGGAAGGCAAAGCAAGGGAGATTATTTGAAGAGTAGGATGTCTTATATGATGTACTTGTTTGTAAGCCTATATGTAAATGTATGCATTTTTGGCATTGTATGTATATAGGACATTTACCTGACATTCTATTATGTTATTAAATGATGTAATTTTTGTAGGCGATATTGGAATTTTATACCTATATGCCATTCATCTGACATTCTATTATGTTATTATTTTGTATGTATTTGTGGATTTTATAGATACATATATGTATGTTCACATTTTGTGGTGATAATGTTTACCATACAATTTGTCTCACATTATTATTTTAAAACTAAATTTGATGGTTATATGGGCATATAATAGATATGTTCATATTTAATATTTCCTTCATGTAATTTATTAATACTAACTTACAATGTGTCAATATGTGTTGCAATTAAAACTATATTGAATAAAAGAGTATAATGTTTGAGATAGATTCATATATTATAGTGAAGTACCTCTCATGATTGTGTTACACCATTTATCATAGTTCTAATGTGGATACCCTTGCTACATTGGTATAATATCTTTTGGGACACGATATTCATGTTTTTTAAATTCATTGAATTTATAGACATACCACATTTCTATTATAATTACTTGATTGAAACAAATAATGAAATACTTATCTCTTGCATACCTTCTTCGAATGCCCGTATAAATTTTACTTGTGCATGTTTGATGAAGTTGTTATTTTCTACCTCTTCCTTTGGGATGTTCTCTCTTTGGAGATGCTTTGCATTCTTGTTTGGAGACTCTTATTTGGCCCCTTTAAGTAGTGTAATATTGTAATTCTTATGTCTCCTAAGGCATTAGAATATTTTGGTGGTTATAGCTCTTTTGTAATTCTCCCTCTCCACTACATCCATCTTGGCCATTTCATGTTTATTTGTCACTTGAGATAACTATTTCTTCACCATTTGATAAATCTCCATTCTCATCTTTGCTTGGTTCTATTTCAAGTTCAAAATTTTTATCCTCTTTATCAGATCTGAACATGTTATTTTGATTCAAAATCACCTCAATGATTGCATTTTATAGTTTGTTATCATGCATTACATTTGGATTATTTATGTTCCCTATAGTATAGGCTACTAATTTCATGGTAAGTTCTTTATCTGAAGATTAAAATATTGGGTTCAAATAGCCTCAAGCATTTACATATCATAAAAAATAGTATAATTTGGGTTATTATCATTAAGTATTTGGAATAAAATAATTATACATAAAGGCTTATTTTTCATCACATGATTCAAAAAATATGAAAAAAAAGATGTAATATAGTTTCCATCAGGGTTCAATTTCATATATACCAATTTTTTCATATGTATATTCAAGTTAAAAAATCATATATTTATATACCTATGTGTCTCTCTACAAGCATGATTTTAATAATTTAAATATATTAAAATTGTTTCCACACACATAGACAAATATATATATATATATATATACATAAGTTATAAAAATACTACATACATATACATACATGCACACTATGTATATACATGGCTAACACACATTCAATAAGTTGAATTTATGACCCTCCAATCTAAAATAAGATAATAGTCATAATTATATATAACAAATAAACTATTATAGCTATAATAAATTTTGGGGCATAAAAAAATTCAGTTATGTTTCAATCTATATTTATTAACCTAGGTTCACATAACCACTATATGGTATGGTTGAGACCCTGATGAATTAATTCATGTCGTGTTTATGTCCATACTAGATTCATGGCCACTCATAATAACTATGTCTATATTTACCTCTTACTTATAGGACATGTTGTCACTTTCAACATTTTTGACCTCTAATCAAGCCTAGTGTAGATATACACCACCCATTTTATCCTCAAATGACATGTGCTTCCATGGCCACAACATCCAAATCTATTGAGATGTATGTTTTCACTACTATTCAGGGGCGTGGAAACACTGATAATAAATGTTATCAATGTTGAAGTTGTAGTTGGATAATTCAACCTCCAATGCTTCATGGATTAAAACTAAAACTAGAAACACATCCAAAGTGGTGGATAAAATCTATGACCACATTCTTGGCCTCCAATCACACCTAGTGGAGAGACCCACTACCCATTTTGACCTTCGTAAAATAAGAAAAACATAATTTTTTATCCTAAATTCATGCATGCATAAAATGGAAACTATAAGTCATTTAAAAAACTAGAAGAACCCTCACATATATGTATAATCCCTCTAATTTCACCCTATATCATGTCTATTAAACCTTGGAGACCAATATGTGGCACAAGTTGCAGTGATGGGTCCTGAAAAGTAACTTTTTTGTAGTGGAGATAAATATTTATCCTCCAAATAGAATTTCTACCTTTGATAACTACATGTGTAAGTCACTTTGTGCATATATATATATATATATATATATATATATATATATATATATATATATATATATATATAGGAAAATTACATGTTCTCCCATGACCATGACATTTAAATCCACCTAGAAACATGTTCTCACTAATGTTCAGGTGTGTGGAAACACTGATAATAAATATTGTCAATGTTGAAGCTACAGTTGGAGAACTCCACCTTCGATGCTTTGTGGCTTGAATATATAAATAAAAACATGTCTAGTGTGGTGGATAACATATAGGACCATGTTTTTGGCCTCTAATTATGTTGATTAATAGACCCACAACCCATTTCAACGTCAAAAATGGCCTTCCTAAAACAAAAAATGTAGTTTTTAGCCTACATTTAGGCATGTGTAAAATGGAAATTGTAAGTCATTGGAATGAATCATAATAAAACTCACATGTGTGTATAATCCCTCTAATTTCACCAAAGAGGACGTTTATGGAACCTTGAAGACCAATCTATGGCATAATTTATAGTGACAAGTCTTGAAATGTAACTTTTTTGTAGTGAAGAGATAAATGCTTATCCTCCAACTAGCATTTCTAACTTTGGGACCTCCAAGTGAAATTAAGTCACTTAAATAAAGTATATATATGTAAATTAAAAATTATCCCATCACCATGATTTTAAAATCCACTCAGAAGCATGTTTTCACTACTGTTCATGAGCATGGAAACACTAACAATAGATGTCAAAATTGAAGCTATAGTTAGATAATTTAACCTTCAGTGATTCATGGATAAAAATTGGGAATAAAAACATGTATAGGGTGGTAGATAACATCTAGGACCAAATTATTGGCTTCTTATCACACTTTATCAAGAGACCTACCACCCATTTCGGCCTTAAGAATGGCCTTCCCAAAACAAGAAAGATACAATTTTAAGCCTAACTTTAGGTGTGCATAAAATGGAAATCGTAAATATTTGTAATGAACCAAAAGAAAAATCACACATATAAAATACCTCTATTTTCACCCCATATAATTTTGATGGAACCTATGCGACCAATTCGTGGCACAAGTTAGTGACGGGTCTTGAAATACAAATTTTTTACAATGAAGAGACAAGTACTTATCCTTCAACTAGAATTTATCCCTACAAGAGCTCTATGTGAAAACACATCACTTCAATCACACACAAACACACATATAAAAATTACACATTATCCCATGACCATGATGTCTAAATATACCTAAATGCATGTTTTCACTACTGTTTAGGAGAGTGGAAACTCTAAAAACAAATATTGTCAAAGTTGAAGCTACAATTAGAGAACTCCACCTATGGTGCTTCATGGATTTAAAATAGTTTTTAAAACATGTCTGGGGTGGTGGATAACATATAATAAAATATTCTTGGCCTCTAATCATGCCTAGTAGAGAGGCTTGCCACCCATTCTGGCCACAAGAACAACCTTCCCAAAACAAGAAAAATATAATTTTTAGCCTAAATTTAGGCATGCATAAAACATAAATCATAAATTTTTGGAATGAATAATAAGAACCCTCATGTGATTTTATAATCCATATAATTTCATCCCATATCAAGTCAATTTAACCTTTGATACCAATCTATGGCATAAGTTACAGTGATGGGCCCTGAAATGCAACTTATTTGTAGTGAAGAGACAAGTACTTGTCCTCTAACTAGAATTTATACCTCCAAGACCTCTATGTGAAAATAAATTGATTTAAAAATATATGTATAGGAAAATTACACATGATACCATGACCAAGTCATCCAAATTCACCCATATGTGTGTTTTCATTATTATTTAGGAGGATGGAAACACTAACAATAAATATTGTCAATGAAGCTACTAATAGATAACTCCACCTATGGTGTTTCATGGATTAAAAATAGCAATTAAAAAACATTAAAGGTGGTGGATAACATATATTATCAAGTTTTTTTCCTCTGATCACACTTGATAGAGAGACCCACCACCCATTTTGGCCTTAATAATGGCCTTCACAAAATAATAAAAATGTAGTTTTTAAGCCTAACTTTAGGCATGTGTAAAATGTAAACCATGCGTCATTGTAAATAATCATAAAATTCATGTTTAATCCCTATAATTTCACCATATATAATGTCAATTGAACCTTCAATACCAATCCATGGCACAAGTTGTAGTGATGGGTCCCAAGATGCAACTTTTTTACAGTAAAGAGACAAGTTCTTAACCTCAAATTGGTATTTCTACCTCTGGGGCCTCCAGGTAAAAATAAATATCTTAAATAATATATTTATAGTAAAATTAAATTTTATCCAATTACCATAATTTACAAATCCACTCGGATATATGTTTTCACTACTATTCAGGATCATGGAAACAATGACAATAAGTGTTATCAAAGTTGAAGCTATAGATGGAGAACTCTACCTTTAATGATTCATTTCTAAAAATTGGTGATACAAGTTTAGAGTGGTGGATAATGTATAATAATAGTTTATTTTCCTCTGATCATACCCGTTGGAAATACCCACCACCCATTTTGGCCTCAAGAATGACCTTTCCAAAATAAGAAAAATGTAGTTTTTTAGCCTAACTTCAAGCATGCATAAAACATAAACCATAAGTCATTTGCATTAAATATTAAAACCATAATTTGAGTGTAAAATCCATATAATTTAACCCTATATAATTTTTATGGAAGCTTTGATACCAGTTTGTGGCTTAAGTTTTAATGATGGGCCTTGAACTGCAACTTTTTTGCAGTGAAGAGAAAAATTCTTATCCTCCAACTAGAATTTTGCCTCTGAAACCACCAGGTGAAAATAAATCACTTAAAGCACATATATATAGTAAAATTACATATGAACCCATGAACATGACATCTAAATCCACTTGGATTCATGTTTTCACTATTGTTCAGTTGCATGAAAACACTAACAATAAATGTTTTTAAGGTTTAAGCTATAGATGGATATATTTGCCTCTAGTGCTTTGTGGATAGAAACTAGCATTGAAAACATGTCTAAAATGGAAGATAATGTCTAGTAATGGGTTATTTATCTTTGGTCATGTCTAGTGGAGAGACCCACCACTCATTCTAACCTCAAGAACGACCTTCCTAGAACAAGAAAAATGTAGTTTTTAAGCCTAATTTTAGGTGTGCATAAAAAATAAACCATAAGTCATTGGCACAAAAAATAAGAACCATAATATTTATGTTTTAGACCTATAATTTCACCCTAGATAATGTAAATTTAAAATTTGAGACCAATTTGTGGCATAAGTTTCAATTTCAGGTCTTGAAATACAACTTTTTTATAGTGAAGAGACAAGTTCTTGTACTCAAACTAGCATTTCTACCTCTAAGACCTCTAGGTGCTATTCTACCACTTGGATCACATTTTAAAAATTTAATGAAATATTATCCCATTATCTTGACCTTCAAACCCACTTTTAAGCATGTTTTCACTATTATTCAAGAGTGTGGAAACACTAACAATAAATGTTGTCAAATTCTAAGTTGCAGATGGAGAACTCCACCTCTGGTGCTTTTGGCTTGAAATTGGCATTGAAAATATGTATGGAGTGGTATATAATGTTTAGGATAAGGTTCTTGGACTCTTATCACACCTGTTGGAAAGATACACCACCCATTTTGACCTCAATGATGACCTTCCCAAAATAAGAAAAATGTAGTTTTTAGCCTAACTTTAGGCATGCATAAAATGAAAACCATAAGTTGTTGGAAAGAACCAAAATAACTCTAATGTGTGTTTTTAATACCTCTAATTTTACCCTAGATCATGTGAATGGAACATTTGATACCAATTCATCGCACAATTTATAGTTATGGGTTATAAAATATAACTTTTTGCAATGAAGAGATAAGTTCTTGTCCTCTCATTATAATTTATGCCTTCAGGACCTCCAAGTGAAAGTCCATCACTTATAGCACATATGAGTAGGAAAATTACATGTGATCCCATGACCTTAACCTCCAAACCCACATGAAAGTGTGTTGTCACTACTATTTAGGAGCATGGAAACATTAACAATAGATGTTGTCAAAGTTGAAGTTATAGATGGAGAACTTTGCCTCTGGTGCTTCATAGCTTGAAACTGGCATTGATAACACATATGGGTGGAAAATAATGTCTAGGACCAGGTTCTTGGCCTCTGATCATGCTTAATGGAGATACTTACCACCCATTATGGCCTTGAGAATGCCCTTCCCAAAATAAGAAAAATGTAGTTTTTAAGCCCAACTTCAAGCATGTGTAAAATAGAAACCGTAATTCATTGGCATGAAACAAAAAAACCTTCACATGTGTTTTGAATACCTATAATTTCACTCCAAATCACATAGATGTAAATTTTAAGACTAATCCATGGCATAATTTAAAGTGATAGGTACTGAAATATAAAAAATTTACAGTGAAAAGACAAGTTTTTGTCCTTCAACTGGCATTTTTGCCTTGTGGCTGAAAACTTGTAGTGCTAACACATCTAGGGAAATGGATAACATCTAAGAATAGGTTCTTATCCTCCCATCATGCCTGATAGAGAGACCCCCCACCCATTATGGATTCAATAACACCCTTTATATAATAATTGAGTATTTATATTAAACTTTTCTTAGCTTCAAGATTATGAAATTTTTTACTAGCAGTGCCAACTGTGTGAAGGTAGAAGCTTATTTTACACCACTAACCTACAAAAAATATGTTAGTAAGTAATTAAAATTAAATTTATATGTACAACCTACAAAATAAATAAAATTTGGTAAAATTAAAAACATCTACTTTTGACAAGTTAACATACATTGGAATTTCAATCCAATGAACTACTAGGATATGCTCTAATCTTGATAGTAGCAATAATAACTTCATGGTATGATTCATGAACTTTCCATAGATTCACGTTTAATGGCCTCCCATTATATTTGAATAATTTAATATTTATTAGAACAACCAAATTTGAATAGTGTACTATCTTCCTATGTGTTTCAAAGTATTCAAATAACCATACATCTAAAAACATTATGGGATATCATCGACATCAAGTTCTAGTGACAACCATAGACCTAGTGGGATAGTCAATGTTTTCTCCATCTATGACTAGGGAAGTTAATTTTTTATTTTCCTATATACATTGACATAAATATTAATTTTTTTTCTCTTCATTTTCATTATCAGTAATAACTATAAAAATATGCCTTGTATCACCAAAATCAAAATTTTAATGACATTGTCAAGATAGATAATGAGATTAAATAGTACATAATGATTAATCTTCTACTTGGTTTCACTAGATCATATACATGGTCAAATTCATATGATGATGTCATATATGTAAGTTGTAATGCTGGTAGAACCTGATATGTGTTGATTAGAATTAGAGGTATCTAGATCCATTCATCCACCTACTCTTTTGATTCAGACTCATTCAAAAGAGAGTCCATTCATGAATAACAAAAATATGCCAAGTGTCTCATATGAATAGTCTAATAACTTGAATTTGATATATGAAATAAGTGGAGATCACTTTATCCAATCACAATCATATAATCCTCATACTTTTACAAGTGTTCTTCTCAACCATAAAAATCTATGAATAATAGAAGTTTTTTTAGCACCATGGACCATTTTCTCATTAGACCATTCAATAATGGTTTTTGCATCTATCAAAATAATGCCATCTTCAAAATTTAACTCCTCTCTTGAAATTAATATTTTAACACATGTTCTAACATTGTCATGCTCTTGTTTTCCATGGAAAACCTTAGTGAAACTCCAAATATGTTTTATGCCAATGGTTACGTGCATCCTACTGAACCATTAAAACATCCATGCATTCTTAAATTGTGATGTGAAATTATCTGACCAAATGTAATGTTGATTGAAAGTAGTTTTTCTCTTAGTTAATTGTCCATAGAACATCTCAAAATAACCTTACACCTACTTTTTATAATGTGATTAGTCATCACTAACATACAAATGGTAATCCCTTAATATTTGTTGATCTTTCTCTATATTGTTACGTGCATGCATGAATGATATATGCATGAAAATGGAAACTTGTATTGAGTTGTAATACTATGACTAAACTTCCATTTGTGGTTTGAATGTGTAATTATCATCAAAGTCAAATATTGAAATAATAGAACCAAGTGGGAATGGTTCCTTTTTTATATTGAAATGTTCATCCAACTTTATATCCTTGTGTGTGTGACTTGCATCCTCATAAACAATTTCATCCCTAAATTTGACCATAAATTTTGAAATAGGTATCTATTTTGTAATAAGATCACACATTTTATATTGGTTGCCATATTTTACTTGATAATTCATATAGTTGTATTTGTTCAAACTAACTAATTCATGTCCAATTGCACTTGTAATCTCCTCATGGATATAATTTTTTAATTTTAAAAATTCACTAATGCTACAATTTCCATCCAAAAATGCTTTGTTATAAAATAATTGTCCATATATTTTTTCAAAAAAAAATTGTTGGAATAAATTCCCTAGCTAGTTTTGATAGAACTTATTTACCGCAATCTTAAAAAATGTTATCAGTATGTAAATAACAATGTATATAGTGAAAAAAATCATAGTGCATTGAAAATTCAACATGTTACCTATAATAATAGGTGGTGCGTGTGTGATTTCTATTTATATAAATTGGTTTGGCCATATCAAAATATCTTTGACTAATATAAATTTTTGAATGTTTTTTCAAAAAATCAGAGTAAAATTATGTTTGGGTCATATCCAGTAAATGTTTTAGATGTGGTTCACAATTATGAGAACTAAATCTTATTTTCACTACATCTATTATATTGGGTGAAACTCTTGTATTGTCTTTCCAAAATTTGGCAATTAAATCTTTGAGAGCATCCATATAGCCTTGTCCTTTTTTGGAAGTCTACCAAAGAATTCCTAGAGCTTAGTGGTATTGGCATCATTAAGTTTTTGGTGTATTCCAATTGATTTCATTAATTTTTTGTTATTTATGTCCAGTGCTCGGTTATTTTTTGAAATCAATCATTTTTTCCATGTTTGACCACTTGCTATAAAAGTTGTAATTATATATCAAGTAGCATTAAAATCTTTGTTGCATGATTTCAAGCCTATAATATGATATGTGTCACGTATATTTTCAATAATTTATTTATTTTCATCATCTATGTTAGATGTTCTTAATCCAAGGGTGTACATTATAGGTCTCATCTTAATCAATTTCACCAACGAAACAAACCCTTGACATTTTTTGACTATAAAAATGTAAATTATCAAAGAAATTATCCCAAAACATTTCGTCTAGTCTTTTTGAATGGCATTCAGACATTTTTCTATGTATTGGTTCAAAATATTTTCATCAACTTCAATTAAGTACTTGAATTTTCTATGCACAATCCTTGGAGGTGTTTTTAATGGTAAAATTTGTTGAGAGGGTGTTTCAAAATTGATATGTTCACTACTAGTTTTTTCATTATTAAATTAATTTTTTAGTTATGGGATGACATTTTATTCATTATTATTTTCATCATTATTTGTTTCTATGAAATTGTCTAAATTGATAGGGGCTAAAACATCATGCATAGATTCATCATCAAGAAAATCAAAAACTTTATACTTTGAACATAATTTAGACTTTTAGGTAAATATTCATCATTGTTATTTAATTCATTATTATCGATTTCATCATGTCTAAAACATTTGGCTCATTAGGTATAGTGTTTGTGCATTGTCTTGAGTGAAATGCTTGCATTCACACCTTTTATTTTTCTCTAAGCTCTTTTAATTACTCTGGTGTTTTATGATTTAACTTATTCATCTTCTTTAAAGGAGCTCCATCACCCATGACTAGATAAAGAACAATTTTAAATTCATTTTAATGGAGGGGACCCAAAGAATAATTTGATTCTTTTTTATAGTAGGGAACCCAAAGAATAATTTAATTGCTCTTGTCTTCACCATGGAAAACATAGAATGATGTAGAGAATGTCTAGGACATCAAAATTTTTGAAATACCCTAAAAATAAATGTTGGATAATAATTTATTGTCTATTGAGACAATAACATGTATGAGATATTTTTAGTATGTCTATCATGAGAATATCACATATATGTCATTTATAGTATGCCTAAGTGATCATATTGTTGGGTGAATATTTTGTCAATCAGCTAACTAATAAGAAAAATAGGTCTCTTCAACCATAGCATAGGGAAATTGGTCAGCCAAATGTGCAGGTTTACTACATCAAAAGGGGACAAATCTCTCCTCTCATCAAGGGGAGGTTCCCTGTAAGTATGAAGGGGCTATATATATATTCTAATCTACTATAAATAAGCTAAAAACAACACTCAGGGGTATGATAACACCATCCATCTCTCTTTTTTCAGAGATGATGTTCACCAATCAAAGGATAAATCCTGATGAAATGATAGAAGGCACTCCTCTTTTTTCAGAAGTGTTGTTCAGTAGACAATAGGAACCTTTTGGGTAGTGAAAAGTAACTATAACAAGGTGCAGTAACATAGTAAGATGAAATGTAGCATAAAGTCTCCACCTCAACTGCCAAAGAGTGAAATACGAAAGATAATGAGGGCACAAAGTCATCCCAAGATACCTTACACAGAAATATAAAATAGACAAACTAAAGACAATTGTGGCAGCACAAAGTCTCTCCACAATCAGCTTTAGGACACCTTCCTGATTATTTTCACTAATTCTACTTATTTAATTAAATGGACAAAAAACATATTAAGGAAATAGACATAAGAACAATTTCCCCAACAACCAAGCTATTCCAGCACAAAGTCTAAAAAGTCACTTGTTTTCTTATTTAAATAATGAAATATGATCAACAATCTAAGCTCAAAGTCTCAGTAATGCCTTTCAATTTGGGCAGAGTTTTGTTTTTGATAACAGAGAGATCCCCTTAAAACAATAAGAGAGATTCCAATATATAGTGCTCCAAGAAAGACTTGGACACTTTATTTCACAAAAATGATGGCCTATGATGCATTTAATGCCTTCAATGCATTTTAAATTCTATCCATGGGCTATGCTAGAAATGGACATCAATCTTAAATATGGGCCACTGATGTGTTTCCTGATGTGTACGCAACTATTTTTGCTTTACTCAATGCAAGAGAATAGGCCGCGCCATTGAATGTTCATGCTCTTCGATGTCTACTTGGTCCGCTACTTCACCTTCTAGAAACATATCCCATGCACAGATATTTTTTGATCTTTCTCTATTGTTTCCCCTTTCCTTGCTATATTTTGAGCTCTCAGGCACTTTATTCCTAATGAAGGGATAGGTGGCACTTTCCACTATGAGCAGGAGAGGACACTTGGCAGCATCTGTTTACCTTATAAAAGCTTAAGATATCCTTTGAGAGTCCTATGGATGATGACACATGGTGGCTTCCATTGAGATTTAGAAACACTATAGAAACATGCGGGACTCATTTGGATTCACACAGATGATGCCACTTGGTGTGCTCTACTTACCTTAGCAATTCACCTGAGACCCACCACAATCCTTACACAATAATGAGATAAAAGGAAGAAATGATAGACATTGACACTTGGCACTTTCTACTGAGTTTTACAAGGGACACTGGCAACTTCTGCTATATTTTGTTCTTATCTATGCGATCTGAGCTCTCATGCTATCTCTTTGGCCGGTGGCTAAATTTGTTCATAAAGTCTGTGCCGTATTTGAAAATCGATAGATATTTCATTATCTTAAATTTGACATCCACGAGGATGTCAATGGTTCAATCACTTCCCTGGTTCAATCACTTTCTTGGTTTAATCACTTCCTTAGTTTAATCACTTTCTTAGTTCAATCACTTTCTTAGTTCAATCACTTTCTTGGTTCAATCACTTTTTTGGTCTTTAATTGAACCATCCCTTTGTTTGGTGCTTCCTTTGAACTGTTGAACCTTTGAACCTTCAAACTTTGAAATTTTTTGGTTCAAGGTTCAATCGGCTCATTGGTTCATCCTTTGTTCCATTGCTTCTCTATTTTTATAATTCCCTTGATCTCTTTGAATCCATTGAACTCATTAAACCCATTGAACCCGTTGAACCAATTTGGTTCAAGGTTCAATGGTTTAATGGTTCAATGGTTCATTCCTTTGTTCTTTGAAGTCTTCTTTTCTTCACTGCCCTCCAAAAGGGCACTTGGTCTCTTCACTTTGGGGCATTCCTTTGAACCAACTGATTGAACTGATCGATTGAACCAACTACGGTTTAACAGTTTAATGGTTCAATGGTTCAATCACTTTCTTTTTGTGTTCCACTTGACCACTTGAACCAACTGATTGAACCAACTGCTTTGAACCAACTACTTATTGAACCTTTAAACCTTTGAGCCTGTTGAACATTTGAACCATTTCAGTTCAAGGTTTAATGGTTCAATGGTTCAAGCCTTCTTCTTTCTCACTAAGTCTTTTGAAGCTGTTGAACTTGCTAAAGCGGTTGAACTTTAAACTTTTGTTGAAGTGCTTAACTCTTTAAGCTGGCTGATGTCATTGAACCTTGGCATTGAACCAACCTTGAAATTGCCTAAGTGTTGAGAGCTTGTTTCTTTCCTACAGAGTCCATAGATTTAAGCCTATAGAGTCCATAGATTTAAGCCTGCAGAGTCCACAGATTTAAGCCTACAAAGTCCATAGATTTAAGCATGTAGAGTCCATAGATTTAAGCCTGTAGAGTTCGTAGATTTCTTCCAGCGAAGTCTGTTAGCTAAAAAAGCTTAAAAAATGGAGAATTTGAATGCCCAAAACAATTTTTGAGAAGGGAAGAGGGAATTTTTGGCCTACAGGACCAAAATAGTTCATATGTTGTCCCAAAAATGAGTGACAAATTTTGGGAACAATAGCTGGCTCTAGTTGGGGGACTTCTTTTAGTTGAAGACTTGGAATAGCTGAGGGAAATAGAAACTAGAATCTCCAGTGCCTTGAAGTGTGCCATTGGGCTACAGAGTCATGCTATCCAAAAAGAAAGGTGCCAAAAATAAAAACAAAAAGCACAAAATAGAACTAAAGACTATACAAATATACATATATATAGATGATCTTATCTAATGCCTCAAGATTTGAAGTGCTTCAGATGCCTCTCACTGTGAGATAGTGAAAATGGCATTCCATCCTGATAAACCAGTAAGAAACTATTTTCTCCCCAGAATCGGTGATGGGCGAATGGAATTCTCCACCAAGAATCACATTTTCTGTGCACTCCTTTTGGTTCTCTCTTCTTGCCCCATGGCAAGGTGTGGTCTCCAATCTAAAAACCATATATCTTTGCTCTCTTGGTGAAGAGTTCCTTTTCCTGACTTTGGAGTGCAGTAGTATTGTCCACTACCATAGCTCGTTGCTCTTTTGGTTCAATCCAGCACATGATTTGATTGTCCCCATTAGATACTTGATAAACCATCAGCTCAGCATCTCCTTTGGTGTGAAGGAGTTTGACACCTTTGTCTTGAGCAGCCTTCAACCCTAGTAACAGAGATTCATACTCGACAACATTGTTGGTTTTACTAAACTACAACTTATATGAAGAAGGAAAGATATCTCCTTGAGGAGATATCAACATAGTCCTGGCTCCAGCATCACTAGAAGAGCAGCTGCCATCAAATCCTAGTATCCATACATCATCATAAATTGCTCCTTTCTCAAATTTTTCTTCATTTGGAGAGGAGAGTTCTTTTGGGCTTGCACTATGCTCTCTCATGCCTTCTATTGTTTTATCTGAAACAATTCCTAGATTGCCACCTATAGGACTTTCATTTGTTGTAATAAGAACATCTTTAGTAGACAAAAAATAGTTACCCATGCCTAAAGACTCAAATAGAATTTGAGCTTCAGTGATCGATGCTTGGGTGACAACATATTTTGCCTCCTTTTCAGGAAGCAACCTCTGCATTATGCCTTTGATAGGGATCCTCACTTTAGACAAGTCCATAATCAATTCTCCTCCAACATCCTTATAGAAAATTTTCCCAAGAAGGATGCCGTATGAGGCTGGGATGTCAGCCACCAAGACTGTCATCTTGATTCTCTTTTCTAGAAAGGTGGAAAATGCAAATTAGGTGTCCTTGATTTGTCCCAGTAGTGGCACATGTTTGTTCTCCATGGAGAAACATCTCCCAAGTGTCTTGGTCAGTGTGAGACCAAGGGATTTAGCTACTTTGGCAGGAATGACATTGTCTGATACACCTAAGTCTATGATGCAATTGTTCAATTGATGTCCATTTATTAGTAGGAAGACATAGAATGGTTCAATCCTTCCAAAAGCAGTAGGAGGAGCAATGACAAGGTTGTTTGGAATGGACATGTTCCTTGGGGGATCATGAGTTACCTTTTTAACATCTTGTCCTACAAGGATGACTTTATTCTTCACACACTGAACTAACCTATCCAACTGCTTAGGATTGGATTACAAGAATTCAAATTTAGACATTTGAATTTTGTTCTTTTGACATGGTTGATTATGTCAAATGACTGAAATGGACTAGGAATAGAGGAAGGTAGTTCATCTTTTTGGTTTTTAGGAGGGGTGGTACTGGTCTATGGAATTGAAGTTGAAGATGGAGGAATGCTTGATGTATTTACCTTTTTATTACTCATTGGGTCCTTTGACTAGAAAGGTAGAGAAGTTCCTCATTTGGCAATTGAAATTGTAGGCTAAGAACTTTCCCCTATTTTTACTTTATCAGCTTGCTGGGCTAACTCATTCTGGGACCAAGTGAATACAACATATGATCCATCAACTACTTCACCTTTATCTCTAGGTTCATCCTGGTAATTCAGGAAACTAATGTTGGAGTCACCAACTGATTCTTCTTACTCTGCTGCAAAAATATCTGCATCATTTTCTTGCTCAAACTCAAGTTGGATAGAAAAACCATGTTCTATTTCCAGATATCCAACTGCTAAGTTAGCTGGTGCTACTTCAATGGCAAGTTTCCCTTGTGGGGAAAGTAGATGATTTAGTTGCCCTTGACTTCTGGTAGCATTTCCTTGATATGAATAGTTCTAAAATGTCTCCTTGGCATATCTTGATAAGGAGGAGCAGACATACCTTGGGCCACTTGTCTTTTCAAGGCTAGCAGTTCATTTGCTAGCTTTTGCACCATTTGATCAGTGGTGCCTATAGATGAATATTTAAAAGATGAAGAATATTTACCTATGTTAAGATCTCTTCTTATTTTTCCTATCAAGATAAGGTCATCTTCCACCTCAGTGGCCAAATCTTGAGCTACAGCAAGGTCTATTTTGCCAGCACGTCTCAGTAGAAAACTCACTTTAGGTACCTGAGAGTTGATGAAGAAACATTTGAGATTCTCAGTTGTAGGCTGAGTAATTTTAGGAATCCTATTCCTTAACTTGTCAAACTTGGCTATGATATCCCTCATTGGTTCATGAGGCTCCTTCTTCATTTGTGTGAGTTGAGCCAGCAGGGCATGGACATCTTCTGGAGGCTTGAATTTGGCTTCAAATTTGGCTTTGAGAGTGTTCCAGTCAGTCATAGTCTGGGCCTACAAATGATAGAACCAGTCTGCAGTAGCACCTTATAAAGTTTCCACGAATAGCCTAACTACTACATCCTCATACTCCACACCTATTATGCCACAGGCTATGTTGAATGTTGCAATGTGTTCATTAGGATGGACCTTCCCATCACCATAGAACTTGGGGAAATTTTTCCTTAAACTGTGTGGTAGCTCATGTAGAGGTAGAGTTAAATTGAGTGGGCCAAAAGAGTTACCCCAAGGGCCTTGAATTTCCATAATATGACTATGGAAAGTTGGAATAACAAATCTCAAAGGGGTAAGTATTGACAAAGCTTTATTAATAGTGGAAATGGATGCTTTGCCTGATAATGAAGACTTGACTTTAGTAGGAGGAAAGCTCCTGGTTCATTGGAGGTGAGATGGTGAAGGAAACAGATCAAAATTACTTTGTTATACCAACTCGAATATAGCATCAACAATACCTTTAGCCCTTTGGCTTTGCGTATACCGTGGATTTTCCAGATTGTAAAACAAAAATGGGAAAGAATTGGCCCAGCTTCAGCTTGAAGCTTGAGGCTTCAAACTGCATGTTTTATCCTGGTTGAGTGGAGGTGGAGGGAGATGGTAAGGCTATAATGATAATGGGTAAGACACATAATGGAGTCACCAGAGTCTATAATGGATAAGGGTAGGGACTAATTCAATCTGAAACTTGAGGCTTTAGATTGTGCATAAATACCCAGCAGAGTCACCAAAAATTGTTGGGTGAATATTTTGTCAATCAGCTAACTGATGAGCAAAATAGGTCTCTTCAACCATAGCATAGGGAAATTGGTCGAATAGATGTGTAGGTTTACTAAATCAAAAGGGGACAAATCTTTCCTCTCATCAAGGGGAGGTTCCCTATAAGTATGAAGGGGCTATATATATATATATATATATATATATATATATATATATATATATATATATATATATATATATATATATATATATATATATATATATATATATATACTATAAATAAGCTAAAAATAACACTCAAGGGTAGGATAACACCATCCATCTCTCTTTTTTTAGAGATGATGTTCACCAATCAAAGGATAAATCTTGATGAAATGACAAAAGGCACTCCTCTTCTTTTAGAAGTACTATTCAACAGACAACATGAACCTTTCAGGTAGTGACAAGTAACTGTAATAGGGCACAGTAACACAACAAGATGAAATGTAGCACAAAGTCTCCACCTCAACTGCCAAATAGTGAAATACAAAGGATAATGAGGGCACAAAGTCATCCCAAGATCCCTTACACAGAAATAGAAAATAGACAAACTAAAGACAATTGTGTCAGCACAAAGTCTCTCCATAACTGGCTTTAAGACACCTTCCTGATTACTCTCACTAATTTTGCTTATTTAATTAAATGGACAAAAAACATATTAAGAAAATAGACATAAGAACAATTTCCCCAACAACCAAGCTATTCCCGCACAAAGTCTAAAAAGTCACTTGTTTTTTTATTCAAATAATGAAATATGATCAACAATCTAAGCTCAAAGTCTTAGTAATGCCTTTCAATTTGGGTAGAGATTTTTTTTGATAACAGAGAGATCCCCTTAAAACAATAAGAGAGAGTCCAATATATAGTGCTCCAAGAAAGACTTGGGCACTTTGTTTCACAAAAATGATGGCCTATGATGCATTCAATGCCTTCAATGCATTTTAAATTCTATCCATGGGCTATGTTGGAATCGAGTGTTGGTCTTAAATATGGGATACCTGATGTGTTTCTTGATGTGTGCACAACTATTTTTTCTTTACTCAATGCAAGAGAATAGGCCAGCCATTGAATGTTCACGCTCTTCGATGTCTACTTGGTTAGCTACTTCACCTTCTAAAAACATATCTCATGCGTAGATATTTTTTGATCTTTCTCCATTGTTTCCCCTTTCCTTGCTATATTTTGAGCCCTCAGGTGCTTTGTTCCTGATGAAGGGACAGGTGGCACTTTCTGCTGTGAAGTAGGTGAGGACACTTGGCAGCATCCATTTACCTTATAGAAGCTTAAGATATCCTTTGAGAGTCTTATGAAAGATGACACATGGTGGCTTCTGCTAAGATTTTAGAAACACTATAGAAATATGTGGGACTCATTTGGATTCACATGGACAATGCCACTTGGCATGCTCTGCTTACCTTAGCAATTCACTTAGGACCCACCTCAGTCTTTACTCAATAATGAGACAAAAGGAAGAAATGGCAGACATTGACACTGGTGCTTTCCACTGAGTTTTACAAGGGACACATGGTGACTTCCACTATATTTTTTCCTTATTTGTGTGATCTGAGCTCTCAGGGTATCTCTTTGGCTGGTCATTGAATTTGTTCACAGGGTCTGCATCATATTTGAAAATTGACAGATATTTCATTATCTTAAATTTGACATCCATGGGGATGTCAATGGTTCAATCACTTCCCTGGTTCAATCACTTTCTTGGTTCAATCGCTTCCTTAGTTCAATCACTTTCTTAGTTCAATCACTTTCTTAGTTCAATCACTTTCTCAGTTCAATCGCTTTCTTGGTCTTTGATTGAACCATCCCTTTGTCTGGCATTTCCTTTGAACCATTGAACCTTTGAACCTTCAAACTTCGAAATTTTTTGGTTTAAGGTATAATCAGTTCATTGGTTCATCCTTTGTTCCATTGCTTCTCTATTTTTCTAAGTCCCTTGATCTCTTCGAATCCATTAAATTCGTTGAACCCGTTGAACCCATTGAACTAATTTGGTTCAAGGTTCAATGGTTCATTCCTTTGTTCTTCAAAGTCTTATTTTCTTCACTACCCTCTATAAGGTCACTTGGTCTCTTCGCTTTGGGGCATTCCTTTGAACTGGCTGATTGAACCAACTGATTGAGCCAACTACGGTTCAACAGTTCAATCACTTTATTCTTGTTTTCCACTTGACCACTTGAACCAATTGATTGAACCAACTACTTATTGAACCTTTGAACCATTTTGGTTCAAGGTTCAATGGTTCAACGGTTCAAGCCTTCTTCTTTCTCACTAAGTCTTTTGAATCTGTTTGAAGCCATTGAACTTGCTGAAGCAGTTGAACTCTGAACTTTTGTTGAAGCGCTTAACTCTTTAAGCTTGCTGAAGTCATTGAACCTTGGTGTTGAACCAACCTTGAAATTGTCTAAGTGTTGAGAGCTTGTTTCTTTCCTACAGAGTCCATAGATTTAAGCCTATAGAGTCTGTAGATTTAAGCCTACAGAGTCTATAGATTTAAGCCTGCAAAGTCTGTAGATTTCTTCTAGCGAAGTCCATTAGTTAAAAAAGCTTAAAAAATGGATAATTTGAATGTCCAGAACAATTTTTGAGAAGGGAAGAGGGAATTTTTGGCCTGTAGGACCAAAATAATTCATATGTTGTTCCAAAAACGAGTGACAAATTTTGGGAACAACACATATATCATATTATTATGACATATGATTATACTACAAGATGAAAACCTATATTATATTATTATAGGGTCAATTTAACCATATGTTTCATCCTATATAATCAATTAATCCATAATTTAGGTTCATATGGCTCAATTTGGCCCAAATCACATGTTTAATTGCACCTAACTAATTGGATTAAATTATGAATAATTTAGGCACAAATCATGTCTATAATTACACCAAAGGACTATTAGATCAATTCATGACTAATTTATCCCAAAATCACCTCTTGTTCTTGTCTAATTAGGTTGAAGGGGATAGTATTAGCCCCAATTTATTTTTTTATTGAATGGGTGTACTTTTTGCTTTGTTTTATAATGATATTGGGGTCAATTAACCCAAAAATTACTTTCATATAGTCAAAATTAGGTTCATATGGCTTAACTTCATCGAACTTGCATCAATCATTATAAAAAAGGACTAATTGGGTAAATATGTTTAGAAACAAGAGGTAGTTTATCTTGTAGAATCAAATCGTGGACTCAATGTTAGGTTGAAGGGGTTGAAATTGGCCCCAATTACCTTCATGTTTGAATTTTTAATAAAATTAGGGTTAATTAAGACATATGTTACATCTTATACAATCAGTTTACCCATAAATTAGGTTCACATGGCTCAATTTTACCCAATTCACATCCCTAATTACACTAAATGACTAATTAGATCAATTCATGACATAATCAACACTAATTTAGCCAAAAATCATACCCTACTCTCATAATTAGGTTGAAGGGGATCAAATTGGCCCCAATTTCCTTCATGATTAAATTAGTAGACTATTTTATTCATTTTGTTATGATATTGTGGTCAATTAACCCCTAAAAATACATCCTGTGTAGTCAAAATTAGGTTCATGGGGTTCAATTTCATCCAACTTGCATCACTAATTATAAAAATCAAATAATTGGATAAATATGCTAGGAAACATGGGATAACTTAGCCCCAAATCACATCCTTGTCTCATAGTTAGGTTAAATGGGTTCACATTGGCCCACCTTCATGTTTTCAACTGTGATAAAATTAGGGTTTTGGGTTAGGTTTTTGATAATTACCTAATAGGGTACAATTAAAACTAATATGTTATCTCTCAATCAATCTCTCATATCATAACAAATATAACATGTTTTTCTAATACAAATAATTAATATAAAACATGTTACCCAAATATCATCCTTATGACCACTTGTGAAATAAGACAGTTAGACCAATTCATCCCTTGATAATACTATTTTAGGCTTCCATTAATTCATTATTATTATCCCTTGCTTGCATACAAAGCATTTACAGTGACTATATTTCATTCCAAAACATGTCTAAGCTTGAATTGGATAAAGTCTTGTGGTTTGACCTATATTATGATTAATTGGCCCCTACATGTTTTGTAAAGTATATAAGAGTACCACCTACCATGGTTACCTCTTTCCTTATGTTGTTATATACCCTTTCAAGTACACATGGGTTATAATTACATGATACACATGGGCCTATTCCTTACCATACCCATGAACTATTAGTTTTTTATCATTTATATGCACTTCACCTTCTAAAACATGGTTTTGACTAAATAGTCTCCCACCTCCCATATATGTCTTCTTTATTATTATTAGTCATTTATCACATGTCATACCATTCCTCACCATATCCCTAGAACTATTAGCCATTATTAATTCATGTGGCCTTGACCTTCCCAAGTAGATTTTCAACTTTAGCCCCATCCCTTCCCATCTACAACCTATTTATTCCTCTTGGTAATTAATCACATGGATTTATTCATCATAATACCCCAAGAAATATTATCCATCAAGGTCATCTACTTGTCCTTCACCTTCAAAAATGAGGCTTTGAATTCAATCTCATCCCTCCCATCTACATCTTATTTATTTATTTATCACTTAGTATTTGACCGTACCTATCCTACTCACATTCACAAAACCTTAGTCTAATTGAGAAGGACAAACTTATAACTATATTTATTGTTAATATAGACACTTAATTTTTTTTGTGGTTTTATTTATTAGTCATTAAATTCTATTAATCTAGTGTACTAGTATGTTTATCGATCAAAAAATTAGATTAGGCTCTCAGTAGATAATTTTTTCTCTGTGTTCTAACTATCTCATGTCAATTTACCCCTAATTACCTATCTCTTTCCTCTCTCCTTCCCTCATGTTTCCTTGGATTTATAAGATTTTATCCAAAAATGTACATTGTGTGGTTCTAGCCCCAGAAGTGTATCATGTATGGTTATGGGGGTGGGCCCTTTTGACCCTTGTCTTGGGCCTCTTGTGTCATGTGATCTTGGTCTATTTTATTTATTAATTTTTGTGTGTTTTCTTGCATGATAATAGTGTCCTAATTTGAATGTAATAATCCTATAAATATAATAAATGTATTAGTGTATATGACATTAAAGAAATATACAATGAATGTGTGAAAACAATCATTTAGAGTAGTGATTCAAGAGTTTAAGTAAATGTGAAGGATTTATTAGTGAAACAAGCATTCATTGTAACATGAAAAGTCATATAAAGTACACTTTATCATCATTATATTACCTTGATAACATTATTTATACCTAGTTCATTGTTATTGTGATGTGTAAAGTTTCTTGGTAAGTAGTTGGTGCT
This sequence comes from Torreya grandis, assembly GCA_037957365.1. Taxonomy (NCBI): domain Eukaryota; kingdom Viridiplantae; phylum Streptophyta; class Pinopsida; order Cupressales; family Taxaceae; genus Torreya; species Torreya grandis. Next base: position 4,662,209 of record JARHVA010000599.1, on the reverse strand, counting down.
TAAAAACACAAACCCCAAAATGACCATTTTCCTTATCCATCTACATGTTTAGTTGCCTTATTAGGGTTTATAAGGATATTAGTTTCCCATAGATATGTAATAATTTTTATAAATTTTAATGAAGTTTTTGGATCCCCAAAACTAGCAAACAAAGTTGTCATTTTTCATCATTTTTTGTTTGTCATGTTTGAACTCATGGATTCATGAATGGTCCTACTCTTTCAAAAGTCCCTGTATGGTTCTTGCATAAATATTTATTTTCCTTAGATTTTATGGGTTTGTTTTACCTTATTTTTTGGACTTGTTATACATTGTCTAATCCTAATGAGTATTTAGCAATTAGTGTGAAACTTGATATTCCTCTAAACCCTTCCCTTGTCATTTATTGTAACTAAAAAATAAGTATGCATATAATCTATTTTTATTGTTTTAGTTTAATTAAGTTTATTTTCAATGTTTATGAATAAATGTTATGCAATTTGACTTAGATCCATTTCTTTATAAAATATTTACAAGGGTAAACCAAACGTTTCATTAACAATTTAATATATGCATGATTTTTATTTAAACACAAACAAGAATTTTTTTTGATTGATACATGATTTAAATTTAAGATATATATGTCATCTCTAAATATGCCATATTTTGGTAAAAACAAATTGATGGCATCTTTAAAGATGCAAGTTTTTGGTAAAAACAAATTAAGCTTAATTCCCAATTACCTTCATGATGATATGATAACATAACACATGCATTCCATAACACATATGCATTCCATAACACAGATGTATTATGTTTTTTTTAATTTTAAAAACCAAGCCTTTTGGCTCCAAAATGGTTTGGATTCCCGAGCCAAGGGTTTGGATCTATCAACTTACAACCAAATCTAAGATTTTTGATAGAAAATTACAAAATTCAAATTCCATCACCAAATAAACTACAAATTTCTTTGATAAAATTCATAAAGTTATTACCACAATGACAAGCACACTCTCTTCTTTCCAAATATATGGTTTTTATAATTTTTGGACTATTTCAAGATTCCAATCTATGTTGATTTCTAACTATAGCTTTTTTATGCCACTACATGATACAAATATACATGCCTATATATGTTTTTATATCTTTTTTTTATCAATCCAAATGAAAAAAATATTATATGGTTAAAAACTAGGCCTAATTCTACATGTATTAAAAAAACTAGTTTTTACTTTTTTGAGGGAGTTAGAGGGGGCACATGATCGGCTATCCATTTTTTTATTAGTTTTCAAGATAAATTTATTTATAAAATTAATTAAAAAATATTAATTGACAATCTATTTAAAAAAATATAGGTTAAAAACTAGATTATATTATATAATTCTTCACCAAATGGTTTTAAACAATATTAAATGATGCACAAAAAATGAGGGGCCACATGGCTAACTGTCTACTCTATTTTCCTAAAAAAAGTTTCTATTAAAATTTTAGATTTTTCACCTAGTTATACCTAACCATTGTTTTAAAAAAATAGTGTTTTCAAAACTAGACTCAAAATCCTACAATTCATGTTCTTGCACCATCCTCAAATTTTGAGTGTAGCTATCTCAAATTATCTACATGAGTTTAGATTTCTCAATTTTTAAGAAAACATATCCATGGACAGACCCCTTTTTGTTCCTCAACTTTGTTCACTTACCAATCTCACTTATACTTCTAGGATTCATATTCAAGCACCAAAGCCTTATGATTTTTTGGACCAATTAAAAAATAAATAATCAAAAATCTTCATCTAAGAATTTCTTAAATAATCTGCTACTCTTAAATAAATATTGTGTGATGCTACTCAAATTAGCAATACTAAGCCTGCCCATTTTTATTCTCTTGTTAAAACCTTGAAAAAATAGTGTGTATATCATGCCATGATTTAAAACATTTACCTTATAAATAAATTGTTGATTAAACCCTTCCCTTGTACATTCAATATAAAATTAATCATTTAGGAATGAGGAGGGTCCTCATAGATAATGGATTAATATTGAACATATGTAGTTATAGACACTAAAGTATGGTATTATATACTTTAAAATGTCATATTTTACCTACTTTTACCTTACATGACTTGTGCACACACATATAAATATTATTTCCCCTTATCTCATATCCATGTGCTTCCATAGATCTAACCTTCTCAATTTTTTATTAATCACCTACAAGAATTCACTGATATGTGTCTAACCTATTCAAAATAATATTTATATGATCTCAAGATCATAATATTAGTATTGCTTCCTTCTATAAAAATCTACTAGACACAATCCATTTTGGAATTTTAGACTCATCCAAACTTGACAAACTCCTCAAATTCCAAGCAATAGTTACTTTTAAAATTCATATCCTTATTTTTTGTCCTATTCTTCTACATATTAATGGAATTATAAGGTATGAACAAAGTGACCCATATAAATACATAATAGGTTTAAGTATATTCCTATTTATCATTTTTCAAGCAAGCCTATTATACACATCTACACAATCAGCTATTTTTTTAAATTTATTCATTATTCACAAGGAGTATGTCTTATCCAAATCTTAATCACATCAATGCCAAGCCTTATCAATTTTCAAAAGCTATGTCACATGTTTCATTCATTGAATAATTAATACTACATACATAAACCTAATATGGAGAACTACATGTAGGCTGACTTACCTCTTTGGAGTATGATATATGTAGGCAAAACTTAACCTTTCATTGGGTAGTGGTTAGATTAATCTTAACCCACATTTTCCCCAATTTTACAAGCCAAAACCTAGATTTGAAAGTGGGCATAGGGTTTCAAATGGAGGAAGACAAGTTTTTTTAATTGCCCACATATCTAGCCCTTAGGATCATACAAAAAGATGGTTTACAATTAGACATAATGACCTATATTAAAATAGAGAGACAAAATCCAGTCAGACAAATCTATCAATTTTTATACATCAATGTTAGTGGGCACCTTATATAAACTAATGAGTATGTCTAGGAATATCCATAAATATAGTTCCTAATTTAAACGATTCTTGATCTAGTTTCCTACCATTTGTACCATCTCAATTAGTCTTAGACCTGCAAAGTACAATAAAATGATAAATATCTTATTCCCTTAGGTTTTTAATAATTATAAAAGGTTTAATAAATAAAAATATATTCTACCGTTTACATTTAAATTTGTGCTTATTGTCATTTTCAAAATAATCTAAATTAGTTCAAAGTTCTATTATTGGATCACCTTAATAAAAAATAATGTAAAACTTATTGGTAAACATGTATATTTTATAGAAAATATAAAAACATTAAGTATTCCCTTAGAGTTTCATCCCTTTTTTTAGGGTTTTATATTTTTATTGTGTAGGGTTTTAGTTCTGATTTTTTATTTCCCCATATAAAAGGAAATTTCACTTTGTCCCTATCCTTCTACATATTTTCATGATTTCATTTGATTCTATAAAATAAGGTTAGTTTCATTGTAAATCTAAGGTGAAGTGATAGATTAATTGGTGCACACATTGAACATAATCAAATCTATTTGGATCTATCTAAAGTGTCTAAAATTAATGCAATGAATGTTCATTCTTCTTTTCTTATTTTGATGTAATAATTATTAATGAATATGCAAAAAATCATATTATGTTGAAATGGATGATTTAGAACATGTTAGTAAATATAATCATGAATACCAAGATATAGTTCTTCCTAATGACCTTAATGTGGTAGATCCCACACAAGTCAAAGCATTTTCTAAGTTTTAAAATCAAATTTGGAAAAATCCAAATGAATTGGGTAATGTTCTATAGTTAATCCTATAATTTAAAGTTGCACATAAATATAATATTTTCACATAAGAGGAACAAAAACATGAGGCCTTCATTTTTACTAATAAACACTTTTGAGGTAAATATTCCACCATAAGTGTTCAAACTACCACTATTTTTACATCTACACCTTTAGCCACACATGTGATTCCCACCTAAGGTGTGGGAACAACACATGGTTTTTTTCAAATTACTATCCCTATGCCCACATAGTCAACTTATGTAATTAATATTATGAATACTCATGTGACATCATCATCCTCCCTTATTACATTATCCCTCAAGTATATTGTTACAACTCTATAGGCTAAGGTGTAATATTTAGATAAAGATGCTTCTAGAGAAATTCATTCAATGGGTTATCATGTATTGCTTTATATTATATTATCACTAGTTATGTTAACATATCTCTTACCTATGTGTTTTTTGACTCCTAAAATTCCATTTTACGATGTGAAAATTGATTCATATAAACACCTAAGATCTTTTCATGTAACATGTTTGGAATATGCATCTTAAGAAACATTATTGACTAAGCCATTTCCTTGTAGTCTTAAGGATTATGCTTTGCAATGGTTTTATTATTTCCCATTCCAAATAATTAAGGTATTTAATCATTTTTTTGATCAATTTATAGCACATTTTTCACTAATTATAAGTGGGAAATTATATTATACTAAAATTGTAAAACTTAAGCAAGGATCCATAGAACCAATTAGTGATTATGTGCTTTGGAACAATACCAAAATTTCTAATATGATAAATCATATGGCTGATAATGAGTTACAAGATATATTCAAGAAAAAAAAAATCTTTCTCCTCTCCATAAATCCATTATGTTCAATAAATTTAATTCATTTGATGAGTTATGCCATACAGTTCGAGATCAATAATTTAATTTCATAGCTTTGAATAAAATCAAGATGTGCTTAATACTAAAACCACATCAACCAAAAATTTTCAAAGAAAACTTAATTACAAAGTTAAATCAAATGAAATAAATAATGAAGTAAAGATAATAGTTAATTTAGTATCACAACCTACTAATCGACATGTCTTATCCTCTCCACAAACAAGGTAGTTTTCATAATTAACCCAAACTCCTCATATCCTACTATTGAATTCATAAGAGTGTAACCTTATATATTTCCCTCCTCCACAAGATACTGATATGATTATACATAAACCTAGAGGATATGACAATAATGAATAATATGACTATCATTGATGTGCTAGAAATTATAGAAATAGATGCTTCAAGCGAAAGCTTAATATATATGATATCATTAATGAAAACATTATTTAGCTTAATGAGATTATAAATGATTTAGGACCATAATGAAATTAAATATTAAATTTTAAAATATTATCCAATCCCCTTCCAACTAATCCAAGAATAGCAACTAAGGATACTACTAAGGTGAATATGACATACACTATAAATCCTCTTCATCTCACATACGATAATCATTCAAATAATATTATTGTTACACTTACACCACATTTTTAAAGTGACCTAAAATAAAATTTAATGATAATGAGATTGTGTATAATGATCCTATTTATACATAATTTTTCATTTGAGCATACATTGACTCAAAATCTATATATGGTGTCATGGTATATAAATTTCAAGTAAAAACAACTCTATAATGATACTTTTTTGAACTATTATAAATAAAAATGAGGATTTAATAGATACAAAAAGGATATTCAAATGGTTTGATGGTTAGGAATGACACCCCTTGGGATACAATATGCCACCTTTTAAGGTAGGCACCATAGTAATTGCTACATTATTCTTGGTCTTAACAAGAAATAGAGTATTTGATATTTTTTGGGTGCCATTAGATACGTAATATTCATTGAATATAGTCTTTAATATATAAACATGTCAAATATTCACATGGTAGAGTGATCATAGTTTATAGTGTTTTATATGAATATTCTATTCATCGAGAGGCATTTCCTCCACCCCCATCACCACCATAGTTGGTTATTCACCTATTCAGAATCAATCAACATATACAATTACTTTACCTATTCAGGATCATCATATAAATTCAATTGTAAAACTAACTAAGGTTCAACCTACATAGATATTTGAGTGAAATTACTTGGCTTTCCTATATGATCGGTACCTCGATACCCATTACATCAAAGGGTCATTTGGAACTCATAATAGTCAATATTTAATCCTTGTATTAATCTAGTGTTAAATATTATTCTCAATGTTCCATATAAAAAATAAGCACATTTTTATCCTAATATACAATAATTTTCATAAGATACTATGCTACCTAAAGTCAATCATCATACACAAGATCCTATAAGTCATGATTCATACTCAAATATAACTACATATGAAAGTATTTGCTCATGAAAGGTGAAAATTTACATGATAGATACATAGCCTAAAATGATCATCCCTTTTATGGGGTCATTGGTTAGGATTTTTACATTATTCAAAATATGAAAAAAATCAAAATATTCCAAAAATCTAAAATCAGGATCTAAGCATGACATGTTGTTTTTCATTATCCATTTATGTTATTTATCACAAATTTGGTGTTAGGATGTGGAGCTAAAAGCTTCACCAAGGAGCATACTTTAGCAGGTTCGGGTCTACACAGACACCGGCATCGGTCAGGAGCAGTTGCAGAGGCACTAATGTCGACAGTGGGTCGGCCGACGACGGTCACAGACAAGTAGGCAGGAACTGGCGTTGGTTACCTGTGCGTCTAGAAAGCTATTTTTGAGGACAGAAGCGAGTGTTTGCATGATGAGTTTAAGTTGTAGTCTTAAGCTCGCGTCTCTATTATTAGCAATACTATTTTTAGAGCCCTTGTTCAAGAGGCTTAACTGTTGGTTGTAAGTGCATGATCTAGTTTCCTAATTCTATATGTAGGAAAGATCTTCTTAGCTTAGTGAGTTGAATTGTATGAGTAGAACATTGTGAATGTTTGAAGGACAGTACAGAGTTGTATCAATCTAGGTTGTTGGAATTGATTGTACTTGAGAGAGAGAGCTCTTGAGGAATAGAGATCTAGAGAGAGATCTTGTGCATCTGAGAGAGATGTGGAAGAAAGAAGTTTCTTCAATTGTATTCCTTTTGTAAAGAGTTTTAATACAAGTTTTCAGGGTGGTTTCTTGTATCTCTTATTCTGTGCTATTTATCATTCTAGTTACTTATATCTGATTTATTTCCACGTTTATTGCTTTCACAAGTGGTATTGATTACAAGTTGCTCACAGGGGTTTCTGTAGGGATTTCTATTTGAGTGGGAGAAGCAATGGCAGAAGAAAGTAAATTGAGAATGGAGAAGTTTAATGGCAAAAACTATCAACATTAGAGAATGTAGATAGAGGACTATTTGTATCAAAAAGATCTTTACTTACCATTAGGTGGGATTGCAAAGAAGCCCAAGGACATGGAGGATGAAGAATGGGAAGTTCTTGATAGAAAGGTTCTGGGGTCTATAAGACTAAGTCTAGCATCCACTGTGATATCTAATTTATCACAAGCAAAAACAACGGTAGAGTTAATGACTACTTTAGCAAATTTTTATGAAAAACCCTCTGCTTCTAATAAGGTATATCTTATGAAGCAGTTATTTAATTTGCATATGCAAGAAGGTGGATTTGTATCTAATCACCTGAATGATTTCCATGGAATTGTTAATCAATTAAGTTCAGTCAATATTGTATTTGATGATGAAATAAAAGATCTTTTAATATTATGTTCTTTGCCTGAAAGCTGGCATGGCTTGGTAATGGCAGTTTCTAATACTGCATCTGCTTCGAATATTTTAAAAGTAGAGGATGTTGTTAGTGTTATCTTGAATGAATAAATTCACAGGAAAAGCACAGAGGAAACATCAGGGAACACTTTAAATCTTGAGAGCAGGGGAAGGCAAAAAGAGAAGAGCAAGAGGAGATCAAGATCTAAGTCTAAGGTGAGAGGTAGATCCAAATCCAGAAATGGCAGGAGGCCACAATGCTGGAATTGTGGAAAGATGGGGCACATAAGCAGAGATCGCTGGTCAAAGCCTAAGGAGGACAATCAACATGAAGGAAAGGAAGAGGCAAAGGTTGCAGGTATTGCACAAGATGCTCTAATTTTCTCTTTGCATAATAATATAGAATCTTGGGTATTAGATTCTGGTGCATCTTTCCATGCTACCCCTAACAGAGAATATTTCAGTGACTATATCCATGGAGATTTTGGAATAGTGTACTTAGGGGATGATGAGCCTTGTAAGATTATTGGCAAAGGTAAAGTGCAACTGAAGATGCAAAATGGCAACACATGGGTGTTGAGAGATGTGATGCATGTTCTTAGCTTGAAGAGAAATTTGATTTCTACAGGAAAGTTAGGGGATGAGGGTTGTACAGTAACTCTCACAACAGAATCTTAGAAGGTGACCAAGGGTGCACTTGTTATGGCCAGAGGTAAGAGAGTTGGTACTCTCTATTTATGTAATTGTGTTACTAATATTTCTCCTTCTGTATTATCTACTTCAGATGTGGATGCTAAATTGTGGCACTCAAGGCTAGGCCACATGAGTAAGAAGGGGATGTCAATTTTTAAGTCTAAAGGTAAGCTTTCAGATTTGAAAAGCATGGATCTAGAATTTTGTGAGCATTGTGTATTTGGAAAATAGAAAAGGGTTAGTTTTCTCAAGACTGGGTCTACTAAGAAAAGGCATAAGTTGTAGCTTGTTCACATAGACGTGTGGGGACCAGCTCAGGTAGCTTCTATTGGAGGATCACAGTACTATGTTACATTCATAGATGATGCTACAAGAAAGGTATGGATCTATTGTATTAAGAAGAAATCTGATGTATTTGAGACTTTTAAGATTTGGAAAGCTATGGTTGAGAATGAAATAGGTAGAAGATTGAAGTGCTTGAGATATGACAATGGCGGTGAGTTTTGCAGTCTTAAGTTCAACTGGTATTGTTATATGCATGGAATCCATAGGCAAAGGATGGTTCCAAGGACACCTCAGTAGAATGGTATTGCTGAAAGGATGAACAGAACAATCATGGAGCGTGTAAGATGTATGAGATTGCATGCTGGGTTGCCCTTAGAGTTTTGCACAGAAGCTGTTGACACCACAGTGTACCTGATTAACAGAGGACCCTCTACAGCTCTGGATGGTGGAATTCCAAAAGAGGCTTGGATAGGTAAAAAGGTAGATCTCTCATATCTCAAAGTTTTTGGTTGTGAAGCCTTTATGCACGTAGATAAGGAAAATAGAAAGAAGCTTGATGCTAAGTCTATGAGGTGCACATTTATTGGCTATGGCTCAGATGATTTTGGTTTCAGATTTTGGAATCTAGGAACTAACAAGGTAATTAGGAGCCGTGATGTTGTTTTTAATGAAAAAGTGATGTATAGTGATCAGATGAGGAAGCTGAATCAATCTGGGTAGAGCAATGGAGAATTGGACGAGGTGACGGTCCAAAATGAGCTCGCGGGAAAAATAAATAATCACTTACAGGAAAACACAGAGACCGACGTCGGTAGGGTAGGAACCGACATCGGCAGAACAGTCACCGATGTCAGCCAGGAAGAACCGGCGTCAGCCAGTAACAGGTCTATAGGTGACCGAGGTCAGTCACTATCAGAGAATTTGGGTGGACAACATGTTGTGAACGAGTCTCAAACACCCATCAGGAGGTCAAAAAGGGTAAGTAAGCCTCCAATTAGATATTCTCCTTCTTTATACTATTTATTGCTAACTGATGGTGGAGAACCAGAGAGTTTTGAAGAAGCATTACAAGTGGAGTCCAAAAGTCAGTGGGAGCGTGGCATGGTTGAGGAGATGGAGTCCTTGAGAGAGAACCAAACATGGGATTTGGTTGAGTTTCCAGCTGGTAAGAGGACACTGAAGAATAGATGGACCTACAGGTTGAAGGAAGGTGAGAATGGACAGATGAGATATAAGGCCAGGTTGGTAGTGAAAGGATTTGCACAAAATCTAGGTATTGATTTTGGTGAGATTTTTTCTCTTGTTGTTAAAATGACTTCTATACGGGTTGTATTGTCTTTAGTTGCTATTGAGGATTTGCATCTTGAGCAGCTAGATGTTAAGACAACGTTTCTTCATGGAGATTTGGATGAGGAAATATACATGGAACAACCAGAAGGATTTGAGGTCAAGGGTAAGGAGAAGTTAGTGTGCAGATTGAAGAAAAGCTTGTATGGCCTCAAGCAAGCTCCTAGACAGTGGTATTTGAAATTTGACAGGTTTATGACTGAGCATAGCTACAGTAGGTGTCAATCTAACCATTGTGTATATTTTAAGAGATTGGATAACAATAGATATATTATTCTATTGTTGTATGTAGATGATATGCTGGTTACAGGATCACACATGCAGGATATCTCTGAGCTTAAGGTGAAATTAGCTCAAACGTTTGCTATGAAGGATTTGGGAGCAGTAAATAAAATCCTTGGCATGAGCATTAAGAGAGACAGGAAAAATCACAGGTTGATATTGTCTCAAGAGGATTATGTGGACAAGGTGTTGAAATGGTTCAATATGCAAGATGCTAAACCGGTAAGCACACCTTTGGCTGGACATTTTAAGTTGAGTAAAGAACAATGTCCTAATTCACATGATGAGGTAGAGTACATGAGTAAGGTTCCATATTCTTCCGTAGTAGGGAGTTTGATGTATGAAATGGTGTGTACTAGACCGGATATTGCCCAAGCAGTGGGAGTTGTAAGTAAGTATATGGCCAATCCAGGAAAGGAACACTGGAAAGCAGTTTAGTGGATCCTTAGATATCTGAGAGGAACCAGCAGTAGGCACTTGTGCTATGGAGGTTTAGATACTTCTCTACATGGTTATGTAAATTCAGATATGGTAGGTGATTTGGATGGCAGGAGGAGCACCACAAGTTATGTTTTTACTGTAGGTGGAACAACGGTTAGCTGGATATCAAAGTTGCAGAAGGTTGTTGCCTTGTCAACTACAAAAGTAGAGTATATTACAGCCACAAAAGCTAGTAAAGAGATGATATGGATGACACGGTTCATGGAAGAGCTTGGAAGGGAGCATGGGAGTTGTAGATTGTATAGTGATAGTCAGAGTGCAATCCATTTGGCTAAGAATTCGGCCTTTCATTCAAGAACCAAGCACATACAGCTAAGGTACCACTTCATACGACAGGTATTGGAAGATGGTGAGTTGAAGCTGGAGAAGATCCATACAGATAGGAATCCTGCTGATATGTTAACCAAGCCGATTACAAAGGAGAAGTTGAATCTTCATTCAACTTTTGTTGGTCTTCATGATTGAGTTGAAGATGGAGGAGCTAGAAGATGTTGCTGTACAGGTACTGGTGTAGCTGTTTATCTCCAAGTGGGAGATTGTTAAGGTGTGGAGTCTAAAAGCTTCACATATGAGCGCATTACAAAGTTGCAGGTTTACACAGTCATCGACGTCGGTCAGGAGCGATCGACATCAGTCAGGAGCAGTTGAAGAAACGCCAGCGTCGGCAGAGGATCGGCCGACAACGGTCACAGGCAAGTAGGCAGGAACCGGCGTCGGTTACCTGTGCGTCCATAATGTTATTTCCATGGATAGAACCGAGTGTTTTCATGATGAGTTTAAGTCTTAGTCTTAAGTTCACATTTCTATTATTAGCAAGATTGTTTTTAGAGCCCTTGTTCAAGAGGCTTAACTTTTGGTTGTAAGTGCATGCTCAAGTTTCCTAATTCTATATGTAGGAAAGATCTTAGCTTATTATTATATGAGTAGAACATTGTGAATGTTTGAAGGACAATACAGAGTTGTATCAATCCAGGTTGTTGGAGTTGATTGTACTTGAGAGAGAGAGCTCTTGAGGAATAGATATCTAGAGAGAGATCACATGATGCATGAATGCATGGGTACATGGCATTCTTATTCCCACAAGCCACACCAATGTTTGGGGCATCTCATTCCATAGGTTACTTCATTACACATTATATATTTCCATGACATTTAAATTTATCATGATGAGCTAAATTAACTACTTACAAATGTCTTGATCTTGATTATATTTTTTATAGTGCTACATTTCATGTAGAGACTAGTTTACAATGTTATGGCATTGACATAAATTCATAGCATACCCTCGTTTCACTTAATAAATGATTAATTAATGTTATTTATTTTTTAATATGATAACCAATTACTATGATTATTTTCTTGTTTCTTAGTACATAAAATAATGTGGTTGATTTTATCATTGTATGTCTCTTTCTTTGGCCCTTGGCATTCTTTCATGATTTTTGCTTGATTGAATTTTACCTACATGAATTTTATCTTGGGTTATTTTTTTACTATATAAATATTAATCATTAAGATTTGTATTTTATGACTTCTCTTTGTGTGTTTTCATTGGCCTTAATGACATTTAATGTTATTACATGTTCTTCTATTGTGTGCATCATGGCCATGATATCATGTGCTTATGAGTCGATACATCTAGGATTTTTTGCTAAGATTTGTTATATTTTTTGAGTTTGTGGTACCATGATACATATCACACATCTCCCCATTTTTGTGTGGTGACATGATTCACATCATGCACCTTCTTTTGTATTTCATTATTTAGTACTTATATTAGTTATGGTTACTACTATGTGCCTAATTGTTACATCTATTTTGATATGACACGTGTATGCCTTGCATCATATGTTTCATATATGTTTTGAATATCTATTCATTAATATTATGATGTATTCCCCACATGTTAGCACATATTTATATAATATTACATGTTTTTACTTAACATGATGTAATTAACTCTCTTTTTTTTTTAGATGAGTAATTTGCAAGGTACATCCCTCAATTTAAAAGGGGGACATATTAGTGGGCTTGTCATAGAGATTAAAGCCTTCAAGAATAGAGAATTCAAAAAAAAATCACATATTACAAGATTTAAAGAGTTCATATTGGTTTAGATTGTAATTTTAATTTAGACATATTATAATATTTAGAGATTTAAGAGTGGTTTAAATTATCAATTTTGTTTAGTTCTGGGACATGTTTTTAGATTACATCACATTTTATAGGAACATATGTTTTTTTTTTTTTAAATTATGATTTGGGACAAATCATATATATATATATATATATATATATATATATATATATATATATATATATATATATCATTCCATATCATGTTATTACCAATTGGATCAAATTTTAAGGCATGGACATTGTTCATGCTCTTACAAATTATCACAACTTTATATTTTTGGCATTAATGGTACCTAGAATTGAACAATTTATATATTAGTTCATTATAAATAGTCTATTCAACTAAATGAGTAAGTTTCATTGACACTCAACATCCTAGGCATTAATCCACATGTCCAATAGGTGACTTCCATATTTCATCTTGGGGTTTAAAGTCAATTACATGAATAGTTTAGTTGAGGTTCAGTGACACTAAATGGTCTAGGCACTACTAGTTATTTAATGAGGGTAAGAGATTTTTGTTGATAACCCCTTCTCAATCTACTGCCACTAGCATAATGCATGATATGGAGTTCCAACATAGAGTCCAAGCCTTCATCTAGGCAATCAAGGACAAAAACTAGGGCCAATCTAATAAATATAATTCTAAAGTCCTTAATATCATCCTTAGAATAGGGGAACATATTACAGAGGCAAGGTGCTTACAATAGGTCACTATCAAAAGTGACAAAGAATATGATACGTTGGTTGAACAAAAAGAAGAGAGTCTAATGAAGTCTATAGTGGATTTAAAGCTAATCAAATAAAAATCCACCAAAGTGAAATACTTTCTTTAGCCTAAGTGATCAAAAGGGGGTTGGCCCACCAGCTCAAGACCAAATTCAGGATTAGTCTTTTGTAAATTGTATATGCTAGTTTGTTAGCATATATTAATCTTTTGATCTAGTAGGTTATCAAAGTCCATATGTACTATATATTTCTTTTTAAAATGACATCTATCTTTACCTCTTGTAAAGGTTTGAAGGAAAGATGACTGGTGCACTACCTATACCCTCTATAAATAGGTGGGTGTTAGTATTTGTAAAAGAGAGATGATTTTGAGTAATTTTATACTAGAGCAATTAATACAATTTGAATTCTAAAAAGATTCTCTAGGTTGTGTTATATTGTTTTTTCTTTCTCTCAATTATAGGTGGATGTCTTAAATTTGAATAGTTCTTGGATAGATGAGTTATATTCCATGTTCATGGGGTTTCCAGTTTGTGATTTTCTAGACTAGTTGAAGATTCTAAGTTTACTTCATTTTATTTGCTCTGCATTTGAATGATCTTATGAAATTCATATTAACATAGCAAACTCCTTAAGTAATCTTGAATTTTACTCATGACTCATATATTTTCCTTTGAATCTTACCTGATTTTTTATGAAGCTTGGGCTTATGATATGTTGCATCACTAATTGGATAAATATATACTCAAATTTAATAAAACTTTGTCAGTATGTTTGAGATTAATGCTTGCAATCATGTTTCTTCTCTACCTTACCCTACTTTTTGCCTCTTTTTATCAATACTCACTTTAGCTTAAGATCATTGTAAATATTCACTTAGAATAACTTAGAGCTAGAAACCTTAATAAAGAAGACTATAAAACTACAAAGAATTTAGACCCTGGTGACTCCCAACCACCACATCAAACAAATTTTGTGGGCAGTTATCATACTTTTCTGACTATTCCACTATATACATACTATTTGTCACAAACTGCAACTCATACCCTAGATTCTTGTAATCCTAAAATAAAAAGTGTTCATTAACACTAAGGAGCACTCTATGGAGCAATTGGAATCATCAACACTTTTATTTTTCCAACCCATGGCCTTTCCTTAGTAAATTAATTTGGGGCATGATCATCCCCAATTTTTTTAAGAGCTTTAAAAAGGAAGCACAATTATATAATGCTTCAACATGGAAGCATGATATCTAACATGTCATAGGCAAACATGGTTCACCAACTGATAGTTGTATTCCTTCCTTTCCGTTTAAGTTTCTAAAATTTTAATTTCATGCATATAAATTTATTGTTTCATATTCAATACAATTTTTATGGAGAAAGATGCACATTTAGAGCCTCAACCCAAAGATAAATTTTGTCTTATACAAAACTACATCCTTTATAATTTTAATCTAGATTTTGAAAATGTCAATTTTGACCTACATTTACCTTACATGACTTGTGCACACACATATGGTCTTTATTCACTACTATATCATATTTACATTATTTTCATGGGTTTGACCTTCCTTATTTACTATCAATCACCTAGATTAATTCCATAATATATGTTTATCCTATTCAAAATCATATTTTTATTGTCTCCAAATCAATGAACCAATATTCACACTTTTTGGACAAAACTATCAAACTAGACTATTCTAGAATTTTAGACTCATCTAAACCTAATAGACTCACCCCACACCAAGAATGGTTACTTTAAAAAATTCAAATAATTCTTATGGGTCATCATGTACATTTCATATGGTGATGGCATGAGAAATTACCCAAAGAGTCCCATATAATTAAAAAATAGGTCTAATCCTATTCATATCTAAAAAAATTCAGGCAAGCCTATTATACACATATACACATTCAAAGGGATTACCATGTTCCTTATAATTTATCCATTAGTCACAAGGAACATGATTTATCTAAGTCTAAATCACCTCAAGGCCAAGTCAAATATATCATTTTCCAAGTGTAATAAGCTAGATCAAAGGTTATGATAATTTACTGAGCACTATTGCACACATACACCTAATGGGTAAAACTACAAGTGGTTTGACTTCCCTCTCCATAGTATTGAATATGTACGTAACACTCAGCCAATAATTCATTGGATAGTGGTTGGGGTTGTCTCAACCCACCCTTTTCCCCATTTTTAGGATAAAAATTATTTTCAAGAGTGGACATAAGATTTGAAAGAGAAGGAGACAACTTTCTATAATTATTCGCATAACTAGCCCTTAGGCTCACACATAGAGATAATTTACAAGTAGGTGTAGTAGATTATATATAAATATAAAATACAAAATAACTAAGATTAATCCATCAGGTTTCATAAATTTATATCAATTAGTACCATCAAGAAGCTGACGAATCTATCCATAAACATAGTTCATGATCTTAATGACTCTTAATCCAATTTCTTTCCATTTCTTCCACCTTAAATTAGTTTCAAACCTGCACAACATATTAAAACACTAATTATTTTATTCATTTATGTATTTTATTATTAAATCATGTGAAATCAATAAATTTATATTATGCCTTTTATGTTCATATTTGTGTTTATTATCATATTTCAAATAATTTGAATTAATTTACGGTTCTATCTTATTAGATCACATTAATAAAAAAAAAATTAAAATAGTAGTGATGACTTCATTAATGCACTTGAAATTTATCACAAGTATCTTACACCATCGAATATGACCATAAATTATTTAATAATCAAGTAAAAATTGCCTTAGGAATAAATATATTGAACATAGTTTTTGGTCATAATATTTAACTACAAAATGTTAAAACATTAGCTAAAATATTTGAGTTGGTGTACCTTAAATTCATGCTAATATTTTCCCCTCTATGTTACATATAGTATTTAAATTTATAAATGAGGGTTACATTTAAAAGTGTCATGTAAACGATGTTCTCTTATGGTATTGTAAGCATGTGGAACCCATGGAAACCATTATCCCACATATTAACATACTTAAATCAAATATCATATCATATTGACATTTTTTTCATATAAATATAATATATACATATGTCTTTGGCTTAGGATGATAATGAAGACAATTATTACAAACCAAATAGGATAGATGACCATTTATGAAAGGTTTATTTTACACCATATGGCCTCCATGAATATATGGATGACATGCATACATTCATTATTTTACAATTATATTATACTCCTCAAGATTATGGGTGACCTTTTCCTTCTTCCACATTAAATGGCACACCACTTCTTATAGATAAAGGTAAGAAACCAATGATCAATAGTTGTCTCAATACTAATCAACCCACCCATTTTAGTGGTCCATAGAAAAATATTTTAGAACAATATGTAAAATATTACACTTGTGAAAATAATATGGGATATAAATGTATTGGATTTGGGAAAAAATAAATAGGTATTAATAAGTCAATAATCCATAATCCTTATTAGTTTAAACTAGGATCTGGATTCAATGTAGACACTACATCTTAAGAGAAACCTTCCCCCAAATATCATGGAACTCTTAGTGCTTACCCTCTTAATGGTTCTTCCAAGAACATACCTTTAAATACTAACTTTTCCAAATTTAGTAAATTGCATCAAAATACAGTTTATTATGTCACATATTTATATCTTGTACATCCCAAGCTAATTAATGAAGATGCTTCACTTGAGATAATTACACTTGATAATTTTTCTAATGATGAAGCTCTTGAATAATATTTTGGATCTTATGTTTATTTACCATATTTTCATTATAAATAAATATTCCTTCATAAGCTTAGTCATCATGATTTTATTAGTGAGTGTGATTTTTATCCTAATAAATAATATATTCCACTAGATGGTCTTGATTCTTTACCTAATATACCATTCATTGAGGAATATTATACATTACTTAATGAAGAGACAAGTTATTTGAACTATGATACTAAAGAATATCATAATGTTGTATTACTTAACACATCATTGTTATTACAAGAATACAAATGCCATAAAGAAATTTTGACATGTTTTTTAAAATTATTTTTTTGGGCTTACTCTGATATGCTTGGCATTGATCCATACATCATAGTTCATAATCTAACATTAAATCCATATCCAAAATAAATCAATAAAAATATTTGAAAGACGCATCCTAAAATTTATTTATTGATTAAATATGAGATCCAATAACTATTAAATTTGGGTTTTATCTAAATCTTAGATATATCACCTATGATATCCAACATTGTCCCAATTGTAAAAATAAAAGGATACACATGCATCTAATATGAATTTAGAGATTTGATTAAAGATTTTGCTATTAATAAATTTATTCTACCCAATATTGATATGATTATTGATTTTACTATTGGGTATGACATGCTTTATTTCATGAATAGATTTTCTTATTATAATTATATTAAAATCAACCCCACATATAAGTATGAGACTAATTTCATCATAGATACCATTTATAGCTATTTGGCTATAAGTAGTTTCTTTTCTTTTTTTTAAATGGCTAATCGTGTGAGAATATACATTGTTCGAATAACCTAAATTTTATACAACTTCCTATATTTGTGCTTCTAATAGCCTTATAAAATACACTCTATCCTATTTTAGGACATATTTTTTCCATAATTACTATGCATGTGTGCATGCATGTGTGGGTCTGATTCACCCTAAAATTATAAGAGACATGTATTAGTTATTTAGAATTACAACTTATATTAGTAAGTATATATGTATGTGTGTATACATGCATATATGTATGTATGCACATATAAATGTATGTATGCATACATCTATGTATGTATATAAGAAACGTATTTTAATTATCTTTCTTTGACATGTTTCATATTGGAAATTTTGGGTTGTAGAGTTAGAATTTCTCCTAAAGAAGAATTATGTCAAGGTTTAATAGTGGTTAGACATCAAGGTGGTTATTATAATTAGGAAGGTTATAATTAACCTCAAGGTAGCATATTTAATTGAAATTGAGGCATGTTTTTACTAAATTTAAGATGGAAGGAATGTCTAGAACCAAGAGGGAAGTTATAATCAGGTAGTGGAATCGATCAATCTAGAGAATATAATAAAGTTGGAGTAACCTCGGGGTATAGATAAAGAGGTGGTATAGGCAAGGGATGTGGTCTCATGACTTGATTAAAGAGTGGTAAAGATCACTATCAGAAGGTATTTTCAAGTTCTTGAAACTAGAATAATGTTACGTATTTCTTATCTATCAACAAAAAAAACTTCATTCTTCATACTCGTTTAAACATTTGGATGAATATGAAATGTTTCATTAATTTTCATTTAATGTAATATATATTTTTCATTTGAATGAATATGAAATGCTTCATTAATAAACATTTAATTTGATGTATATTACACTTTTGTATGAATATGAAATGCTTCATTAATTGTTAAAGGAAAATGTTTGTATAATATATACACAATTTTATGGGATGCAAAATTAACATCTTACATGACACACCCAAAAAATTTACTAACATAGATATCTTAAATATATCTAAAAGATGTTGAGAGATATTAGTCTTGAGGTTCCTATTTAAAGCACATTGAGACTAGTATGTCTTGGCATATTTTAAATAGATGTATTTAAGATATATATTATAGTTATAGTAATTGTGGTTATTAATTGAGTATTAAAAATATTATAAGTCACAAAAGAGGAGAGAGGAGGATAAGTAAGAAAATATACTCATCCACAAACAATCAACCATTATATTATAAAGAGGGTCACTTCTATTATAGTATCACCTTATTAATATAAATAGCATAATATAGTGAATTTATATTTCATTCCAACTATTATCAAATTATTGTTTATCCCAGAGGATGTTTTCAAGGTAAATCTTTCACCATTGATTCATCTTGTTTGGGGTATTTGTACCCTGAATTTGTTTAGGGAAGATAAACATAAACATTAAAATTTAATGTGTGACAAATTTATTTTGCTTTGGTGTTGCAATATGGACATGAGTAATGTATGCATTTATGTGTGTCCTTTAGATCGTACAAATGTTTACTTTTGCATGGATGGACTCCAATCAGTATTTATGTATCATAATTTGTCACTAGAGTTATTAGAGTACCTAAGTCTAGGCATAGAAGCATTTTTCAATTTAATAAAGTTGTGATAGCAAACCAAAGGATATTTATCTATTTTTATGTTATATACATATATACATTAATATATAATAATATTATATATATATATATATATATTAATATTATTATATAAATTAATAATATATATAGGAATATAATATATAATATTATGTATTTTATATTATATTTATTATAATATATAATATACTTATCTTATATGTATATAATAATTTGATAATATTAAATATTCTAATTATATTATAAAATTTTATGTTTATATTCGTAATACATTATATTATATTATAATTATATATATAATAAATCAAAACTCATTTATTTACCCTATCAAAAAATAATATATATAATAAATATATTACAATATATAATATTTATATATATTATAATTAATATGTAATAAAATTATTCTCTCACACACACATGTAAGTAATTACCTCAATGGTGTAATTTATATCAAAAGGGATGTAATTTTCTACTTTGGTAATGTAGGATTTTATAAAGTGAAAGAGTGTAAACTGATAGTTTACTTGAATCTAATCACATGATCCCTAACCCCACATAAACTTTTATTCATGAAGTTTTAAGAAACAATAATAATATATTTTTGATGGAGGTGATGATGTAAAATGAGGTTTTGTGTTCTTCATAGGCATGGTGATGAGTTGTATGGGGAGGAAATATTTCGTTTCATGATTAACTTGAGCAATGGAAAAGTGGTGGGGAAGGGCAAGGCCATATAAAACATGAAAATGGTGAAATATTTAAAAGTGAGTTAGGTGGTGATGGTGATAGGAAATGACTCAGTATTTTAAATGATATTATACACCATAGGGCTCATATCATACACCAACCTTAGATTCAGTGCAACTATTGGATTTATATGATCTACACCCATTTTAAGGGTTCCTAAGATTGCATAGTGATGTAATATTTTATTGGTCATTTTATATTATAAAGTGTGGACAAGGACATCAAGAGATATAATTTTATTGCTACAGAACTCTACGTTTGATGTGCAACTTAAATTAACTCTACAATGTCATTGATGTGGGCATAAGATATTGAGGTCCTAGAATCTATCTTTTAACTTCCATTTTTACATGTTAACAATACATTTGGAATAATTAAATCAACCATAAAAACAAATATAAATGCCACACTTGAACCCATAGAATAGAATGCTTCCACAATTAAACAATGTCTTTATAAGCATCTTATTTATCCTTATGGCAAGAGAACATAGAATATAAGGGAGTAAAAAATGTGATATATGGTAAATGGTCATGGGTTTAAAGTGGGTTAAGACTATTGATTTAAATTTTTTCACATTAAAAAACCCTACTTTACCAAAATAAACCATTGCATCTCTTTTGACATAACTTGCACCTTTAGGGAAACTACTAATTTTTATACAATTTTTGTTTGAAATAATAATAAGATACTAAAATTAGAACTAATAAAATTCAAATATAAAAATTTATATATCCCCAACACACTTTAATTTATTAAAAATAAAAAATAAAATAAAAAAAAACTTTTTTATGCAACAAATTTCATTTCCCCAACATACCCTTTAATTTTAATGGTTGGAGAGGGGAGGGTTATTCATATTAAGTTACATGCCCCATATCAATTAGAATAATTTGTGAACCATCGATAGGGGTATAATATCATATAGTTTTAATGGTTGGAAAGGGGAGGGTTATTCTAGAGGCTTGTCAGAGATATAATTTAGGACCTCAGGATTGACATGGGATTCTAGAGCTTTGTTGTCTCTGCCTTGTAGGATGCTACATAGGTCTGTTTGGTGAGTATTTTTGAGGACATGAATCTCTATACCATCGATGAAACTATGGTTACCATTATGATAAAATACATTCAACTCGCTCACTACATCTGAGGTGAGATGTTCTAAGCGTCTTTAAGTTTATTCTTAATTTTTTTGTTTTCATAAAATTTTACATGGATGTTATGTTTTGGTGTCTTCCTACATGCCTAGGGTTTTATTGTATGTTATTACTTGGTTTCTCCCTTTTTTGATTATTTCAATTATCTCTAGGTCAATGGATGAATTATTTACACTAGTAGAGGAGATCATATGAATTAAGTGATGTTGCTCTCAAACTAAGGCTTTGTTAAAGCTATTGAAATTCAGCGTAATGTTATGTTTCCTTTCAAATAGTTTTTTATGTTTAATTCATGTATTTACACTTAAAATAATGTTTCTATGATCTAATTAGGAGATATGTATGTAACCTTAAACAGACTCAATGTTCACACTTCATGCAAGGGCTTATAGGCATTACTATTTTCAATTAGTTTTTCATTGGATGTTTGTATATTTTATTATGTGATAAAATGAATATAATATAATATCAAATATATTTATTATTTTTATTTTTCTTAAAATATAAAAATATTTATTATGGTATTTTATGTATTTTATAAACTTTTGATTAAATGATAGATTTATTAAAACATTTTTTGAAATATCTTATTTGTTTAAGTGAATAAAATTCAATATGCATAAATTTTTTATTTAATTTATTAAAAGTAATTACCACATGAATTTGTCTAAATTTTCATAAAATTAGCTGTGTATCACTTGATTTGCATAAAATATACCACTGATAGATTTTTTAAAAAAAATTGTTATGAAAGATTCCTACACTTTCTAGATAACATTTCTACTTTGAAAATTCATCTTACCTTTTTTACTTTGTTGGAAATATCTTAAGTTTTTACTTTGTTGGAAATATCTTAAGTCACATTCATCATTTAGATATTAGTCTCATATTTATGTACTTAATGCTAGAAAAAATACATCAATACCATTTAGCTATTTGGGATATAGTACTAGTCTTAGTTAAGCCCATGTGTAAGGAATTTTGTCTACTAAAATAATAAATTTGAGAAAGGAAATTCTTCCAATTTAAATATTTTTAGAAATTAGATTTCAATATTTTTTTGAGAGAAAATTTTATAAAAATATGTGATTACATGTAATAAATAAAATGCTTGTATGTGATATCAAGAGCTCTAACATTCACTATTGAATTTTTTATCTATTCTTTTACAGGTGCGCAAAAGAGTCCTATGACCTCATGTTAATATTTCCATTATTTACGCACTAAAAAATACAACATACTTGTTGATAGAAGTATATGGCAGTTTCAAATTGGAATTTTAATAAATAATTGACTAAATAGTCAAAAAATTCAACATAATTGTCCTTAGTACCAAGAGGGTTAACATTCACCACTCATTTTATTCACTTAGAGGTAAATGCATTAAAATGGCTTAGGACAAACCAAACTAATGATAAACCAAAAGCATTACACCAATGATGTAAAACTAGTTTGTACAAATAAAGAGCAAACATGTACCATGGAAAAAATGCATTTTATTTATTTTTTTATATCGATCCTTTTGGGACCTATTCTAAAATTTCATGTTAACAATATTGTTGCAATATATAACATAATTTTCAACATCAAAGTGGCAATATGAAACATTGACAAGACTACATGGTCAAAAACATTCTTGACCTAATAAAAAGTTCTTGCTTGCACATGAGTTAATATAATATTAAATAGAATACCCATGTCACCTTTCTATACAAAATAGAAATGAATTGAATTTTACCACTTATACAAGAACTAAAATCTTTGATAAAACTCCTTGAATTTTAAAACATATATAATGGATTATTACACTTAGTAGTAACTAGATCTAGGATATATAAAATACAACTCATTAATGTACCTATTTTCTACCAATCATTAAAGGTTTTGGACCTACTTGATATTTTGTGTAAAAATACATTGGGCTCATAATATCGCTTTGGATGAAGTATTAGCCATCTTATTGTGAAATGGTACCTATTCAAATGGTTTCCATCTCTTCTTTAATTTATTAAGGTGTTCATTATGACTATGTATTTATTATTTCTAGAAGTGGTTTATAAGGGTTTCAATTCATGCATGTTCTCTCTAAGTGTGTATGAATGTACAATAAAATGTTATTTTAACAATAAAATAAAAATTGAGTTATCCATTCCCTACCATCATACAAACTTGGTTAGTATGTTTCGGATAGGTTCTCTCTTGTAAGGTATGTAAAATTATAGGTAACTTTTTTACTATTATTTTTACATGTTCAATGAAATGCTGACACTATCCATATTGATATATGTGATTCCTTTATAATGAACCTACTTCAATACAATGATTTGTGTTGAGTCTTGTTTATACATGACAACATTTTTACTATGTACTTATTCTAGGAGTAATCTAAGTTTGACCACTAAATATCATGGCATGTGGCATTGAATTATCAATATAGTATGGTTATTTAACTTATTTTTTTACTTTATGATCATTATGTGGTTAACTTTACTATATATATATATATATCCAACCCCACAAAATTAATTTATGTAATGGTGAACCTGAATCCCATATCTATATTCATACAAGTATGAGGATCAACTAATTAATTATTTTTTAATGAAAATATATACTATAATAAATATGAATCTAACTAACTGTGTGAATGGTGTTTTATCTTCTCTTCAAGCAGCTTTACATAACAAATTATAATATTTACGATCCTTACATAACAAATTGGAATCCTTAAAATTGAATAGACTCTAGAGGGAATTCAATAAAATATAATTTATACAAGTTTTAATAAATATAGAATTTAGTTTACAATCATAAAAATTAATAATAATTTTATGTTATGCCATTACTTGACTTACAAGTTGTTTCTAAAATTCACATATGATAATAACTAACAACATGCATTTATAGGTCCATGAGGTTGATAGGATTATGTAAATATATATTAAAATGATAAAATAATTCCATATTTTGTATGCTCCTCCCCATCATAATAACTACATTAAGATTAAATTCAATATATATTAACAATTTAAATTAAAATTTTGCTTCCATAATTTCATTGAAATACTTATTGGCTCAAAATTGATTTTACAAATGGTTAATAATTCAGTTCTTAGTGATTCATCTTTAATATTAAACAATGTCTTCTCAATAAAACACTTAAATTTATTCAATGCATATCCCATAGTGAATATTTGTTCTTATAATCTGATTACCTATTTATTAAGATTACTCTTTCAACTTATTTTGATATGTATTTAGAATCATCCAATGTAGGGGGAATACCCTTGATTTAATGTTATCTTTACATCCAAAAATCTATTGTATAATTATTTTGACAAAGCTTCACACACAATGACTATTGGTTAACATTTATTATAAAAGTATGTTATTTTTTATTTGGGTCATCCATACCATTTAAGCTTAAATTTTAATTATAAAATTGGTAAAAACATAATTTGTATTAATGTGTATAAGTTATGAGAGAAGAATAATATAAATAATATGGTTATGTCAAACAATTTCCATAGATATCATTTTAAATATTATAAAATTTAGGTTCAATAAGTTGGGCACCTTGATTGAATATGGAATTTAAAGTGCAACTAAAAATTACTAACAAGCTTATATTATGCAATGAAGTTTCCCAACTTATAATTTTTTTTATATTAACTTTTGATAATTATTAAGAGAAAAAAATAAATTCAAAATATCTTATTTAAAAATTAAAAAAAAATATGTATATATTAAAGAGGCATGCAATTTTGAAGTGTAATTCACATTTTAAGTTTTTATTCATGAGGTTAATATGTGAAATATGGTCATATTTTAACATGTAAAATAACCAATTCCATTCAAAGGTTATGTGAATTTCTTAAGGTACCATGTTACTAGCCTTGGTGTCTTCCCTTTGATGACTACTTGCTGAGACTTTTGTGGCCATCTACTTGTCTTTCTGACCTTCCATTGTAACAATACATTCTCTTTTAACTCCCCCAAAAAATACAAAGAAATGTATTTTATAGAGAGTAGAAATTTTCCTTCTTCAACCAATATGAATAGCTCATATACATGTGATTTCTCATAATTTATTAGTAGCCACATTCAAAAAATTATGGGTGGTGTATGGGAGCATGAGGAGGATCAAGATTTTATAGGTTACTTTTATTTATAGATAAGTGTCATTATTTTTTCATTAGTTTGAAAGATAAATTTTGAGTTTTAGTTAATTTTATTCATTTTGTTCTTTTATTTTATAGTAGTTATATATTTAATTAAATATTAAAAATTCACCAAATAATTATAAGGTTTTTAAAGAGCCAATAGAATAACCAATCCATTTGCATATATGTTAAAATTTCAAAAAATAATAATTAATCAAATTATGCCTAAACTCTAAGATTCTCAAAGATTTTATATAAAATTTTAAGGGTCCATTCTTAAAAATATCCCTCAATTTCATTATCTCATGGGGTACCTTTTTGTATGTTTCCATGCCCTTCAAATTTAATAATTCATATGATACTTATCAAAGAGATGCGACACATGTATTTTATTATTACATACACAAAATTGTATAAAATTATGTTGATGATATTTTTTTGAAACTAATAAATATGTGAAAACCATGGGAAATACTTTCAAAAATTATTTGAGAGATTGTGATTATATAATGTTTGATTAAATCCTAACAAGTGTGTATTTGGTGTCACATATGAAAATTTATTGTGTTTTATTATCTCCAAATTGAGTATTGAGGTTGATCCTAGAAGGTAAACTATTTGTCTTATGTTCTTCCACCTATGGTATTAAAACAACTAAGAATTTTACAAGGTACAATTTAAGACATTCTACAGTTCATAGATTAGTTAGCAATCAAAGCTTTTTTTTAGATGTTTACATAAAGTCGCCAAATTTGAATGAAAATAACATTTTCAAAGGTATTTCGATGAAACTAAATAATAATTTTCCATTCCACCATCCTTGATGTGACTTATTCTTGATATGCATATATTACTATACATATATGACACTTAAGCATGCCTAGGGTAATTTTTTAGAAAAATAGAATGATGTGCTTCGAGAAAAAGGTATTTATTACATTAGTCACACATTCATTGATTATGAACACGAATTTAATTTGATGGAAAATTTGTACTACTAAAAATAAAATTATACATAATATACTTAATATCAAGACACGTGTTATTTCAAATATTGATTCTTTGAGGTACATTATGTCTAAGACTTATCTATCTCTATGGATGGCTAATCAAGTCATTCTACTCATGGAATTCAATCTTAAGTTTATACAATAGAAATAAGTGAAATATAAATTTATTTTTTATTATCTCATTTTGACTCCTTTAATATATTTTACTCCCATGAAGGAAACTTTTCAAGATGAGTTTTTTATGTGAATCAATGTGAACAAGACATGGAACATGTACTTTTGATGTGTTATGACTAGTGTTTTACTAATAAAACCATAGGTTTAGAATATACAATTAGCATATTTATTGAAATATCAACATACCAAAAATATATCAGAATACAAGTCTTTGATTATAGGTTTTAACACTAATCATGATTTAAAGATAAAATCCATAAAATTTACAATGATTCTCAAATTTTCATCAATCAAGTCACATGTGTTTAACAAACTAAATAATGTAAAATAATGGCATAGAGATTTAGTCCATAGTTTAATTTCCTACTTTGATGAATATCAGATTAGAAACATTCCTAGAATAAAAAATTGACATTTTAATTCCATAGTTATTGTTGCTTCACTCATTCCTATTTACATTATAAGTGATAAATATACTTAATATTAAGAGGCTAAAACATATGACTAAATCATTACCAACATTAGATGTGTTATATGTATTTTACACTGATATTGATTCCAATATTCTATAATGGTATGGAAATATTTATAATTTTTTATCAAACAAAATCATCCTTAATTTTTTTTTTGATAAATGACTAAATCAAATTGAGAAGATATGTTATTAGTGAGGCTATTTTTAAGGTCCTTTGACAGTAAATTACTTAGATGCTTTAGGCACGAAGAATATAAAGTTTCCTTATATGATTTTTATGATAAAGAATGTAGAGTTCATTTCGTATAAAATAAATGTCATAGAAGTTGTTAAGAATGGGTTACTAGTTTCCTTATTTTGAACAAGAGTGTTAATAATATGCAAACTTTTTTGAGCAATGCCAATGACATAATAATTTCACACATGTTCCATATCAATAATTAAAACCCATTATGTCACCTTATCTATTTCATGTTTAGGGTTTCGATCTAGTGGGCAAAGTAAATTCAACATCATCAAAGGGTCAATTTTTTTTATTATATATATATTGATAGTTTCACCAAATGGTTTGAGGTCATTACTTTAGATTCCACCACAAGTAATTGGCATATGTAGATTAATAATTGAACATATAATCTCATTTTAGCATCCCATTTTTAGTAATTATTGACAATGGTTCATTTTTCAAGATTAAGACAATAATTGTCTATGCTCGCTAAGTATAATATTCCACCTACATTCTCTACTTATTACCCTTAATGGATTGGTTAGGTTGACGTATTTTTTTTTAATATGTAAATAAGATTGTTTCAAATCATGGTGAATACTAGAAAAATCAAATTATCTACACATTATTGGCTTATTATATGATTGTTAGGACAATGACAGGGAGAACCCTGATTCTTTGGTGTATGGGATTCATTTTCTATGTGGATCCATAAAACATATTATTAGTAATGATTGATTTATAGAAACCAAAAATTAATTGTAAATTATTGATGAGAAATGAATACATTTTTTACACTTAAGGGTCTATTAGAACTGCCTAAATAAACCCTAAAAAAAATATTAATAAAATAAAATTCCATATTGGTGATTTGTTAGTAAAATAAAATATAAATGTAGTTAAATATCATAGGTGAAAATTCAACTGAAACTAGCTAGGTCCCTCATTATTATACTTAGTTCACAGGCCTACTACCTAACTACATTATAAAGAAAAACCTTGAAAATCAAATGAACATCATGCACTTGCATCATTTCAATAAAATAGTTTTGATTTTACCTTTGGGGTCTTCATAACCACATGATCCTCATGATATATTTATTTGAAATCCTCTCCATGTGACATTAGTTGCTTCTAGCCTAAGAGAGAATTATACCCACACTTATTTCATGAGCTTCCATGTGACTTTAGTTTTTTTTTATCATAAGAGAGAATTATACCCACACTTATTTCATGAGGACTACATTTGTCTTTAGCTTTTCAATCCATGGAAATAAACCCACATATACCTTTTTGTTTTTCACCAATACATTTCCTATGTGGGCATGATTCCCACATGAATTTTTATCCATAATATTTATTGATAAATATTTTCAAATGAGCCTCTCACACCCTTATGTCTAGTGATTTTACACTATTACAAATCAAGATATAAAATTATCTTACATGCCATGACATGTTTTATTTCTATATATGATATATACATTGTTGTATCTTGCTATATCTAAGCACTTTTCCACATCAAGGCTTCATGTTTCCCAAAATTATCTCCCCCTAATTAAAAGGATGGTCCCACCTGTGGAACTTAACATTATGCTTATCCTTATCACATTATTTCATATAGATTTTTTTATTTTTTCATCTCTCTTATTGTTTCTATAGTAATGAATGTTATTTCCCACAAACCTCCTTAATTTATCCTCATTAGAGGATCCCCATCCACATTGATTATTACATGATGTTATATATATTATATTTTTTCAAAAGGATGTACTATATATCTATCTTATCACCTCAAAGTGGGGCATATACTCATTCCCCTCTATCGATCATCATAATCCCAAGAGTTAAATCTTTCCATTGACCATTACATGATTATATCTATTCAATATTGTTACACTTGAACATGTAACTTGTTTGTTTTATTTTTTTAATTTAAATGATGATATTTCATGATGGTAACATATGCTTTATACAAATTTTATAGATATTTTACATGTAAATATTTTACGATGGTTACATACACATGTTTTTACGAAATTTTTAAGGTTTTTTAAAGCTTCAACTATATATATGTTATACAACTATATATATTTTATAACACATGATGTTATTAATTTTTTATTTTGAGATGAGTTTTCACATGAATAGGTTTCAAAATCCTTCATCTTGAAATGGGGCATATATCTAGATAGTTTAATGATTTTTTAAGATGAAAAAATGGACCAAACATGATTTAGAAAAGACATTGAGGAAATTTGAGCAAACTTGAGAAAATTGATAACACTTTGAATGGTCTAATAGTCTAATGCCATAATCATGAAGTGGATTGGGTTTTTATAACCCCTTGATAAGTAATGGATATGTCTAGGGTTTGTCTAAATAATTATAATTGAAATAGAGTCTGGATTTCTATGTTTTTGTAGCATGGTTTGATTATCATTATGTGTAGTCATTCTTATGATCATTTTTCAATTATATATTTTAAAGTTATTACATTCATAATGAATTGATACAAAATTAGCTAATTATTGGAAAATGGCTATTATTAATAGGTATATTAAAGTTCGCAATAAATAAAATGTGGATGGATGCATGTAAACCTTCATTCTACTCTCCATAGGTTAGTCAAGGCATGTTCTTATTTTAGTTTTATAGACACATATAATCACTCAAATATACACATCAAATTAGTAGAAAACTTATTATTACAATATTTTAAATATTTTTTCTACATATTAATCATTATTTCAAATTAAGATATTATCAGCTCTTTTCCATTTATTTTCATACTCCTCTTCTTCTCTGTGTGGTCCATTTCCTCTCTTTCCCAAGTTTTTTTCTTTGGAGACCTCATGTATTTATATATCCTTCATCATATGATGTTTTATTTGTTTGTATGGATTCAATGGTCTCACCAAATGTGTCCTAGGTAGATTCAGCATCCTATTAAATGCATCCCTTTCTATGTTTTGGGCCCTTTTTCCATATTTTTATTTTATTTGATATTTTAACCAGTTATTTTCAATCTTTATGTTTTTATTAGTTGGATTTATATCAAATAGATTTTTAATACTAATAATGGATGCCCATACATACAAATATAAACATTTCAATAAGAAGGATAAGGAGAATCCCCACTGAATCTAAGTATAGGGACACTCCTCATTTCTAAAATTTTTAGTTTATATTATACCAAAATAAGGACTATGATAATTTCATGTAGTTAAAATGTCACATTCGGATTCACACTACACTAGAGCTATGTGAGGTCTAATTATAGTATGAAAAAATATGTAGTTGCAACTCCTTTAAGGTAACCTGAACCAACTCATTCTTCATTTTTCCATTTTCAAGTGATTTTTGTGAATTATGTCAATATGGAATTGGAGATCAAACCAAATATATTTTTTTCCAATAAAAATGAATCACGTACATGCACAACATCTGATGGGGTATAATTTTTGAAATATTATAAAACCTAAAAAATACTATATTACAGATTCAATGGTAAGAAGAACATTTGAAAACAACATAAATGCATATTCAATGGTCTACTTAATCCACCCTTGGAATATTTGGCATTTAATGAATAGGCAACAAACATTTTACTTCATAGGAAAACATTCATAATTCACACACAACATCGAAATCTTTTGCACCACCCAAATCCATATTCACAATCATAAGTTATCCTAAGGTCATAATCATTTTTTTATTAGTTCCTTACTTGTTTTCAGGGTGTTTTTTAGTGGTGAATCTTCATTAATCTAAGAATATTTCATTTTTTTAAGTCAGCATTTGGCAATTTTATTGGAGTGGCTGACAAGGTTGGATCACCTAAATTTTTGGGGTCAAAGTTAATATTGAGGATAGGTTTGCCTACATTTGAATATAAATTTTCTCCTATAAATGTAATTTGTCGGTACCTCAAAAGCCAATTCAGAGGATTTCACCACATACTGTCAAGCGACTTTAAGAATTTTTCTAGTGGTTTATATTTCAATTCCCAAGAGGGATTCAAAAATCAATAGTTTAGACTCCAGAGCAAGGTGGGCAATGTTTTTTTATAATATAATTTTTTAGTATTTTTAAACTTATTCCATTTATTACTCTTAAATTTTCATCATGGCAATTAAACATGAGGGAAGTTTATGGGTGTTTGACTGCATTCTAAAAGTGTAGGCACTCAACTACATTTTAAAAGCGTAGGTGCCCAATGATAGCCTATGGGAGCTTGACCTCAGTCTATCATTGCCTATGGATCAACCCACATCCTATCATCATCTGACCATAGCTCACAGGTTGTGGGCAGATGCTAGTATATTGTTGATAGCTGCTCATAAACTATAGGTAGATGTTGATAGTGTATAGGTGACCATCAAAGTTTGCCCATAGTCTATGGGTGACTGCTAGCAGTTTATGGGTGACCGCTAAAGTTTTCTAGTGTGTGTTTATAGACTAGAAATATCCACCAATAGTCTATGGGTGACCACCAATAGTCTTTGGATGAAAGCCAATAATCTATGGCCAACAATCTATGGGCAACTATCAATAGTCTATGGGTGACCACCAGTAGGCTACGGGCAACCACTAGTAGTTTATGGGTGGTCACCTACAACTTGCTGGTGGGTGCTAGTACTAGTAGGATGTAGATGATTGTAATAAACCTATGGATGGACCATGCCAAATTATGTAAAAATGGGGTCATTCTATGGACAATCGCCATCATGTTTGATTATTATTGTGGTTATTTATTCATCAGTTAAGTGTCTTTGTTTGTTGTCAATCATCTTCATTTTGTTGTTAATCATCTTTCATTCATGGCTTTGCATGCTAGATAATATGGCATCTACTAAAAATGTTAAGGCCTCCAAGAAATTTAAAAAACAAAATAACCTATTATCTTATTTTAGCTAGACACTAGACATAGGTACTATATTCTCATTTAACTAGTGCTTTTTATTCATTATCTTGCGTTAAAGTTAAATAATAATTAAAATGTCTTAAATAATTTTATGTGTAGAACCCACTGATTACTCTTTTGAAGAATTATTTGCACAATAAGACATACTTGGGTATAAATTTAAAATACCAAACAGAGGTACTAAATCTTAGAATACCATTTTTAATTAATTAAATATTCTTTTCAAGATTCAATAATAATGACAAGGCATACAATAATATTACATGTAGAACCCATTGATAAACATATCGAACATCAACATATCCTTGAATTGGAAAGACTTATGAATGAAATGCCAAACATAGGTACATATAATTAATATTATTTGATTTAATATTTTTTATTTACTTGTACTTTAGTATTGGTTCTTATTAAAAAGTAATGTCGCATAAGAATTTTGCATGTATAATTCAATGATAAAAGTATTGAATACTTGTATAACGATTTTGATTATATACCTCCCTAAAAAGAAGCCACTCAAAAATAAATACCCATTGTCCCACTGAATTCAAGCAAATAGAGGTATCACATCATAACTAGTGGTGTCGATGATGAGTTCAAAACACCAAATGAGAGATCTGCTCACCCAACACAACCTTCAGATGAGACTATTATGCAATCAAAACAACCTTTAGTTGAAAAAGGCACAAAAAAGTCATTCAGAAATAAATACCCATTGTCCCATTGAATTTAAGGAAATGTAAATATCAGATCATAAGTAGTGATGATGATGATGAGTTCTCAATACCAAATGAGATATCTACTTACCCAATACAATCTTCACATGAAACTGCTACAAAGAAAAAATAATTTCTAGTTGAAAAAGGCACAACAAAAACTATGCAAAAGAATAAAAATACATGGACAATTGGAAGGTCATTAAAATATGAGTGGGCATCTAAATACCCATTTATTAAACCTATATAGCCATAAAATAGTGCTGACACACCAATAGAATGCAAATGCACAATATGTTGTTGAAAACTTAGTAAGGGCCACAAAATAAAACTCAAATTAAACATAATTTAAAAACATTGTGGCAAAATATATGAGTCAATAAAATACAAAGATGGAAATATCAAAAAAATACTGAGATGGAAAAATGAAAAAGAGTGCATGCATCAATGTTACACTATGGAGTATTAGAAACATCAATGGCACCTCATTGAGAAAGGAGGAACAATTAAAGCTCAATTCCGAAAGGTTGCTCAGTCTAATTTGCTTGCCAAAAATATACAATTTTCAACTCTATATCACATTTTAAACAGAGGAAGACCAATCTCTGATTTTTTATCGATTATAAGATTTCATTTTAGCATATTGAAATGCACAACATTCCACATTCACATTGGTCTGATACCAATGTTTGGGAGATGGTAAAATGCCTCACAATGATTGAAAAGGAGGATTTGAAAGAAAAAGCAAAATCATCAAGGTTCATATCACTTCCCATTAATGAGGTAACAATAGTTGACAACACACCATGGTTATGCATGCATGTATATACTTTTCATAATCATTCAAAGAAACTTCAACTTTTATTTATACATAAAATGATTGAAAATTGTAATACTGAAAACCTTTACAAATTGGTTATTTCTAATTTGATGGATATTGCTAAGATGAATTTCCATTATATAGGTACTAAGTTGGTGTGTGTTGGTGTGGATGGTGTGTCAATAATATAGGGAAATAAAAAGGGTTTATGTGTTCACCTGTAAACATCAGTTACCCCATATATGACTCCAATCCATTACATGGCACATAAAATGAATCTTTCTTAAAAAATTGTAAGCACATTCAAAAATATCACAAAAGTGGAGGAGCTAATCTGTGATTTGCACGCATACATGTCATGAAGTCTAAAAAGGTTTTTAGAGTTTCAAAAAAAAATCAATTAGAATGACTAATGGAAAAAAATATTAAAATATGTAGATACTAGATGGATTTTAATGTATGAACCTGCATGTAGAATATTTCAAGAATATCAATCATTGGTTAGTTTTATGTTCAAGTATAGGATGGAGGTTGACAAGGCAAAAGATTTATTGAACCACTTGACAAATTTTGATACTTTGTTAACATTATGTGGTATTATTCCCATGTTGAAATAAATGCATTATTTGATGAAACATGCACAAAAGAGATCAATATATATTGTGGACTTCATAAAGTTGAGGAAACATGTTTGTTTATCACTTGATATATTATACTACTCAAATGAAAGCTTTAAGGGACAAATATTTGAGAGTTGGGAAATTTTAACATGTCTAAAGGACCCTCAAAACTATTTGAAATTTAATATTCATGATCATCTTTGTATTTCTATTAATAGAAAGGATATATCATTACATACTATCCAAAAATGAATTAATGTAGTTGGATCAAAATATGAAGTACCTGTAACAAGGGTTCTATATGATAATGTCATATGTGACATACGAATTAAATTGGAAGACAATTCAAAAAGCTTAGCTTCTATAATTTGAGATCATTTTCAAAGAGATGACTTGCTTAAAGCCATGGGTGTGGTGAATCCTACATTTTGCAATGGTGTAGATTGTCAAGAACAAATAAGTAATTTATTTATCAAATACATGATTACTCTCATCAAACATTTCAATAAGTCTGTGTAAATTAATGGAGAGGAAGTTAAGGGTATTTTTCAAAATAATTTATTGAAGAACCAGTCAATGCTTTTTGGACTTAAAATGGTTGAACAATATTGGTTATTAACTGAACCAACAAAAATATGTTATATTACTGGGATATGGAAGAAACTATATCATATCAATGTTTTGTAGAAATAAATTAGTGAATATTTTCATGTATATGAATTGTGCCAAACAATGATTTAAAGTTTAGTGGAAGATGAAAGGGTATCCAGTGTATTATCTTTTTTTAAATCAAAGCTTCAAAATAGATTGGATAGAAATCTTGAGACATGTTTAAGGTTGTATGTTTCAAGTTATGAAGTTGATATGTTTTCATATGATAAATCAATTTCAATTTGGAGCAGTTTAATTGAAAGAAGAGGCGTCATGAATACAACTACCAAAGAAGATAGTGAAACTGTAAATGCCAGTGAGATAGGCCATACAAATGTTAGAGATGAAGTACGGGTTATCATAGGGTTGTTTGAAATACTTGAGTGTTAGTTTGTAAAATTGTAATATGTATATGCAAACTATTGAAAAATATTTGTGAAATGATTGATTGATTAAATTTGAGTTAAGTTATTTATGAAATGCTTAATTGATATGATCCTATCTTCAGTATTCTATAATAGTATTTTTTTAGTATTTTTTTACATTATGACATGCAAAAAATAGTACATATTCAGCATTTTTATTATTATTTGACATTTTTTTGAATAAAATATACATTATTTAATGAAATTAAATGGTAAACAATATTTTAATAGCTTTGAAACCAAATTTACTATAAATTAAAGTAGTTAAATATTGCAACAAATTATTACACATTGTAGGTTGTAGCCTAATATGAGTAAGGAATCCATGATTACAAAATATATTATAATATTATAAAACATAAGTTTTCAATAATTATAAAACATAAGCATAAAACAATTTAAGGATTTAAGCTCAAACCTCAGTTTTCATTAAGTAAACAACAATATGGAAGAAATTACAAAATAGTAAACTTAGTCTCATTATCACTATGGATCAATTTGTCTTTGAACTACTTGTTCGCTAGTACTAGTAGTGGTTGTGTTGTTTGTGACTATAAGGATTAGGATCCCAGAATCTTGGAGATCTTTCACTAAAAATTTTATATTATCAAGATTTGTCTATTATTATATAGCAGCATCTCTCACTGAAAGTAATGATGGGTCCACTTCAACTTTCTTTTTAAATAAAACATCAGGATCCAAGACATTTTCTTGAATTCTTTTCCTCAATATATTATTTTGCTTATTCAATAAAACAAATTTTTCTTTGAAATAATTTTTTTTAGAAATACTTTGCATGCATTCTTTAGATGTATGTCAAGGACAACAACTTGGTTCTTCAGATTGATAAATTTTGACTACAAATGATCAAAAAATATTTCATTAGTTAAATGTTTTAAAATAAATTTTAATTTAAAAAACCATCACTAAACTTACCCAAAATTTTTCTTTTTCCGCATTCATAAGATCCATCAGGCTTTTATTTGTGCCCATTTGTTATAGTATGCTTGGGATTTTGCATTCAATTTCTCAAGTCTATTTGACATGATATCAAAAACATCATCATTAAATCTATTATTCATGACAACGCTTCTTGAAACTGCTTGGTTGAATAAAAAAATCAATTTTTGTTGGTTGATGCTCCACTGTTGCATACAATTAATTTTGTTGAAAGTGGTTATGAAAACACTCATTTATTTCTTAAATTAATACTTTTGTCTGATGCTCCCAATTCATTAAGGCTTGTAAGAATAAAATCATTAACATAAGCTTTAGTATTTTCTACCAATAAATTAGAAATAATAAAAAAGTACGTTGGTCATCTATTTGGAGAATCTCCTGCACAAAACTACCTTTGATGTTGCTAGGTGGAGAATTGAGTGTATGAGGTTATTGTAAAGGATTTGTGGTCTGAGATCTATGTATGATATCATGAGGGTTGAAAAATTCCATGGGTGTGCCACTGTTAATGCCCAAATATTCATCATCTAGATCAATATTATAAAGAACTAAAGTCCCTATCGCACTGGGAAGACCACCAACTAAAAAGTTTGGAAACTCAATTGATGAAACTAGAATCGTGTCACCACTCTGAGTTGGGATAAAAAGATGTTTTTTAATACCATTATTTAAAGGGACATGATGAGGTGGTGGCAGTGGTGGGAATTTTTTCTTTGGAAAAGAATGAGTTGCAAATGGGAATTAAAATAAATTAAATGACCAATTAAAAAATCTAATAGAATATTAGTATTTAAGAAAAATATATTTATTTACTACAACTTGTTATTGTTGTTATGGCTATTTTTGTTGATGTTATTTTCGATATTGTTGTTACTTTTGGGGAACTCTTGAAGCCTTGCCAAACCTAGTTGGTGTTTGCAATACAGATTGCACAAGCTCTGCTATAGATATATAATAGAGTTAAAATATTACAATGATAAAAGAGTATTCAATCAAAGCAAAGCTATTTTATGAAGGTATACCAGTAACATGAGTGGAGGGATGTGTTGGAGGTGTAGTTCAACTCTGCATTCACTTTCTTCTTATCAATTACTTTTTACGCATCTATAGAATCAATTTTTCATCCTCCTCCATCTCTGTTTCTATTGAGGCCTCAAGAGGTTGGCACCCCTTGCTTAGTTTGTTTCTTTCGACAATCGTTTCATATAAAAAAAAATTACAAGAAAAAGATATTTTATTTTAAATGAACTATATCGATATTTATGTAATTATTTGAAATAGATATAGAACAAATCTCAAATATTCTAAAAACTACTCAAGCTAACCTCTTGTGCTTCAAAGGAGAGTGCATTAACAAACATTGCAGATTGAGAGCAGAAGGAACAAAGGATACTTGCAAATCCAAAACCACTTTGTAGTATAATGTAATAATATAATTACAACAAGAAAATTAAGTATGTTCATTATGTAGAGCATAATTCAAATCATCTTTGATTCTATTGGAAATACATCTGCACCAGTCTAATAATTGAGCGCCCAGTGTACAAAGAATATAAACCAAAGCCCAAAATGGCATATCAGATGGTCTAACCTAGAAAACACTTCTTGCTTGGAAAATTTCAATAATTCCCAATAGGAAAGGGTTTTTAATACATTCAATTTTTAGTCCCCTTCTACAACATCATTGAGGATCTATAAAAAGATTAACAAGTTAGAAAAATAAAGTAAAACTATTCAAAAATCAATAATTATAAACTTTACAATACATACCATCCACCTGCAGCGAGTAATGGGACTCTAAATACTTTTTGTCATCATCATTTAGCAAGGCCTTTATGATGACCAAGTCCCCATCTTTGTAAGTTAGACCTGTCAGTCTCTTAATGTCCTCTGGATGAATTCCAACTGAAACATTTTGGGAGCCCAAGTTATGTGAAACATGGAGGAAGAAGTATCGAAACTTTGCAAGAGAACATTTAGGAAAAGAATATCTTGTCATATTGGGGCATGTAGATAATGTCATTGAACTTACAAGGATCCACCTGATCATTGTATGTGTCTTATTGTTGTAGAATCCTTTAGATGATAGTGCACATCAAATTTTGAAAAGTGAGTTTGGGGCTTTTGGTTACCACTGTACCAATGCTAGAAGAGGTCTAAGAAATGGAAGCTATGAAGTAAAAAAGGGTTTTGGAAGTCAAGGAAAAGAGGAAAATTTTTAAACATGGGAGAAGAGGCTAAAATGGAAAAATGTATAAAATGAGGTGCATTTCAAATATTTATGGGCCTTCAGGTCAAAAAGGGTGACCGCCCATATGATGTGGGAATTCACTGGAGACACTTGTATCATAGTTGAGAGGGCCACATCAGCATTGGTCAAAGGCCTTCGTTTGCATAGGCATCCATCTGTATAGGTGCCTACATGTAACACATAGGTGTTTACCTAGTTTGCATAGGCATCTGTCTGGTATACATAAACATTCACCATGTACACACAAGCATCCATCTAGTTCACACAGGCATTCATTTGGTCCACATAGGTGTTCATCTGATTCACATAGGCATTCATCAGGTACACACAAGTATTCATCTAGTTCACATAAGCATTTGTCTGGTTCACATAGGCATTCATCTAATTCACACAATCATTTGTCTGGTCTACATAGGTGATGGTTTGTTGTTCTCTAGCACATGCCTATAACATGCCCACCTATAATGCATAGGCATCCGTCTACATCAAGTAAAGTCACTTGCCTACATAGGCATCCATCTACATAGGTGCTTGTCTATAATTATTTTAGCATGCATCTATTTTTATGTAGGTGTTCATCATTCATATGAAATAACGTACACCTTCGCACTACCAACATTGACCAATATTGCTCAGGTAACTGATAACTGTGTTTCTTGACATTCATCCATGATTGTAGGCTTTGTGTAATTCGCTATCTGGTATCACATGATTCTCCTTTGCAATGATACAACTACCAACCTGATTCACTATCATTATGAATCAGATTTGCCTCAAAACCTTCACAGATTTTTCTGTAGGGCCCACTAAAATGAACCCTACTTATTATATTATTTAAGTAAAGTTAGTTAACTA
This sequence comes from Torreya grandis, assembly GCA_037957365.1. Classification (NCBI taxonomy): domain Eukaryota; kingdom Viridiplantae; phylum Streptophyta; class Pinopsida; order Cupressales; family Taxaceae; genus Torreya; species Torreya grandis. Next base: position 4,622,279 of record JARHVA010000599.1, on the reverse strand, counting down.
ACCACAAGTAACATTATTATTTTTGTATTAGTAATTTATTATATATTATCTTGTGGGCTAAAATAATAAAACACTTGTGTATATATTTACATTATTTTAACATACTTTTCTTAGGCTAACATCCCATTTTTTCACTTTCTATTAAAAATTTACCAATTTTTAAAATAACTCAATTATTACTAATATATTGTTCAAAAGATACCATCATTTTTAAACCTTATTGAAAAAAATTGTCTCAAGGAAAATTATATATCAAAAATAATTAATTCCATAAATTAAATAATAAAATAAATTTATCCTTAGAAAGGATAAATAAATTTCATGAGTTGACATAACCACTGCAAACTCAATCTATAATTATGTCTTCTACTCAAGGTCAAATTCAAGTTCAAAGGTTGAGCATATAATCCATTAAAAATATTCATTCAATAGTAAATAGTACTAAAGACTAAGATAGTAGAAAACCTAATGTCTTAGTAAATGAGACGTAGTTGAACACATACTTAAGTGCTAACTTGTTATAATTTAAAAATTAATTTTCTTCTTAAAAAAATATTTGAAAAGAGGAAAATGTTCATCACACTAAAATACTAATTTTTACTAAGCACGCATACTTTTAGGAGAATTAAAAAAAATTAATGATGTTTGAAAAGTCCATAAAGATTCTTAAATGGGTTAAAAACTATTTAAAGTCCTAGTTTATAAGAAAAATCTACAAATAGAAAAAAAATACAATGCATCCAAAGACACTTTTATAAGTCAAGATAAATAAACACAAGGAAATCTATAATGCTTGCATTTGTCATTTTCCCCTTAAGCACTTTAAATACACTAATCAAATTAACCCTTTAAATGGACAACGTCAAATTAATTGAACTAATATTAACAAGGAAATAATGTCAAAAAGTATTCACATAAGTATGAAACCAATATTTATTTATTATCCTTATCAAATAGGGAATACAAAAGTTCAAAGTGGTAGAATTTCTAATAGCAATAATGTTATAAGATTATAAAGATATATAATTGAGTATCCCTCCACTCATTTTTTCTATGACCATAAAAAATTGGTTCTCATCTACCTTCAGGTCTTTGGTTATGATTCAATTTATGGTTGTGATGAATTTAAATATTAATTTAATATTTTATTTGGTCTACATTTTTTATCATTACATTAGGGTTGATGCACAAAGTTAGGGCACAAAAAATATGATAGTCCTCCAACTTTACAAAAAAATTTACAAAGGGTGTATGCCCTTTTCTTAAAAATCTGAGGCTCAAGCTATTGTCCAAGCCTCAAGGGTGTACACCCTTTTCAAAAAATGTACGTCCTTTCTAAAGAGAGTATGTCCTTTTTAAAGGGTGTTCACCTTTTATAAAAGTTGTAAGCCCTTTAAAAAGGGTGTACACCCTTTGCAAACAATAAAGAGCATACGCCCTTCTTTAATATTTCATTTTAACGATTTAGAGAGTAGAAACCTGTGACTAAGAGACTTGGAGGAGATTTTTTTTGCTAAATTTGCACATACATGTTTTGAATCTTCATTCCACCAACAAGATTCAACATCAGATTGGTTCAAATCAAGTATGTTATTTTTTTTTTTCATTTCTATGTAATTTATTGAATTAGGGTTTTGAATTTAAATTTACATTGATTTTTTTATATTGGCTTAAAAAAAATTAAATTAAATTTAGATACATAAGTTCGATGGATCCATTTCCTAAAGAAAATGTTGGACAAAACCCCCAAGAGTTTAATTTTACATGAGAAGAAGTTGAATTTCATAAGAAATATAGTGCCAAACATCAACATTACAAATAATTATCAATGGTTTGCAACACTCTTCAGTTGGTAGTGCATAAATTTTACTTGCCAATACATTAGAATCTATTTTTAATGAAGTGAGAAATGTGACTTCACAACTGGATGCAATATTGCATCATAGAGAGGATCTGAAACAATTTTATTCTAATAAATTGTCATATGAAGATTTGAAAAAAATATATATATATATTTGTATGCTTTATTTATTAAACCTAGAACCAACCTACCTCCACAAAAAAATTTCAAACACATTAGTAGTGATTGGTGTATTCATGTGGAGATTAAAAATAACTTTTGGTATAGGTGGTGGATGGTGTTTGATGAGCCTCCATGCAACAATAATGAGGTTCCATTATATTTTTTGAGAAAATTGTACTATGAATTTGTATTGCAAGCAATTCCAAATTATTTTGACATAGAGGCATTCCAAGGTATGGAGGTGGGTCTTCATTTTATAGACTTGGTGCTAGGAAGGACCAAAACTATCATAACCGACCTCTGAGAAACTGAAGAACAATATCAAATGCCATTATTCCTAAAATTTTGCATCATAACACATAGATGGACACCCTTGAGGTGGTTACTATTTTGACATAAATTATGATTGATCATGGTATGCATACTTTGAAGACTTCTACTCAATCTACAGGTGGTGATAGTAGTAGTGGTGGTGTTAGTGCAAGTAGTGTTGTTGGTGGTACTAGTATTGGTGGTAGTGGTAGTGGTGGTGTTGGTATTGGTATAGGTGCTAGTGTCCCTCCTTCTACTCATGTTAGAGTTTCATTACATCATTACACATCATGTAAGAGGAAGTGTACGGGACCTCCTATTAAAGTGTGACATACACAAAGTACATCTATGTAGACTAGCATGCCAGATCATATGCCATCTTTATATGAGTCAATAGTTCCAGACATTAGCATGCCAGATAGTAGCATTCCAAATATTAGCCTGCCATAGCATATGCCACATGTAGATGCTTTAGCAATGCATAAGACTAACATTTTAGACACTATACGAGATGTAGTAGCTTCAGTGACTCCTATCAAGATATGTTAGGATCTTATTGTATAGGATTCTTCACCATCTATATTTGATACACAGGTTTAATTTTAATTATAGTTTGTTTTTGTTTGTAAAATAAAATTAAGTTTATTTTCTAGTACATGTGTTTGTTGAATTGACTAATTTATTAGACTGAACTTGTTATTTGTATCTAGTTATTTAGTGATTATTTGGGTACATCAATAGGCCTTGACTCTATTGTAGAGGCCACAATTGGCATGGGTGTACCTTATACATAAATTTGTAAAGTTTTAAATTAACATATTTATTCATTTACATATTTATTGTCCTTTGAACAAAAAACTCTATTTAAATATATATTATAGTCATAGATTTTTGTCATGTTCATTGGATTCACATATTATTCATTTATTGGTTTTATAGATGATGAGGGATGATATGGGCACCCCTCATGGAGGATAAAATGGTATAGGTGATGTTGTTGCTACATCAAAGAATCCACTATCCTTGTAGTAGGTTATGATCCAGGGACAAAGACTGGTGAGAACACATAGTTCAATTATTTTTATTGTTAAGCAATAATATTTTATGTCATATTTACATAATTGTATGCAACTCTATATCTAATGATATATGTATGCTCCATAGGATTCCCCATCTTAAGTGTCTATGCGATCTCATAGCCTTCGAGAACCTTTTAGATGGAATACAATGAGTGTAGAATCATTTTACATGATTTCACATTCTTGAAAATTTATCAATTTTTTAATATACAATTTTAATGCATTAATTTTTATATTTTATATGTTGTGCAGAGACAACAATTTTCATCAGTTGCCTCACAGTCTAAGAGGAGAGTACCTCCTCGTATTGAGGCATCCAACACCCCTGGTTCCACGTCTATGGCAATAAAACATAATTTATTTGGAGGCAATGAGGAGCAAGAGAGCTAGTTGTTGTGCGAGGGATCTATTTTTAGACACAATCTATTTTGTATGGTGATATGGTCCACATTGTATGCCTATATGGTGCATTTTGTCTATTTACATAGTTGTAGGCACAGTCAATTTTATATGCCAATATGGCCCACATTGTATGCCTTTATGGTGCATTTTGTCTATGTACATGTTATGGTCTACATTTTTTCTTGATACATGTTATATTATTTTTGTTAAATTATGACATAGAAAATTGCATGTATCACATATATACTATTCAAAAATATGATCCCTTTAATTATGTGTATTTTCTATTTTTATCATTTAATGTTTACACATATTATTGAATAATGATTGGCTTATTACTTCATATGGGGTTAAAAAAAAATCACATTAATCTCTAAGTTAGGTGCTTTGAATCAGAATGTATATTTTACATTTACATGTGATATTTGCTATATACTTGTTTCATTTACATTTGCTATTTATTTTCCAACCCACTCATAAATCCCCATCTAGACCTCTAACATAGAAAAAAATGCTTTTCATAAAGGATACCAACCTAAGAAGTCCACACAAAACTTGACTCCTCTTATGCCTTTGAATTAGTATGTATATTTTACATTTACATGTGATATTTGCTATATACTTGTTTCATTTACATTTGCTATTTATTTTCCAACCCACTCATAAATCCCCATCTAGACCTCTGACATAGAATAAAAATGCTCAAACAAAGGCAAGAATAATTATAGTGAAAAGTGGTGCCATCAACAATCACCAAAGAGCCACGAACACTCTCAATGTTGGGTATAATAATCCTTTCTTTGAAAACCTACGTCATATCATATAGGTTTGGAGGCAATGCACATTCTAGTATAAATTTGAGCCTATGGAGGGCACCATCACTTACAACATTGTGCCTCTTCAAGTCTATAGGATATTATTAGGGAGGCTATACTTGTATGACTAAGATTCTACATATCAAGCAAAATCAAAATTTTGGGATGTACACACAAAATATTGCTTCTTCAACCTCTTATATTCAACTCCACTAACCAAAGTCACATTGGTCTCTTCTTAAAAATGTCATAAACTAATCATGCACATGCATAGTTTCATGTTGCTCCTGGTTTGTCTTAAGACACCTATTTAGGAAATAAAGTAAGATTTTATAATGTTATCAATGAAATCAATTTCCCAATAACAAAAAAGTGACAAATTATTGAAGACACATAATGGATTCTTCCTAGAGATTGAATTTCTTCTAATGCACTATGTAGTAAAACACCACATATATTTGGTCCATTTATAAAAAACCTTTTATATCATAAATAAATTTGGGATAATGATGAATCTTTGTGTTAAATATAGGATTTCTTTGATTAGGGAAAGATAAGACCTAGGTCTTCTCCTTACAAGAGTCTAATATCCCTCACACATAAGAATAATGGTTCATATCATCTATCCATTGACTATCACTCACTCAATAAAAGCATGGTGAAGAATCAGTGTCCACTGTTAAGCATTGATGACCTATTAAACCAAATTTAAGGTGTATAATAGTTCACCAAAATAAGAAATAATAAGGAAATTTAAGTGGACTTGGGATCAATTTCATGGACTTGTAAATATTATAGATTGTACTTGATCATAAATGTTAGGAGGTCTAGTGATGCACTTGTATATGTCTTTAACTCCTACTTGTCCATACAAAAAACAAAGATAATTATAAGTTTCCATACATTAAATATGGCCTACTTATAAATGGGTCAATATCGACATTGATAGCCCTCTCTAAACTATCCACAAAATTATAATCTTGTCAAGGCAAGAATATAGACACAAATGAAGAGACTTAAGCAAATTCGATATTCCTTAACTAGTATATAAAACTTGAGGTTATATTCTTATGGTCCTTAAATAAATATTCAATCTTTATCTCAATATGGAAAACCAATCCATCTATTGGTTTTGTCTATTTTAACTCAAAAGACTCAAAGGTCTCTACATGTTAATTAAGCCTAAATGCCTCAAAAGGATCAAAACAAGATATATTTGAAAATAGGGGTATACATCAATCTAAAATACTTTATCATAATCTTTTTTAGGTGACTCAACTTTTACAACACCTCAAAAGGTCTGCTACAAAGAATTTTACCAAAAACCTTTCATAGACTTATTAGTCTTAATGTTGTTGTAACATACCAAAACCCATTCTATATTGAATTAACACTTCAAGACACCTTAGACATGTATTTAGGTTTTTTAATGAATTATCAATTCTCAGATAAAAGGTTTGGATTTCCACTTTTAATATTTTACCCAAAAAACATAAAATCATGTTTTGTTTATTACGCCTAATTACCCTGTAGTAGGTCAAAACTCAAGATATAGTTTTCTTACAACAAATGATTTTCTTGTGAGGTCTATAAAAATGAATTATAAGTGTTTCAACATTCATGTGTATTTTATATACTCAATTTTAATGTTTATAGACCAATCTCTCTCCTCGGTGTCAAAGAAACACAAAAAATAGGGTATTTCTTACACATACTCGATTGGTTGGAGGAGTCCAATCAATGAACCATTTATGTGGACACATCTAGATGGGTAATTTTATGCTAAAATGACCTTTGTTCAGTCTCGGTAGACCCTCATGAGTGAAATTTGAAATTGGTCAGAGGCATTTCTCAAGATAATTCATTCGCCCCTAAATATGCAAATGATCAAACTTTGGTCACACATTGCACGAGAACCGTGAGGGATAGAGATGAACCTTTATCTCTTAAACATGTAAGAAAAAGTCCTATAATAAACCCAAGAGGATTTTATCTAACTCATGATGGATGAGACACAATAATGAGGTTTTTATCATAGCTAAATATCTCAGAATGGGGTAAAATTTTGTTTTTAGGGGCCTTAGATTGTGAATCATTAGCCTAATAGATGAACCATCTATGCAGACACATCTAGATGGGAATTTTTATGCTAGAACCACCTTTTTTTGATCTCATTAGACCCATAGAAGTGAAAGTTGTAGTTGGTCAGAGGCATTCCTAAAAAGGTTTCATTCGTCCCTAAATGTGCAAAATGAGAAAACTTCAATCATGAGTTGCAAGAGAACCGCGAGGGCTAGAGATGAATGGTGAGATCCTATACATGAAAATATGAGTCCTATAAAAAAACCATGAAGATTTTATCTAAATCATGATGGATGAGATGCAAAAATGAGGTTTTTATCATAACCAAATCTCTTAGAATGGGGTAAAAGTTGGTCAGTAAGGACTATAGATTGTGACTCATCAGCCCAATAAATGAACCATCTACACAGACATGTCTGGATGAGAATTTTTATACTAGAACCACCTTTATTTGGTTTAGTAATTCATCCAACCAGTTGGTTGGAGGCATTCCTAAAGAGGTTTCACTCATCCTTGAATGTGTAAAATGAGCAAACTTCAGTCGTGTATTGCACGAGAACTATGAGGGATAGAGACGAACTATGGGCTCATACATGTGCAGGGATGAGTCTTATAAGAAATCTTAGGAGTATTTTATCTAAATAATGATGGATGAGATTTAGTAACAAGGTTTCTCTCATAGCCAAATCTCTCAGTGTGAGGTAAAAGTTAGTTATCAGGGCCATAAATTGTGATTCATCAACCCAATAGATGAACTGTCTATGTAGACATGTCTGGATGGGCATTTTTATGCTAGAACCACCTTTGTCTAGTCTCAATAGACCCCCAAGAGAAAAATTTGCATTTGGTCAGAGGCATCCCTTAGGATAATTCACTCATCCTGTAATGTCTAAAATGAGCAAACTTTCATCATGCATTGCATGAGAAACATGAGGGCTAGAGATTAACCATTAGTTCCTTGACATACAAAGATGAGTACTATAATAAATTTCAAGATAATTTTATTTAACTTGTGATAGATGAGATGCAGTAATGATGTTTCTCTCATGGCTAAATCTCTTAAAATGGGGTAAAAATTAGTTAGTGGGGGCCATAAAATCTGACTCATCAGTGCAATCAATGAACCATCAGTACGGACACATCCAAATGGGCATTTTTATTTTATAACCACATTTGTTCAATCTTGGTAGACCCTCAGGAGTGAAAGTTGCAATTGGTTGGAGGCATTCCTTAAGAGAATTCACTCATCCCTTAATGTGCAAAATAAGTGAACTTCTGTTGCATGTTACATGAGAATTGTGAGGGTTAGAGATGAACAATTAGATCCTACACATGCAAAGATGACTCTTTTCAAAAATGTCAGGAGGATTTTATCTAAATAATGATGGATGAGATGTGGTAATGAGGTTTCTCTCATATCCAAATCTCTCAGAACAATGTAAAATTTGGTCAGCAGGGATCATAGATTGTGACTCATTAGCCCAATCATTGAACCATCTGCACGGATACATCCAGATGGGAATTTTTAAGACATAACCACCTTTTTTTGTCTTATTAGAGCCATAGGAGTGAAATTTGCACTCAATCAGAGGCATCCCTTAAGAGAATTCACTTGTCCCTGAATGTGCAAAATAAGCAAATTTTTATCATGCATTGCACGAGAACCGTGAGGGATATACATGAACCATCAGCTCCTACATATTTAAGGAGTCCTATAAAAAATCCTAGGATAATTTTACATAACTTGTGATGGATGAGATGTGGCAATGAGGTTTCTCTTGTAGCCAAATATCTTAGAACATGTCAAAATTTGGTCAATGAGGGTCATTAATTCTAACTCATCAACCTAATTGATGAACCATCTGCATGGACACATTAGGATAGGCATTTTTATTATAAAACCACATTTTTTTGGTCTTGGTAGACCCTCAGGAGTGAAATTTTTATTTGGTCAGAGACATTCTTGTAGAGAATTGACTCATCCCTAAATGTGAAAAATGAGTGAACTTTGGTCAAGCATTGCATGAGAACTATGAAGGCTAGAGATGAACCATTAGCTCCTACATGTGAAAAGATAATTCTTATAATAAATATTGAGAGGATTTTATTTAAATTATGATATATGAGACACATAAATGTGGTTTCTCTCATGTCTAAATCTCTCAGAATAGGGTAAAATTTGGTTAGCAAGGGTCATAAATTATGACTCATCAACCCAATAAATGAACCTTCTATGCAAACACATCTAAATGGGTGTTTTTATGCTAGAACCAACTTTTTTAGATCTTAGTAAACCCCCAAGAATGAAAGTTTCAATTGGTCATAGGCATTCCTAAAGAGGTTTCACTCATCTTTGAATGTGCAAAATGAGTGAACTTTGATCACGTGTTGCACGAGAACCACGAGGGCTAGAGATAAACCATGAGCTCCTACACATGCATGGATGAGACTTCTAAGAAATCCTAAGATTATTTTATCTAACTCATGATGAATGAGATGCATAAATGAGGTTTTTCTCATATCCAAATCTATTAGAATGAGGTAGAAGTTGGTCAGTAGGGGTCGTAGATTGTGACTCGTCAACCTAATCAATGAACCATCTATGCGAACACATTTGGATGGGCATTTTTATACTATAAGCACCTTTTTCCAATCTCATTAGACCCCTAAGAGTGAAATTTATAGTTGGTTGAAGGCATCCCTTAACATAATTCACTCATCCCAAAATGTGCATAATGAGCAAACTTCTATCATGCATTGCACGAGAACCATGAGGGTTAGATATGAACCATCAGCTCTTATATGTGCAAGAATGAATCCTATAAGAAATTCCATGAGTATTTTATCTAACTCATAATGGATGATACATGGAAATTAGGTTTATCTCATGGCCAAATCTCTCAGAATGAGGTAAAAGTTGGTCATTAGGGGCCATAGAATCTAACTCATCAGCCCAATCAATGAACCATCTATGTAGACACATCCAGATGGGTATTTGTTTACTATAACCACCTTTGTTTGTTCTTGATAGACCCATTATAATAAAATTTATAGTTGATTAGAGGCATTCCTAAAGAGAATTCACTCATCCTTGAATGTGAAAAATGAGCAAACTTTTGTTGCACATTACACAAGAACTGTGAGGGATAGAAATGAAGTGTCAGCTCCTACACATGAAGGGATGAGTAATCTAAGAAATATTAGGAGGATTTTATGTAAATCATGATGGATGAGACATGGAAACAAGGTTTATCTCATAGATAAATCTATTATAACATGTCAAAATTTGGTCGATGAGGGTCGTAGATTCTAACTCATCAGCCCAATTGACGAACCATCTATGCGAACACATCAAGATGGGTATTTTTATACTAGAATCACCTTTATTCAATCTTGGTATACCCTTGGCAGTGAATTTTTTAGTTGGTCAAAGGAATCCCTTAAGAGAATTCACTCATCCCTAAATGTGCAAAATGAGTGAACTTTGATTGTGTGTTGCATGAGAACTGTGAGGGTTAGAGATGAACCATCAGCTCCTACATGTGCAAGGATGAGTCCTCTAAAAAAGCTCAAAAGGATTTTTTGTAACTCATGATAGATGAGACATGGAAATGAGGTTTATCTCATATCTAAATCTCTCATAACATGTCAAAATTTGGTCAATAAGGGCCATAGATTCTAACTCATCAGCCCAATCAATGAACTGTCTATGTGGACACATCGAGATAGGAATCTTTAGGCTAGAACCACATTTGTTTGATCTTGGTAGACCCTTAAGAGATAAATTTGTATTTTATTTGAGGTATCCCTTAAGATAATTATCTTGTCCTTGAATGTGCAAAATGAATGAACTTTCATTGCACATTGCATGAAAACTATGAGGGCTAGAGATGAATCATCAGGTCCTACATATGCAGGGACGAGTCCTCTAAAAGAGCATAGATAAGACTATTTTTGTTTATTATTGAAAGGATAAATAAAGAGAATGTGAAAAAATATTTGTTTAAGGTAGATGAAATTAATATAAATTGTTTTGGCTTATTTTCGTTTCAAGAAGATAATCTTCTCTACTCACAACACCAACCACATGAAGGTGGAAGTTCATCTAGTACCACTAACCTATATTTAAATTGTTAGTAAAAAATTTAAACAAATATAAACATATAATCTTAAAATAGTTGAAAATTAAAATACATTAAATCTTTAATAATTTTATTACATTAATTTAAAATACTATTTAAACTCACTAATTCAATCTAACGTACCTTTAGGATCAGCTCTATTTGCAAGTGTTTCAAGAATCGCTTTATGATTAGATTCATGCAATTTCCACAAAGTTCTATTAGGAGGCTTTTCATGATATTTGATCATTTGAATATTTGTAACAATAATAAGGTTTGAATAATGAAGTATTGTCTTGTGTGTTTCAAAGTCCTCAAATAATAGTTTTATTTTTTATGACAGTACCTATGAAGCCAAATTCTAGTAACCACTATGAATCCAATGGGATAAATTAGCTCTTCTCCATCCATAACATTTGCTGTTATTTTTTTTTTGCCTCTACATAATGACACAAGTAGTAGTATGTTCCTTCATCATTATTCTTAGGGGAAATTACTACAAAAACATGCCTTACATTTAATGTATAATCAAATTTTAAGTGCATCTAGAAAAAAATAAAAATATCACTAATATCTAAGGTTTTATAAACTTAATTTAAATAATAAATTGTACCTAGTTACACAAGATCTGAGATGTGGTCAAAGTCAATTGATGATGCCATTTCATGATCTATCAATTTTTGGAGTGAATGGATACTCTCTATAGATGATATAGATCTACAATACCATTTGTTAACCCATTCTTTTGAATCACATTCATTCCAATTGAATTACATACATAAGGAACATAAACATGCCATATCCCTAGTATAAAAGTCCATGAACTTGAATTTGAGCTTTGAATGGAGTGGAAAACACTTGATTCAGGTACTATAATGCAATATTCATACATTTCCTTATATTCTTCCTCTATTAACCAAAAGAATATTCATACATGAGAATGTTTATCCAATCCATGACAGATATTTTTATTACACCAACTCACAATACTTGCTACATTGATCAAATTAGCACTATCTTTGTGCTTTGTCTACTCTCTTTTAAGGGCTCTTTTTACACATGCACTAGCACCATCATGTTCCCCTTTTCCATGCCCAACCTCAAAGAATCTTCAAAAATGTTGAACGTCATTCTTCTTATGCATTTTGATTTACCAGTAAAACATTCAAGAATTCTTAAACTGCCCTACATAATTGTCTGACCAAATGTAGTGTGTATCAAATATGATTTCTCTTGCATTCATATTCATATAAAATATCTCAAAACAACCCTGGACAAACTTTGGAGAATGCAATCTGTCATCACTCATATAAAAATGGTACTCCCTCAAAATCTTTCTGTTGTCATCTATGCTATCAAGTGCATGTCTAAATGTAATATGAGTAAAAATTCTAACTTGAATTGAATTATAATATTGGGATTGAACCTCATTCTATGATTGTAGTGTGTAGTTTTTAGTAAAATCCACAACCAAAATAATGGTGTTAACTGGGAAGTTACCATTGCATGCTTTGAATTGATTATCTAACCATTTTGATTTGTGTGTGTCTTGCATATTGGTAGATAATATTTTTTTTGAATTCAAACTTGAAATCACATACAAAATCTTTTGTCATCACCAATTCACATCTTGATGACTCTTTTCCATCTTTTAAAACATACTTAACAGATTTGTATTTCTTATAATCAATTAGTTGCTTTTCAAATTCATGTGAAATGTCTTCATGTAAACAACTCATCAAATTTGACAAACCACCACAACTATTACATGTTCCATCTAAAAATTGTTTGGCAAAAAAAATTGTCCCTCGGGTCTTTGATAGAAAAGACATTGGATTAATTCTCTTGATTTTTTAGGTGGAGAAGACACCATACATTCTTTCAAAATCTCATCAGTATGTAAAGTAAAATGTATGTGATGAAAAATATTAAAATATATAACAAATTCAATATATAACCTAAAATAACATGTGGTGCATGCTTGTTTGATTTAACATAAAAATGCTTACACATCTCAAATGACCTTTGGCTAATAATTAATTGGCCATTAAAAGTTTCAATAAACTTTTTATAAAATTTTATTTGCATCATGTCTAAAAACTATTTTGCATGTGGCTCACAATTTTTGAGACTTTTCTTCCTTTAACATATTTTACATTAGATGAGACCCTTGTGTTGTCTTGCCAAAAAATTTCAATCAATTATTTTGTTCCTTCAATCAATACCTTATCTTTTCATGGGAGACTACCACTAAACGCCCAACAATCCATGATTGAAGGGTCATCAAGCCTTGTTCTTATTTTTATGGAATTTATTAGAGATTTTCTATTTAAATTCAAGGATTTAATTTTTTAACTAAGAATTTGAGCTTTGGATGTTGACTTACTCACTATAGATTCCATTATTACTCATCTTGCCACATTACTATCTTTATTTTAACTTTTATTGCCTATTGTCTTAAATGCATTAAATAGATTCTTTACTATTGTACTATTTTTTCCCTCCATGTTTAATGTTCTTAACCCAAATTATGCATCATAGCGCACATTTTTGCATTTTCATTAATTGAATAAATAGTTAACATCATTATATATGGCTTTTATTCTTAAATGCATAGTTTTATACATGTTAAACATACATTGAACTGTTATTTTTGACATTTTACCTTTTATAAGTTCTATTATTTTTTCATCTATTTCAACTAAATACTTTGGTGTTCATCTTATTATCCTTGGAGGTGTCAGTGCAAGAACTATATTTTTTATTAAATTAGATGGTGTTAACACTTCAACCATAGTAGGGACATTAAAGGGTTGACTATCTAAATTAGGGGTTATATGCAAATTAAATTCTTCTTCATTAGAAGACGCATAATTTGGAGTTATTATTTGATGTTGATTATCATCATACTCAAAAAAATCATTATGAATAGATGTTTCATTATATTGTGTTTTTCCATATGTTTCATCATTCATTACAAATTCATTACTTACATGCTCTACATTTTGAATTTCATCTTGAAATAAAGATTGACTCAGTTTTCTTATCTCATTTGAAGACATATGTAAACTAAATTCTATATAATTGGGCATATTATTTTAATTATAAGTATTACTTGGTATAGAAGAAGAACCTTCACCTTGCCTAGAAGCTCTTATGGATGCCCTCCTATTTGCTTGTATTTTTCTTTTTTTCTATTTTCTCTTCAATTTCCTCATTTGTTATCTCTTTTATTGGTCTTTTGTGATGACTTCTTGACTCCATTATTTATGTTTGTCAAAATAAGACAATTATAGATTTAAAATTGAAAAATTCTTAGTGATTCAAACAAAATAGATGAATAATTCATCAAATTCACATAGTTGCAATAGAAAAACCAGTTTGTAATTTGAAAAGAACAAAACAAATGACTTATTTTCGTGGCAAATGCAAAAAAAAATCATGAATCACAAAAGGTGTGCATGCTTTCAAAAGCACGCATACCATTTGGGATCCATGAACCAATGGTAAAATGCATTAATTCACCCATTAATACATGTGAAAAGGACATACGCCTTTTTCATATTTACAATTTTTTTTCTTGCTTTCCCTCTAATTTTACCTTGATTTTAGGCCTAGAGGATCCCGAACCTGGCCAAACTCTATCATGGACTAACCAAAGAATTTTTTATGAAATTTAAGGGTTTCTTATTTTCATCGACACATCTGATCAAGAAGCTTTTATTATTTTTAAAAAATAATTATATGAGTTTGTAGAGCAAAAAGCGTAGTTTTCAAATATATAATTTTTTTAATGTTAGAATATTGTTTATAATTATTATTTAATTTCTACCTAATATACCTCCTTATAGTCTATATACATATTATCACAAATTCCCTTATAACTTTTTGAATATTAATCGAACACTTATAAAATTTATATCTCAATAATCTACACATTTCAACTATGTTTTAAAAAAAATTGATTTTCATGAAGTTAAGGTCAAAAAGTTGTGTTCGTACACTTGCAATTTCAATTTTTTAGTTGTCTTGACTTGTAAAATTATTTAAAAATTATATATATATATTAAAAAATTAATAAAAATTATTCTCAACAATCCTCAACATTTCACCTATCTATTTATGAAATCTCATATAAAAATCCAATCGTTTACTCAAAAAAAGTATGTTTGTACACATGCACTCCCCTTATATTTTTATAAAAAATGACAAACCTATTGTCATAAATGCAACTATTTTTCACACTTTTATCATCTGGGTATTATAAAAAAATTATATATTTACACAATACATTCAAAATACCACAATTCATATTTTTATGTCATTGTAAAATTCTTTTTCGAAGTGTCTCTAACATTCTCCCCAAGTTCACCTATTGTTATTTTTAAGAAAAAAGTATCACTTTATACCCCACCTTTTGTCCCCCATTATCCTGTATCTACCCATCAAACTATCATAAATGTTTTTTTAATTAATTATTCTTTACCATGTCTAATATGTAAAACCTCATGTTGAGAGGTGTCAAGTCTCCTCCCCTCCCCTCCACTCTACTCTCCTCTCATATTGGTAAACCTAAAAAAAATATAATAGAGGAGAATGATTATATTAATGAAGGAGACTATCCTTTTTAATGGTAGCCCATGCTCCCAAATTTTCTACCAAATTCAATGCAAACACCATTATTAGGAATTTGTGACTATTCTAAAATCAACTCCTATTTTTCCATCAAAGAAAACATATGGTGGTTTCACTAAATGCATTTTTTATTTATAAAGACTCATTTATAATACAAATCTTTACTTAGAGACTTTATATTTCATAGAGGCATTATTATAATAATATTTAACATATATATAGACACACACACACACGTGTGTGTGTGTGTGTGTGTGTGCGCGCGCGCGCATGCATACACTTATATATTAGATAAGTATCAATTACTAATATTAAGAAAAATAATGATTTGAATTGTTTATTCATGATGATATTAAAATCATGTTAAAGATGAAATTTAACACCACATGTTAAGAGATATCCTTAACTCAAGGTTTGTCCTTCTTAAAGGTAAGGATTATAAACCATCAATTGATGCCTAAGTTGTCTATGTACTTGTTATAACCATAATAATTTATTTTTATATTCTTAGCCAAAAATATGAAACAAATTTGAAACCCAACAAGATCTTAAAATATGCAAGACAATGATCCAAAAATACACCATAAGCATCTATAAATAACAAGGCAAGAATAAAAGTATTTTTAGTGGGGTGAGAGTATATTTCTCACCATTTATACCTGGTAAAGAGCATCACAAAGAATCAAGAATGTAAATATATTTAAATATCTAATAGTGGTCATTTCAAGTTTGTTTTGGGTTGTTATGAGTTGTTTAGTGTCTATTATAATGTTTTAGAGTCATATACAATTATTGTTTATGTGTTTATAGCCTCTAAAAGTTTTCTTGCCAATTTCCTAAGTTTAAAATTTTGAATTTGTAAAATAATAATGTAATGTTTGAGTCTTGTGAGGTAGGTAAGGGTTCAATAATGTTTATAAATGGTCATAAATGGTCCTAATAGGTTGAAAATAGGTGTCCCAATGTGTTCATCATGATAAAATAATGCAATTTCAAAAAAATGGTTGTTATAACTGCCCTTTAATGTGGGTTGGTAAGAATAGGAAACTTGTTTGCAAGTTTGGGTATAATATAAGAATAGAATGTTGGTAAAAGTGTGCATGAGTGTAGATTAGGGTGGTATGGGATTATATAAGAATATAAATTGAAGGAGATAGAGGTAGATAGCTTATAAAATAAAGAAAGAATCCAGATTTCAAAGAACCCTATCTATCTTATCAAGTCTATATATGTTTTTAAATGTGAAAGAAATCAATAAAGAATGTTTTGAATAAATGCATGGAGAGTTTCAGAGGATTAATGGTATGTAATCTATCTTTGTATTTTATTACTTTGGTTTGAATTTAATCTTGATTTTTACTTTCAATTCACAAGTTGAAGATGCAAACTAAAAAAAATTATCTTGATACAGTCTTGAAGAAAGTTAATAGAATAGTTGATTGAAAGTTTATTGAAGAGGATAAGGTATTTAAAATATCATAGAGTATTTATTTGAGGTTTATGATACTTTTTATGTTCCTAAGAACCCATTTGATAGTTCAAATATACACTCAGACTTATATTTTAGTTGATTTAATGTTTTAAGGTTTTACTATGTAAATCCTAAGTTAGATTAAAGGGTTGGATTGTATAAATCAGTGAAATAATATGTAATAAATAACCACTATTTGTTATATAATTTGAATTTATTTGAATTTTTTAAAATAGTAATAAATATGTTCAAATAGATACTTATATGGTAAATGAATATTGTGAAAGATTTGGGTGCTAAAATTTGGGTTACAGACAGGTCTAAGTGTCATCAACGAGGTCCCTAAGTCATATTATTCACTGGATAGTATCACCCCACCTAGATAGTAGCACCATATGGATCTAGTGTCCTAAAAATGGCATTAGTGTCCTTATTTTAGGAATGTTTCTATTTTTTGGGAGCACATGTGCCTATGTTTTTGGATTTTATTCTTATGTGCATGAAATCTAGAACTCTATATTGTGCCTAGAATATTTGATTTAGTATGAAAACACTAATCATCCTTGCAAGTATGGCATGAAATAAAAATATGTGTTCATTATTAGGATAGGATAGACATCCTCAACACCCCACTGTGAAGAGATTTCTCTACATACCAATACTCTGAGGAGGGATCAATCTTGATGTAGTTATCCCACCTAATTCTTGGTGTAAGTGCAAGTGAATGTTAGAATGATAGTGGTCTTAAATGCCTTTAGTGTGATTGAGATTGTAAATTTTTGAAATATACTATTAGGACATTTGTATGTGGTAGTATGCAGAAGTAGGTTAGAATAGGGATTAACAACCTTAATTTTATTAAACTTGTTTCTTATTTGAATAGGATTTTTTCATCTATTTTCCATCTAGTGGATAGAGGTATAAATATAGTCTTGTGTTTATAGTGATTTTTAGATTGTGTGGATAATAAAATGTGCTTAGGTTGACCTTAAGAGGGGCATAAATTTGAAAATATATTCGTTTGAAAGAGATAGGGCAAGGGACACCAACACCCAATTAGGGACACTCGTGTCATGTGGCTCTAGTGTCCTTAATGTGGCACTAGTGTCCAATTGGCAAGTTATCGGGCACAATGGGTTAGGATTTAGGAATACATTTTTAGGAATGTGTTTGAGTTGGTTGGAGATGTTTGTGGTCTATAAAATGGCTTAAAAATTGGGATAGAGGCTCTATAATAGCTCTAGGGCTAAGCTAGGAATAAGTTATCTCAAGCAACACTCTTAGCATTCAAATACCACTTTTAGGTGATAAAATTTGTCCCCTTTTTATGCTAAAAATGCAACAAAGAAAAACGACTAGTATAAAGGAAAAATAAGCATACCTGGACTTACCTAGGAAGTGAATCCCATGTAACTAAGTCTGAGTATGTGAAGTTAGGTCTGTGTATGTGAAACATGATCCAAAGTAATGACCTATAATGAAATGCATAAAAATCAGTCCTTAAGAGATTATCAAAAGTGAAATACTATGTTTAATAAAGTAACTAAGTAAAGCTAAGTAAAGAGATAAGAAAGAGTAAAGGAATGAATATACCTCATTGGATATGTGAATCCATGCATGAACCTGGTGATAATCAATGTGTGTGAGTGTATATAATGGTCAAATTGTTAAATAAATTGGACTTAGTTAATAGCTTATTCAATCCTCATATATGGGTGGCTCAAGAGCTCAATCTAATTTTGACTCCATCATTTTCCACCCCTGGTCGATGGATCATGATCTGTGAATAGCTTGGGTAAGACTGCAAGTGTGTCTAACCCTCTCATGTAGGTGGATCAAGAACTCAAGTATGATATGACTCCATCATTGCCCACCCATGTGTAGTATATGCATCTAAAACTAAACTACATAAAGTGTTAAAAGTATCTAACTAGGTATATCTAACTATGTATGTCAAATCCATGACCACTCAGACATATTAGGAAGCTTTGGACCACTTAGGAATGTCAACCACGATAGATGGAGTAAGACATGAAACTAGTGATAACCTGGAATATGATAAAAATTTAATATAGTGTAGAGAATGACATGGAGTTTTTCATTTCATCTAATTAACTTGTGTGTAATTGAGCATATGGAAACTTTATGCCATATTTTTGCCCCCAATCTAATATCTAAGTATATTGATTCTAGACTGAGTATGTAATATTGTATTTATGTATCTGAACTAAATGTGAGAGTGATCATGCCATGCATGATGCCCCCAATTTGACAAATTGGTATGAATCTAAGTTGAAATGAGTGTATTTGAGCAAAACCTAAACATAACTATCAAACTTGTGACTATATCTATGTAAATTTGTATTGTACCTAGTGTATTATTCTGGCTAATCTGGACTACCTTAAAGCTAGGGCTACTAGATAGTAGTGCCATATAGTGGAAATTAGTTACCTAAGGCACTAGTGTCCTACTATAGATTCTAATGTCTATCTAGTCTGAAATCTAGGTGATTGAACTACTTTTTAAGTCCCTATTTTTTCCTCTATCTAACTTGTGTCTGATTTCTAAAACTGAGCCTATGTGCTAAGAATGATCTATGAATAGCATTGTAGGATCTTGATCTTTGTAATAAACCCCTTTGAATGCCCCCTCTTTTGAGGGTAGTTGTTGACCTATGCAAGAACTATCCTCAAAATAAAATAGCTCTACAAAATGTGTTAGCTAGAGCATATATGATAAATCCATGATATTCCAATATAATGTGCAAACATAACATTGGAATGTAAAATAATCTGAGCATATGTAATGTAAGATGTATGTCTTATCTAGCATTTTAAAAAAGTGTAAAGATAGATATAATCAATGTGTATAATATTATTTATCTGAGTAGCTACCTAGGGGGATGGGTCATGATGTCCATTATGACACCCAAGTAAGAAGGGTAGATGCATGATATCCCTCATGGCATCGAAAACTAGTGTGTAATAAGCAAATACAAGTGTCATGGTGAAGATGCATATAAGAAATCATACATATAAAACACATGAGGCATGCAAGAGTAGGACAAGGGGCCACAATACAAGGGACATGGGGACATGTCACTAAATTTGAGCATAGAAGACATACAAGGACATATTCAAATGTCCACATACATAAGCAACAAGAAATTTAGCTTAGATACACATAGAAGGACTTGTTTAAGTATCTGTATATACAATTAGTAAATCACACACAAAGGACATGGTCAAATGTCTAAAACATACATGAATACAATTGGTGTAGATCCAAAGAGCAATGGCATATTAAAATTCTCTTTAATAGAAGAAGCATAGGAAACACAATCAAGTCTAAACTAGGAAATTTAGAAATGAAAGCATGTATAACTATGTAGTATAAATCTATGTGAATTGTAAGATGTACATATACTGAGTCTAACTAGTGATAGTCGGTAAATAATCTGAGCAATGAGTATCAATGATCAATATCAAGATATATCAATGTGTAAACTAGAATGTATAGAATGTAAGGATAAAACTTGTTAGTAGAAACTGTGTGAGAAGCCCCTGAGTGGATGGATGTATCAAATGAATATACCTGGATCGATGTATATGCCCCCAGTGGGTATATGATATCAAGTCTAGATCAGTGTAGTGGATTGGAGTCCTGAATGTAATCTATAAGCACTCAATAAGAATAAGTGAATCATTTATGTATGATAAAATTGATTATACTAAGATAGCTAGCATATGTAATATCTGGTAAGTAGAATAAATGTAAACATAACAATGCAGATAATCTATAAATTTTGTATTTTTTGGATATAAGATATGTACAAGTAAATGAAAATAAACTATGTATAAGGATTAAGGTAGAAGAAGGTATGTATAATTAAATATTGGAAATGTAAATGAAACAATATACAAGTGTAATGTCTCCATTGACCCAAGAACACTTCCATGGGATGTGGATAATCAAACGATGGATGTAATGGAAGATCATCAAGTGTCAAATACTAAATCTATCAAAACTCAAATAAATAATCATAATCATGGTCATTGTGCCAATTTGTATGTATCAGTGGAGCCTTATCCTTGACATGAGTCTAGATTTGTGCATTCGAATGGCATGTTGATCAACTGTGTAAGATGACTCTCATGTGGTCCTAGGGAAAACCACATTAGACTATAGAATATCTATGTGAAGCCTATGTTTATCATCTATGTCATCATGTAATATGTGAACCATGTGTCTATTATGATTGAATATTAATCATATATCTAATTGATCAACTATGGCATCCATCACCTATAACCATGTACTGCCAAACATAACTTGTATATGAGTGTTCCTACTCAAAATGAAGAATAATGTATTGGCCACTTTGGGGCCACATGCAACTGGTAGTGTAAAGTGTCCAATGGAATCTTGATCATGTATATCATGTTGTAACTCACTCTTCTAATAACCAATGTGAGATAAAAATGCCAAAGTGTAAGTGTTAGGGTTGGAATCCTCATATATAGCCACATGGGGAACATATATGTCTGCTACAAAAACATATATAATAACTAGATCATGTCATGAATATCAGTGTCAGTGAAAAATCTATCATGGTGATCATATCTATGAAGGAGTTTGTATCATTGATGATGGTGGTGCCTGTGAAGGTGGAGGCTGTATGATCTAGATAGTGCCCTTATCCTTAAATTTATTGATTTTATGTTGTAATAATGAGCATGTGTATGTATCATGTCCTGTGAGTCTATGAAAGTGTCAAAAGGGTTTCCCTTCTTGTGGTGACAATCTACTAATTGATCCATGCTAGACTATGGGTAATATCATCAATCCTTGATCAATTGGTATCTATAAACTCTAGTGTGGTCTATCCTATGAAATCCTTGCCTAAATATGTATGGCTAAATCGATATCCATGGATGTGACCATATGTTTTAAATGGATCAAGGATATGCTACTGACTGTAGATGAGTATGGGATACCATAATTGTAGGATCCTAAACAAGGGATGTTACTAGTGTAGGGTGAGGTATAATTTCCTTTGAATTATCTCCATACTCTCTTGGGCCTACTGGTGTAGAACTTAATCCACATAAATAATCATCAATATATATATATATATATATATATATATATATATATATATATATATATATATATATATATATATCTGTGTGTGTGTGTGTGTGTGGTTGATCATCCTATATAGTGGCCTATGAATCTATGTCATAATTATTAATGTAAGCCTCTTTTGAATTAACAAGTAGTGGTAAATGGGTTGTAAGTATCTCATCATCTATCATGGGTGTGGATGTATGTACTGTGAGAGGCTATTCCTCTATTATCAGTGAAGGTAATTATGATGGGAGAATTTTTTCCTTTATCATTAGTGAGGGTAATTATGATGTAGAAAGCTCTAGAGATAGTATATAAATAGTATTGTTAGACTCCCCTTCCTCATATGTATGCATATGCTCAATGGGAATCTTGTCAGGTGGGTATTCTTATGAGGTGTACCATCTGATGATGTGCTAGGTGTAGGAGGCTCAATGAGTCTAAAATATCTAAATGGTTGATTGTTTTTTAGACATGTGTATAGTTACCCATCATGCAATAATTTGACACATCTATGAAGAGTGGAAGGTATAGCCTCCATAGCATGTATCCAAGGTCTATTGAGTAGAAATTTATAATGTAAATGGTTTTACATCACTTGAAAGTGTGTAGATAATGCTTTTGGTCCCACTGTAATGTCCAATCTGATTGAACCCAATGTCTATCTAGGAATGTCATCAAACCAATAGATATTCTTGTATGTCTTTTGAATAGATGCAATATCAACCCCCATAGTTTGTATAAATGTGAGTTTACATATATTAAGTGTTAAGTTGTTGTCAATGAGAACTCATTCAATAGCTATGTTATTTATTTGAGCTTCAATGAAAAGTTTCAAATTTTGATCAATTGCTAATTTTGAAGGCAAGTCCTCATTGGAAAAATATATCACAGCCTTTATAGTATTCAAGATAAATGCAAAATAGGATCGCTTGGTATCATGAGGCACAAATGTGTGATTAAGTGTTTGAAACAAAATATCTTTGAAGAATATTTATTTTGAATTAATTCTAATATAGATATATTGGATGGTGTATTTCTCTACTGATCCACTATATCAAATTATCTTTGTTGATCTTTGGGTCCCATTGTAGTGTGTTGTGGATGAGGAGGTATGGTAGGGTTACACTGCTCCTATATAGGTTGAGGATGCACCCTATTATACCTAGTGATGATCAAACTGTAGGATATACTATTTGTCATGTGTGAGTAGTAGAGGTGGGATGGGAACATTGATAATCAAGTGGTTTAGGTAGAAGTGGAACAAAAAGAGTCCTTTAATCCCTCTATCATCTAATAGTAACAAGAGGTAACTCAAAATGAGCCATATCACAATGATCTAAAGAAAAATGGGACTCACATGATGGAAGACCAATATGGAAAATAAGCTTAGCTTGATCTAAATCCATGATAACAGTAACATACACATATACTTTTCTATAAATAGTTGGTAATAAAAATGCTAATCAAAGTACAAGGTTTTGTATGATAAAGTGAAAGATGGCTTTTGTCATGATAATAAACTAAAAATTAAGACTAATTGTTGGAAATGTGAACCCTAGGGTGATCTAGGGTTAGGGTTTGTGTGAATTAGGGTTGTTTTGCAAAGATTTATATTCTATTTAAATAAATGAAACCCTAACATGAGATTTGATTTAATGAACTAGATTATGCCTAAAAATAAAAAAATAAAAGTATGTAGCCCTAATTTATTGCCCAAATTTTTTGAAAAAGATAAACTAGAGTTTGAAGCAATATTCAGAGTAAGTTGAGTTCACCAAATGATTTAACCTTTTAAGGTTTTACTATATAAATCCTAAGTTAGATTAAAGGGATGAGTTGTCTAAATTAGTGAAATAATATGCAATAAATAACCACTAATTTATTTTAGAATTTGACTTTATAAAAATAGTAATAAATATGTGTAAATAGAGACTTATCTAGAAAATGACTGTCATAGAAGATTTGGATGCAAAAAATTGGGATACAGGCAGGTCTATGTGTTATCAATAGGGTCCCTAAGTTAGATTATTCACTAGATAGTAGGGACCCACCTAGACAGTAGTGTCATTGGCTCTAGTGTCTTGTAAATGGCACTAGTGTTCTCTTTCCAAGATTGTTCCTATTTTTTGGGAGCACTTGCATCTATGTTTCTAGGTTCTGCTCCTACAAGCATGAAATCTAGAACTCTGTATTGTGCCTGGAATATCTAATTTAGTATGCAAACACTAATATTCCTTACAATTATGGTATGAGATAAAAATGTGTGTTCATTAGTAGGATAGGTTGGACATCCTCAACACTCTGATGTGAAGAGATTTTCTTACATATCAATACTCCAAAGTGGAATCAAACCCAATGTAGTTCTTCCACCTAGTGCTTTGTGCAAGTGTAAGTGAATGCTAGAATGATAGTGCTATTGAATGCCTTGAGTGTGCTTGAGATTAGAAATTTTTGAAATTTGGGTTTAAGCTAGTTCTAGATGGTAGTATGTAGAAGTAGAGAAGAATAGGTATTAATAAACTTGAGTTTTCTCAACTTATTTCTTATTTAAATAGGAACTTTGCATCTACTTTCTATCTAGTGGATAAAGGTCTAATAGTCTTGTATTTATAGTGATCTATAGCTTGTGTGGATAATAAAATGTTCTTAGGCTAACATTAGGAGGGATTTACATTTGAAAATATATATGTTCAAAAGAGATAGGGCAAGGGACACTAGAACCCAGTTGGGGACACTAGCACTATGTGGCTCTAGTGTCCATCTAATAGATTATTGGGCACAATGGCTGGGAATGCGTTTTTGGGACTATGTTTGAGATGGATAGAGATGTTTATGGTTTGTAAAATGGATAAAAAAGTATGATAGAGGATATAGGATAGGTCTAGGGATAATCTAGGAATATGATGTCTCAAGAAATACTCTTAGCATATAAATACCATTTTTAGGTGATTACATTAGTCAACAAACTCCATTGAGAAATACTTTGTTCTTGTATAGTCAGGGTTGTGAGGAAACAATATATAAAGAATGGTGGTTTAAAGTAAGTTTTGGGGAGTTGAATTGGTAGTTGCATACTTACACATGTTTTTTGATCCTTTGGAAAACTAATAAGTTTATTTGAAGGCTTGAGAGTCAATCTTTCTTTTATGTTGTTAACACATAGTCATTTCTTTCAATCAAAATTATATCTATTTACATATTGGGACCATTTTGTGATTGTTTAAGAGAATATAAGGGTTGTAATAGGTGTAAAAACCTTGGGAAGACCTTAAATAAACTTCATATTTCTTTTAGAATCTTTAAAATTCATTTAAATACTCAAAACCATAAAGTTTGAATACACAGTCCTAGAAAGAGACCAAAAACCCTGTGTTTTGGCCTGTTGGAGATAAATAAAGGTTGAACCAATGCAATTAATGATTTTAAGAATTAAATGAAGTTAGGGAAGAACTTTTTCATTTATTATAAGTGTCATAAAACTTATTTTATGCATTTTATAGTGCTTGTTGCCCTGTACATAACAAGACTAGGGTTAAAAAATGGAAACTAAAATAACTTTTATTTCCACCCTTAGAAATTGATAAAACTTTGTGATAATATTTTTTTTAACATGATCAAGATGATTATGTTAGTTTTGAATTGGTATAGTATGGTCTTGTGTGGATTCTTGGATTTTGTGCTTGCATGAGGGCTAAAGAGGCTTAATTAGGTGAGGGGGTATTGAATTAAGTGGTTTACCTTGAGATTTAAGCTATGAAAATTTAGGGGGAGTTAAAAATGGATAATGGGTACTCAAAATGGTTTTATATTTTGATATAATCTATATTTTATTTATGAAAAGGTGGTTTGTGCTTTAGGAGGGCTACAAGGAAAAGAGTTTGTAAAGAAGAAAGTGTGGGATGGAAGGAGAGTTATTGTTTATAGATTGTGTCATTGATTTGGTCATGTGAGAGTGTTAAAATTACATGGAAAGTATCTTAAGAGTCCTCATAAAGGGAAAATAACATTGAATGCTTATTTTAAGCTTTCAAGCCTATGAACTTGCTTTAAAACAAGAGCTAGTTTGAACAAGAATGAAGGGATGAAATATGTGGAGGAGAAAATGATCATGAAAATAAAGATAATGAATAATAAGAGTATGATTGATATATATTTATTATATTAAAAAATATTATACATACAAAGAGGCTTAAGATCTTAATGAAGCTAAGGAGTGATCAAGAAAAGAGATCAAGATGCAATCAAGGCCAAAGTCAAAGAAAGGAATTAAGATCAGATGATTAGAGCCAAGTAAGTACATGAAGTCAGCGCATGTTGTGATTTTTAACAATTGTGTATGATTTACTCTTCATCAAGTGCTATAAGAGCAAGCAATATCTTGGATTAGATTATGTTGTTAAATGTGCAAGGTTGTTTTTTGAGTTTGTTAGAAGTTGCTATGGAGATTGCATGAAGCTAATATTATAGGAGTACAATAAGAGAGTTGAGAAGTTTGATTGGCCATTGAATAGATAAATCAAAGCTAAAGAGAGAGGGAAGAGAATAAATCCCCAAGTTAAGACAAAGAAATATTAAGTCTCAAGTGAATATTAGCAATTGTACCCAAATGAGGTACAAAAAAGATAAAGGTAAGATAGAAAGGCTTTTAAAAAGGAGATGAATAATGAGAAGATAAAGATGAAGATCATAGCTAATGAGGGTTTCCATAGAGATAAGATGATATAGAATAATAAAAATAAAGAGTTAGAGTTTGAAGATGAAGTGAAAGACTTGAGGCAAGGTCTAGAAATGTAAAGAAGTTAATGCTCATGATACAACAAATGCAAAAAAAAGAAGACCAGTATGGTTGGGTTGTGAAAAATAAGAAATTTTAGTGGCTTATAAGGCTAATTATTGATAAAAGAAAGGGGAGAAACATGAGGCAAGAAAGAGAGAAGAAGTTGATTTGCAAGCAACTCAAAAGGCAGATTGAGAATTTTTGGATGAGTGAGCAGATTAGTATATAGGAGGAAGGTGATCAACACCTTGGTAAAGATAAGGTGATCATAAATAATGAAATGAATTTGAAATAAGAAGAAGAAATAAGTATCAATTATCCAGATGATGGAGAAGAGGATGAATTACAATATGAGAAGCAACAAGAAGCAAGAATGCCAATATTGAGGCATCAAGAGGGGCACACGAGCCTTCAAGTTTTAAGACTAATTATTTGTGTATGATTTCAAGTGAAACTAATAAGAATACATCTAATTTTTATAAAGAGAAAGATGACTTTGAGAGGTGGAAGCAAGACAAGAAGAAGGAGATAGATGAATGGTATGATTAAATAGTTGCTACTTCAAGAGAGAGATAAAGGAGGATGCTAAGAAATTGAAGATGAAAGAAGGTGAACAAAGAAAATACCAAGAGTTTCAAATGAACAAAAAAGATCCACAAGTTAAGTTATAGTTAAACAAAGGTGATGAATTAAACCGACAAGCAAGCATTTAAAAAGGAGATCAATATTGTAATTGAAATGGAGAATAAAGAAGAGGTAAGAAGTATAAAGGAGATTTTTTCAAAGTATATACATTGCCATTTAGGTACCCAATTTCATAGAATTTTAGTTATAGTGTTTTGGGAAGAAAATTAAGTGATGGTAGCTAGAGGCATGAAAAAGATAATCACAAAATCGGGATCTAAAAACCAACATGAGATTGACGCAAAAGGATGCATAAATAACAACCAATTGAAGAGAAAATAAATACATAAAAGGAGTAACAACAAAAGAAGATTAGAGGATCACATAAGGTAGAATTGGAAGACAAGAAATAGTTTGAACAAAGCATATTTGAGAAGAAGCTAAAATATCTCCCATTTGGGGAGTTTGATATAGAACATCATAAAAAATCAAGAATGTAAATATATTTCAATATCTCATAGTGTGTTAGAATAATTAATTTATCTTAGCTATTTGTAATAAATGTCTCAAGGTGATTTACACCTTTGATTGGCATAGGTTAGTTAGATGGGGTATTTTTTATGTGTGGTTAGTTGTGTTGTGAGTCATAATATTCTATAGAATAGGATATCTAATCTCACTTAGTGTTGTATAGATAACCACCTCGTATAGTGATTTTTGTTGATGCAATTTCATTATGACTTTCATTTGGTATCAAAGTAGAAAATCTTGAGGAGTTTTTTTTAAGAATTGGATATTTGTTGTAGATCAAGAGAAAGATTTGTATGATCCTTGGATGCATCACATTGCTACAATTTCAGCCATCCCAAGCCAAAATGCTACCAAAATTTTGGGTAATTTTATAGAAAGAGAATAGTTGTCAATGCAAGCAAAAAAAATTTGTTTTACAAAATTTTAAGCATATTTGTATTACAATCTAGGCTAAAAATGTTATTATTTTTTTAAGAGGGTTTTGATCATACAATTTTATATCTAATTTTTCATGTGCTTGAAAATATCTGAGATCAGGTTTGAGAGCTTTGAATTTGCTTTTATTATTTCTGGTCAAGCTCCAATTTTTGAATCGATGGAGGAATAGATCTAGAGGAATAGAATTGAGTATTTATTTTGATCTAAATCTGATCTGAATATTTTTTACACTTATAAGTGTTTTAATTGATCTAAATCTAGTGTGTATTGACCCAAAAAACATCCCACTAGATCATATCAGCTTGGCATTTGAAGATTTGCTCATTGGTTTCATATTTTTCACTTCTACATTGAAAAATAAGCACCTTCTTTCTAGCTACATTGAGTTCTACTCAACTAAAGCATCGTTTATCTTATTATTGCTTGCACTAGATATGCAAAGAAGAGGATGTTACATAAGAGGAAACCCCCAGCTAGCATTTTAAGAGCGTGGGAGATCATATTTGGAGGAAAGAAGTAATTTTCACTTCTTTCTCTCTCAATTTGGATTGCATGAGAGTACATTGAAGGAGGATCTGCTGATTGGAATTAGATCTTCAAGTTTTTCCATTATTGCATTGAATATCAGCACCTTCTACATTGAATTCTCCTCCCTAGGCCTTTTTTTATCTACTTTTGATCTTGGCACTAGAGAAGTTGGAGACCTACAGATAGGCAATGGAAAGGGAGAACCAAGGCATTAAAATTTGTTTATTTTCTCTTTCTATTTTTTGTTCTTTCACTCAACCTCCTCTCTCTCTCTCCTTGAAACACTTTTCTAATTTTTTAGAAACATCCAACATGCTTCTACATATTTAAAATGCCTTCCAAAATAAACTAGATCTGATTTGATCAAGATCTATGCTAGGTTGGCTTTGGTGTTGGAAGTGAAGTGCTTAGGAGAGAGAATAGGTATTGGAACTTGTAGAATTAAAAGAGGCATTGGAAAAGGAGACAAACAACCTGAATTGCTTACTCAGCCATTTGTTAGGTGACAAATAACCTGTAATCTACCTTCTATCCTTTGAACATAGTTGTATTTTTATTATTTTTTGTAATAAGCTATATTTTTCCTTAAAATAGGAAGTCAAAAACACTTGCATGCATTACAAGGTAATTGAAAGGTATAATTTTCACTTTCATTAAATTTTCTAAGTCTATGGTAAAAGTTTGGTTCCAATGAGTGGTTACACGCCTATGTTTGTTTCTAATTTGGCCTAAAATTCTAGTTTGTAATGTTTTTTAATTTGTTTTGACCCATTTTTATAAGAAATCAAAATGCTTATAACTTTTGAATCGTAACTCAAATTTGAGTTCCAATTTTTTCAAAAGTGCATGTTTTTTTATTCTCTATTTATTGGTGTCATTAAATTGTAAAACTACAATGAGAAAAATGTAACCTTATTTTCTCCTTAGATGTATTTTCAATTGAAATGGATGTCCAATTTTCCATTGCACTTTTGGATGTATTTTTAGTGGTATCTGATGTCCATTATGTATTTTTGTGTGATTTGTCATCTTTGTGTATACTTTTTTGCATTTTCTTAACATTTTGTAAATACATATTTCATTTTCGCACTTAAACACACCTGTATTTCTTTGTCATTCACAACTTTCATGATGTTTGGTTTTGGATCACATTTTGTGCTCTGTAACACATAATTTATTTTTGGTGACAATTACACAGCATGGAAAATGAAATTATAAACACATCTTGAATTTGAAGACATTTGGTCAGTTGTAGAAGGCACATGGGTCCGACATGTAACAGAGGTTGATCAACAATAAAAATATGATAAAGCTAATAAAAATGCTAAGTTAATAATCATGTTTGGAGTTTTAGATGAGGTACAACCTCATATTAGTAGTTTTACAACTACAAAATATGCTTGAGATAAGCTTAAAACTTTATATGAAGCTAAAAATCAAAATCAAACCCTGCATCTTCAGAACCAATTGCACATTCTCAAGCTCAAATCAGATCAAAAAATAGAAGCATTCCTTAGAAGGGTTGCAACTTTGTGGGCTTCACTTTAATATTTGGGTGAATCGATGATAGATGATTCTTTGGTCCCTATAGTCCTTAGAGCACTGTCCCCTGCATATAGGATCTTTGTGACCACTTTGAATGTCACAGGACAAAAACCAACCTTTAAGGTGTTGGTAAATTTATTGCAATAAGAGGAAGCTATGCATAATTTAGAGGAAGCAGATGATGAGCACGCATTCACATTGAATCAAAAGGGGAAGAAACCCATGAAGGGTCTAAAGCAATCTCCAAAGTAGAATAAATAATTAAACCAATAAGGAAACAATTCACGTTCTTTTAAAGCATGTCAAAATTATGAAATATAGGGGCGTGACTTGGAACATTGTTGGTACAACACTTTTTAAAATGGCTCATCAAGCAAGAAGCCCTCTTTCAATAATTAACCAAAAACAAAAAAGAAGCAACCACAACAACAAAATAGGTGGAAACAAAAAAAATCCAAGCCTAAACAGCATGGCAAGGTTGCTTAAGACAATGATTCATCAAATGAGGAATATGGTTTAGCTACTCAAACACATGATTCTAATGATCATCCAAATGTAGTTTAGTATGTTGATTCAAGGGCAACCAGACACATGATAGGGAGAAAAGAATGGTTTTATACTTTGACAAAAATAGAATCAAAGGGAAATGTTTCACTTGGAGATGATACCTCATATACAGTACAAGGCAGTGGTGACATCAAACTTCAACTTGAAAATAATAATTACAATATTTTAAATGTTTTTTATGCTTTGAGACTAACAAAAAAAAATGTTATCTATTAATTAGTCACTTGACCACAACCTCATTGTTTAATTTGATCATGAAAATGGTCAAAAATTTTGTCACATCAAAGACAAGTATAGCATTTCAAAGTGATTGCCACGGCTTCCAACATTGACAAAATATTTTAGATTGATTTTATTCAAAATGATCATCAAGTACTTCTGGTCAAAGATACGGGACTAGGCAATTTGTGGCACAGAAGATATGGTCAATTGAGTTATGGTTATTTGGTACAATTGAGCAAATAGTAAATGGTTCATGGACTTACCAAACTCAAAAAATCTTTTGATATATGTACCAGTTGCTTATTAAAAAAACCAATAAGAGCTCCCTTTGGAAAGACTGAGTATCGATCACTTGGTAATTTGGACTTGGTGCACACTGATTTTTGTGGACATTTTACTCCCAATCTCAGAGGGTACAAATACTTTCAGCTTTTTGTTGATGATTACTCACAGAAAATGTGGGCATATTTATTGAAGACTGAGGATCAACATTTCAAAATCTTCAAATAATTCAAGGCCATAATTGAAACTAAAATTTCTATAAAAATAAAGACCCTCTACTTAGATCATGGGGAGTAATACACCAATAAAGCATTCTTAGCCTATCTCAGTGCGAATGGAATTAGTTAGTAATTGAAAGTTCCATATTCACCTCAGTAGAATGGAGTTGTAGACTGATGTAATAAGAAATGTTTTGTAGCATGGTTAAGTATACAAAATTACCTAATATATATTAGGCAGAAGCTTGTCACACTGCAATATACTTGTTGAATAGGTTACCCACCAAAGCTCTTGATGGAATCACACCACATGAAGCTTGGATAGAGAATAAACCAAAGGTAACTCACCTTTAAGTTTTTGGTTGCAAGGCATACATACATGTTTCTAAGAAGAAAACAAAGAAATTGGATAAGAAAATAAAAAATGTATTTTTGTGGGATATAGTGCATAATCAAAGGCATATATGTTCCTTGATCTAGAAACAAAGAAGGTACTAATCAACCTAGATTTAATGTTTGATGAAAAGAGTGGAATCAATCCACCTTATACATAGGCAAATGTTACATGCAAAAGTCATGTAATATTTTTAGATAGTGATGGTGAAGGTGAAAAGGAAGATAGTCAAATAAGACCTCTAACACCACCACCTACACTTCAGCATATGCCCAAGTGGTATACAATTACTATACGAGATGATAAATTGAATGAAGTACCAAATATATCCACTTCAAGATTGAGGTCTTGAAGCATGGATCGAGTAGAGGTTACTATGGCCCTTATGAGTATTGTGTAATAAATATATGGTCCTTCAACAATAACATAAGCCCTACAGTCTAGACCTTGGAAAGATGTCATGGATGAAGAATATCAGTCATTGATGAAGAATAACACTTGGAAACTTATTGATCTTCCACCAGGGAAGAAGCCTATTAGATACAAATAGATCTGTAAGACCAAGTAAAAATCAAATTGAAGTATTGATAAGTACAAGGTAAGGCTTGTTGCAAAAGGGTATGATCAAAAACAAGGCATTGACTATGAGTAACTTTTGCTCCCATAGCTAAGATAAAGGCTATCAAAATGGTTTTTTCTATGGTTATATAGTTTGGATGGAAAGTCCACCAAATGGACATAAAAAGTGCCTTTTTAAATGGATATTTGAAAGAGAAAGTCTACATGACTCAACCTGTAGGATTTTTGGCACCTAATTAGGAACAAAAAGTGTGTAGGCTTATCAAGTCTCTCTATGGAATAAAATAGGATCCTCAATCCTGGTACATCAAGATTTTTGAGCATCTTGTACAACATGGATTTAACAAGAGTCCATATGATCCTAACCTCTACCTTAAATAACATGGGTAGAGGTTGTTATAATGATTGTTTATGTCGATGATCTAGTCATCACTATTAGTACAATGAAGATAATTGATGCAACTAAGAATGATCTCAAGAGATCATTTGACATGGCAGATCTTGGGATAATACATTATTGTCTTGGTTTGGAGGTATTGTAGAAGCAACATTACATTTTTGTTTTATAGATGAATTATACCAAGACATTGCTTGATAAATTTAGGATGATGGATTGCAATCATATTGTAACACCTATGGAAATAAGACTTCAGTTGTCTCATACATATCCATCACCAAAAGTAAATGCAACTATCTATCAGTAATTGATTTGGAGTCTCATTTATTTGACTTATAATAGGCCAGATATTAGCTATATTATAAGCTATATTTTTCAATTCATGCAGGAACCAAAGGTGACACATTGGAAAGTAGAAAAGTAGGTATTAAGATACATCAGAGGTATAGTTGAGTATGGCCTAGAGTACAAGAAGAATGATAAGTTCTTCTTGACAAGATACACAAATGTAAAGCATGCAACTTCTATTGATGATAGGAAATCCACTTAACGATTTATGTTTTTTCTAAGATTTGATCTAATTTTATGGGGAAGTAAGAAGCAGAATTATGTTTCTAGATATTTTGTAGAGGTAGAATATCATGTCGTAATAAGAGCAATCTGTGAAGTGATTTATATATGTCACATTCTTTTAGGACTTAGAGTTCCACAGACTTAACCTATAGTTCTGAATTGTGACAATCAAGGTGTTCTACATCTTATTTGCAATCTAGTGTTTCATGAAAGAACCAAGCACATAGAGGTTCATATTAATTTTTTTCATGAACATGTTTAGCAGAAAAACATAAAACTCCAATATTGCCCCACTCAAGATCAATGTGCAGATGTCTTCATAAAGTCACTTGCATGTGATAAGTTTTAGGCATTCAAGAATTCTCTCTTCTTCTCTTTAGCTATGATCAATTAAAGAGGGAATGTTAGAATAATAATTTATCCTATCTATTTTTAATAAATGTATCAAGATGATTTACACCTTTAATTAACATAGGTTAGATAGGATATTTCTTATGTCTAGTTAGTTGTGTTGTGAGTCATAATCTCCTATAGGATATCTGATCTCCCTTATTGTTGTATAAATAAGCACCTCGTGTAGTGATTTTTGTTAATGCAATTCCATTCTGACCTTCATTTGGTATCAAAGCAAGAAATCTCGATGAGTTTTTTTTAAGCATTGGATATTTATTGGAGATCAAGAGCAAGATTTGTATGATCCTTGGATGCATCACATTGCTCCAATTTCAGCCATCCCAAGCCAAAATACTACCAAAATTTTAGGTAATTTTATAGAAGGAGAATAGTTGTCAACGCAGGCAAAAAAAATTTGTTTTACAAAATTTTAGCTATATTTGTACTACAATCTAGGATTAAAATGTTCTTATTTTTTAAGAGGTTTTTGATCATATAATTTTATATCTGATTTTTCATGTGCTTGAAAAGATCTGAGATCAAGTTTGAAATCTTTGAATTTGCTTTTATTATTTCTGGTCAAGCTCCAATTTTTGAATCGATTGAGGAATAGATCTAGAGGAATAGAATTGAGTATTTGTTTTGATCTAAATCTAATCTGAATATTTTTTACACTTATAAGTATTTTAATTGATCTAAATCTGGTTTGCATTGACCCAAAAGACATCCCTCTAGATCATATCAGATTGGTATTTGAATATTTTCTCATTGGTGTCATATTTTTCACTGCTACGTTGAAAAATAAGCACCTTCTTTCTAGCTACATTGAGTTCTACTCAACTAAATCATCATTTATCTTATTTTTGCTTGGACTAGATATGCAAAGAAGAGGATGTTGCATAAGAGGAAACCACCAGTTGGTATTTTAAGAGCGTGGGAGATCATCTTTGGAGGAAAGAAGTAATTTTTCACTTCTTTCCCTCTCAATTTGGATTTCATGAGAGTACATTGAAGGAGGATCGGTTGAGTGGCATTAGATCTACAAGTTTTTCTATTATTGCATTGAATATCAGTACCTTCTATGTTGAATTCTCCTCCCTAGGCCTTTTTCTATCTACTTTTGATCTTGGCACTAGAGAAGTTGGAGACCTGCAGATAGGCATTGGAAAGGGAGAACCAAGGCATTGAAATTTGTTTGTTTTCTCTTTCTATTTTTTGTTCTTTCACTCAACCTACTCTCTCTCTCCTTGCAACACTTTTCTAATTTTTGAGAAACATCCAACATGCTTCTAAATGTTTAAAATGCCTTCCAAAATAAACTAGATCTGATTTTATCAAGATCTATGCTAGGTTGGCTTTGGTGCTGGAAGTGAAGTGCTTAGGAGAGAAAACGGGTATTGGACCTTGTATAATTAAAAGAGGCATTGGAAAAGGAGAAAAATTACCTAAATTTCTTACTCAACCATTTGTTATGTGACAAATAACCTATAATCTACCTTCTATCCTTTTAACATAGTTGTCCTTTTATTATTTTTTGTAATAAGCTATATTTCTCCTTAAAATAGGAAGTCAAAAACACTTGCATGCATTAGAAGGTAATTGAAAGGTCTAATTTTCAATTCCATTAACTTTTCTAAGTCTATAGTAAAATTCTGGTTCTGACGAGTGGTTACACACCTATGTTTTCTTCTATTTTGACCTAAAATTCTAGTTTGTAATATTTTTTTATTTGTTTTTACCCATTTTTATAAGAAATCAAAATGCTTATAACTTTTGAATTGTAACTCAAAATTGAGTTCCAATTTTTTCAAAAGTGCATGTTTTTTTATTCTCTATTTATTGGTGTCATTAAATTTTAAAAATACAATAAGAAAATTTAACCTTATTTTCTCCTCAGATGTATTTTCAAATGAAATGGTCATCCAATTTTTATTTGCATTTTTTGACGTATTTTCAGTGGTATCTGATGTCTATTATGTGTTTGTGTGTGATTTGTCATCTTTGTGTATGATTTTTTGCATTTTATTTACATTTTGTAAATGCACATTTCATTTCCACACTTAAACACACTTGTATTTCTTTATCATTCACAACTTTCATGATGTTTGGTTTTGGACCACATTTTGTGCCCCCTAACACATAATTTCTTTGTGGTGACAATTACACAACATGTAAAATTAAATTATAAACACATCTTGAGTTTGAATACATTTGGTCAAGTGTAGAAGGCACATGGGTCTGGCATGCAACAGATGTTGATCAACAATAAAAATATGATAAAGTTAATAAAAATGCTAAGTTAATAATCATGTTTGGAGTTTTAGATGAGTTACAACCTCATATTAGTAGTGTTACAACCACAAAATATGCTTGGGATAAGCTTAAAACTTTATATGAAGCTAAAAATCAAAATCAAACCCTGCATCTTCAGAGCCAATTGCACATTCTCAAGCTCAAATTAGATCAAAAAGTAGAAGCATTCCTTAGAAGGGTTACAACTTTGTGGGCTTCACTTTAATATTTGGGTGAATCGATGATAGATGATTATTTGGTCCCTATAGTCCTTAGATCACTTCCCCTTGCATATAGGATCTTTATGACCACTTTGAATGGCACAGGACAAAAACCAACCTTTGAGGTGTTGGTAAATTTATTGCAACAAGAAGAAGCTATGCATAATTTAGAGGAAGCATATGATGAGCATGCATTCACATTGAATTAAAAGGGGAAGAAACCCATGAAGGGTCTAAAGTAATCTCCAAAGTAGAATAAACAATAAAACCAATAAGAAAATAGTTCATGTTCTTTAAAGCATGTCAAAATTATAAAAGAAAGGGGTGTGACTTAGAACATTGTTGGTACAAAACTTTTTAAAATGGCTCATCAAGCAAGAATCCCTCTTGCAACAATTAACCAAAAAGAAAATATAAGCAACCACAACAACAAAATAGGTGGAAATAGAAAAATTCCAAGCCTAAACAACATGGCAAGGTTGCTTAAGACAATGATTCTTCAAATGAGGAATATGGTTTAGCTACTCAAACACATGAGTCTATCAATCATCCAAATGTAGTTTAGTATGTTGATTCAAGGGCAACTAGACACATGATAGGGAGAAAAGAATGGTTTTATACTTTGACAAAAATAGAATCAAAGGAAAATGTTCCACTTAGAGATGATACCTCATAAACAGTACAAGGTAGTGGTGACATCAAACTTCAACTTGGAAATAATAATTACAACATTTCAAATGTTCTTTATGCTTCAGGACTAACAAAAAATATGTTATCTATTAATTATTTACTTGACCACAACCTCATGGTTGAATTTGATCATGAAAATGGTCAAAATAGGGAGAAAAGAATGGTTTTATACTTTGACAAAAATAGAATCAAAGGAAAATGTTCCACTTAGAGATGATACCTCATAAACAGTACAAGGTAGTGGTGACATCAAACTTCAACTTGGAAATAATAATTACAACATTTCAAATGTTCTTTATGCTTCAGGACTAACAAAAAATATGTTATCTATTAATTATTTACTTGACCACAACCTCATGGTTGAATTTGATCATGAAAATGGTCAAAATTTTTGCCACATCAAAGACAAGTCTAGCATTCCAAAGTGATTTCCAAAGCTTCCAACATTGACAAAATATTTCATCTTTATTTTATTCAAAATGATCATCAAGAACTTGTGGTCAAAGATACAGGACTAGCCAATTTGTGGCACAGAAGATATGGTCAATTGAGTTATGGTTATTTGGTACAATTGAGCGAATAAGAAATGGTTTGTGGACTTACCAAACTCAAAAAATATTTTGATACATGTACCAATTACTTATTAGAAAAACAAGGAAGAGCTCCCTTTGGAAAGACTGAGTATCGATCACTTGGTAATTTGGACTTGGTGCACACTGATCTTTGTGGACATTTTACTCCCAGCCTTAGAGGGTACAAACACTTTTATCTTTTTATTGATGATTACTCAAAGAAAATGTGGGCATATTTATTGAATATTGAGGATCAATATTTTAAAATATTTAAATAATTCAAGGCCATAATTGAAAATAAAATTGCTATAAAAATAAAGACCCTCTGCTTAGATCATGGGGGGAATACACCAATAAAGCATTCTCAGCCTATCTCAGTGTGAATGGAATCAGTCAGTAATTGACAGTTCCATATTCACCTCAGTAGAATAGAGTTACAGACCAATGTCACAGAGTCATTATGAAAATGTTTTGTATCATGGTTAAGTATGCAAAATTTCCTAATATATATTAAGCAAAAGCTTGTCACACTACAATCTACTTGTTGAATAGGTCGCCCACCAAAGCTCTTGATGGAATCACACCACATGAAGCCTGGATAGGGAATAAACCAAAGGTAACTCACCTTTAAGTTTTTGGTTACAAGGCATACATACATTTTTCTAAGAATAAAATAAATAATTTGGATAAGAAAATAAAAGAATGTATTTTTGTGTGATACAATGCACAATCAAAGGCATATAGGCTCCTTGATCCAGAAACAAAGAAGGTACTAATCAGTAGAGATTTAATGTTTGATGAAAAGAGTGGAATCAATCCACCTTCTCATAGGCAAATGATACATGCAAAATTCTTATAATATCTTGAGATAGTGATGGTGAAAGTGAAAAGGAAGATAGTCAAATAAGACCTCCAACACCACCACCTAGACTTTAACATATGCCCAAGTGGTATACAAGTACTATACGAGATGATAAATTGAATGGAGTACCAAATATATCCACTTCAAGATTGATGACTTGAATCATGGATCGAGTAGAGGTTACTATGGCCCTTATGATTATTGTACAAGAAATATATGGTCCTTCTACAATAGCATAAGCCCTACAGTCTAGACCTTGGAAAGATGCCATGGATGAAGAATATCAGTCATTGATGAAGAATAACACTTGGTAACTTATTGATCTTCCACCAGGGAAGAAGCCTATTGGATAAAAATGGATCTGTAAGACCAATTAAAACTCAGATGGAAGTATTGATAAGTACAAGGCAAGGGTTGTTGCAAAAGGGTATGTTTAAAAAGAAGGCATTGAATATGAGGTAACTTTTACTCCCATAGCTAAGATAAAGGCTATTAGAATGGTTTTTTCTATGGTTGCATAGTTTGGATGGAAATTCCATCAAATGGACATAAAAAGTGCCTTGTTAAATGGATACTTGAAAGAGGAAGTCTACATGACTCAACCTGTAGGATTTTTGGCACCTAATTAGGAACAGAAAGTGTGTAGGCTTATCAAGTCTCTCTATGGAATAAAATAGGATCCCCAATCTTGGTACATCAATATTGATGAGCATCTCGTACAACATGGATTTAACAAGAGTCCATATGATCCTAACCTCTACCTCAAACAACATGGGAGGAGGTTGTTATAATGATTTTTTATGTCAATGATCTATTCATCACTAGCAGTACAGTGAAGATAATTGATGTAATTAAGAATGATCTCAAGAGATCATTTGACATGGTAAATCTTTGGATACTACACTATTGTCTTGGTTTGGAGGTATGGTAGAAGGAACATTACATTTTTATTTTATAGATGAATTATAACAAGACATTGCTTGATAAATTTAGGATGATGGATTGTAATCATATTGTAACACCTATGGAAATAAGACTTTAGTTGTCTCATACAAATCCATCACCAAAAGTAAATGCAATTATCTATCGGTAATTGTGTTGCCCCCCAAAAATATCAGTCATTTTTTGGACAACATTTGAACTATTTTGGCCACACAGGCCAAAATTATCTCTTCCCTTCCCAAAAATTGTTCTGTGCATTCAAATTCCCCATTTTTCAAGCTTTTCAAAAAACTATGGACTCTGTAAGCTTGAATCTTCGGACTCACAGGATTGAATCTATGAAATCTATAGGCCCATTTCTATTGACTCTACAAGCCCATTTCTACGGACTCTGCTAGTTAGATTTCTACAGACTCTACGGACTTGGTTTTTACGGACTCCATAGGCAAACTCAAATCGACAGACTCTTTCAAAGTTAGAGAAAAATACGAACTTGGTTTCTACAGACTCTGTAGGTAGACTCAAATCTACGGACTCTCAATACCTCAAAACTACGGACTCTACAGGAAAGAAATAAGTTCAACACTTAGTCATTTTTTTGATCAGGAAGTTCAAAGGGGTCTTCCAAAGATCTCAAAGGACAAGTGCCCTTATGGAGGGCACTTGGAAACCAAAATGGACCATTGGAAAAATCTGAAAGGTGACTTTAGAGCTCAAACAGCCCTTGCAAAGGGTAGGCACGGAGCAAGTGGACTGATTCAAAGGCCGAGTGAGCAAGGGAATTCCTTCAAAGAAGTTCCCATGGCAAAGTTGTAAAGGAACAATTCCTTCAGACAAAAATTCCAAAGGAATTCCTTCAGACTTTTGTCCAAAGGAAATAAACCCGACCAAAAACAAAAGTCCGCCAAAGAAAAACAAAGGCCCGACAGGAAGAAAGAATGAAGACAAAGGGAAGGAACATTTCCTTCAGACAAAATGTCTAGAGGAATTCCTTCAGACTTTTGTCTGAAGGAAAAGCCTGAAGAATAAAGCCCGCCGAAGAAAGAAGCTCGAAGACCACCTGAAAGGCAGGGACCCTTGCGAGGGGGGCTCTCGCCGACCAAAGCGAACCATTTCTTAAGACCTCGAAGGGTAGGTCCCCTTTGGGAAGGACAAAACAAGAATGCCAAAGGAATTATTGAGGAGATTGATTGGCCCATAGACATCAAATTTGAGCACCGTGAACTATCCATTGGGATCCAGACGTCTGGTGACGTCCCCGCAGCCATCAAATTCAGGGTAACAAATAGTCATTGGTTTCCTAAAGATGGCGGGCCTGAAGACATCAAATTCAGGGCAACGAACTAGCCATTGGCTTTCAAGTGATGATGGGCCTGAAAATGTCAAATTCATGGAAATGAAATAGTCGTTGATCTTTGAAATCTAGAACGTAGACCCGAATGTAAAAGGCCAAATGCCAAAGGAAAAAACCATTGATGGAAGAGTGTAAGGAGCCAGCAAGACTGAAAGAGATAGCTCGAGAGCTCATATTGCACAGATAAGGATGAAATATAGCAAAGAAAGGGGGAATGATGGAGAAAGATAAAAAATATCCATGCATAAGATATGTATCTAGAAGGTAAAGCAGCCCACCAGGTGGACATTGGAAGAGCACGAACATTCAATGGCGTGGCCAATTTTTCTACGTCGAGTAAAGAAAATAATTATGCACACATCAGGAAACACATCAGGTAGCCCATATTAAAGACTGACGCTTGATTCTAGCATAGCCCATAGACAGAATTTAAAATGCATTAAAGGCATTGAATGCATCGTAACACATTTTTGTGAAATAAAGTGCCCAAGTCTTTCTTAAAGCACTATTTATTGGACCCTCTCTTATTATTTTAGGGATCTCAGTCTGTAATCAGAAATGAAACTCTACCCAAATTGAAATGCATTATGAGACTTTGAGCTCAGATTGTTGATCATATTTCGTTATTTGAATTAAAAAACAATTGATTTTTCAGACTTTGTGATGGAATAGCTTGGTTGTTGGAGAAATTGTTCTTATGTCTATTTCCTTAATACATTTTTTGTCCATTTGATTAAATAAGTAGAATTAGTGAAAGTGATCAGGAAAGTGTCCTGAAGCCATTTGTGGAGAGACTTTGTGCTGCCACAATTGTATTTAATTTGTCTATTTTTCCATTCTTGTGTAAAGGATCTTGGGATGACTTTGTGCCCTCATTATACTTCATATTTTGCTTCTATGTAAAAGACCTTGAAATGACTTTGTGCCTTCATTATCTTTCGTATTTCACTCTTTGGCAGCTGAGGTGAAGACTTTGTGCCTCATTTCATCCTGTTGTGTTATTGCACCCTATTACAGTTACTTGTCATCACCTGAAATATTCCTTTTGTCTGTTGAATAATACTTCTAAAAGAAGAGGAGTGTCTTTTGTCATTTCATCCAGATTTCTTCTTTGATTTGTAAACATCATCTCTGAAAAAAGAGAGATGGATGGTTTATCCTACCCCTAAGTATTATTTTTTACTTACATATATAGTATATAGCTCCTTCATATTTACAGGGAACCTCCCCTTGATGAGAGGAGAGATTTGTCCCCTTTTGATGTTGTAAACTTGCACATCTAGTCAACCAATTTCCCTATGCTGTGATTGAAGAGACCTGTTTTGCTCATTAGTTAGTTGATTGACAAAATATTCAACCAACAATTTTGGTGACTCTGATAGGGATGAACGTGCAATCTAAAGCCTCAAGTTTCATATTGAAGCAGTCCCTACCCTTATTCATTATAGACTCTAGTGACTCCATTATGTATCTTACCCATTATCATTATAGTCTTACCATCTCCCTTCACCTCCATGCCAATTGAAATAGAATGCACAGTTTGAAGCCTCAAGCTTTAAGCTGAAGCAGGGCTAGTTTTTTCCCATTTTTGTTTTACAATCTAGCAACTCCATGCTATACGTGAAGCCAAAGGCCTAAAGGTATTGTCGACCCTATATCTGAGTTGGTATAGCAAAGTAATTCTGATTTATTTCCTTCACCATCTCGCCTCCAATGAACCAGGAGCTTTCCTCCTACTAAATTTAAGTCTCCATTACCAAGCAAAGCATTTGTTTCTGCTATTAATAAAGCTTTGTCAATACTTACCCCTCTAAAATTTGTTATCCCACCTTTCCATAGTCATACAATGGTAGTTTAAGGTCTTTGGGGTAACTCTTTTGGCCCACTCAATTTGACTCCACCCCTGCATGAACTTCCATGCAGCTCAAGAAAGAATTTCCCCAAATTCTATGGTGATGGGAAGGTTCATCCTAAAAAATATATTATAGCCTTCAACATAGCCTATGGTCTAATAGGAGTGGAATTTGAAGATGTGGTAGTCAAGCTTTTCATGGAAACACTACAAGGTGCTACTGCAAACTAGTTCTACCACCTACAGGTTAGATCAGTGACTGACTGGAACACCCTCAAAGCCAAGTTTGAAGCCAAATTCAAACCTGCAGAAGATACACATACCCTACTGGCTCAACTTACACAAATGAAGAAGGAGCCTCATGAACCAATGAGGGATTTCATATCCAAGTTTGACAAGTTGAGAAATAGAATTCTTGCTATTACTCAGCCAACACCTAAGAATCTCAAATGTTTCTTCATCAACTCTCAACTACCTGAAGTAAGTTTTTTTCTGAGATGTGCTAGCCAGATAGACCTTGTTGTAGCTCAATATTTGGCCACTGAGGTGGAAGATGACCTTATCTTGGCAAGAAAAATAAAGAGATATCTAAATAGAGGCAAATCTTCTTCATCTTTAGAATATCTATCTACAGGTACCACTGATCCAATGGTGTAAAAGTTGGCAAATGAGTTGCTAGCTCTCAAGAAGCAAATGGCACAAGGGATATCTTCATCTCTTTCGTACCTTGATATGCTAAGAAGAACATTCCCTAATCAGTCATACCAAGGAAATATTGCCAGAAATCAAGGATAGCCAAATCGTCTCCCTCCCCCATAGGAGAAACTTGCCATTGAAGTACCCCCAACCAATTTAGTAGTTGGATATCTCGAAACAGAATCTAATTTCTCTTTTTAGCCTGAATTGAATCAAGAAAATGGCATTGATCTCTTTGCAGAAGGCTAGAAAGAATTAGCTAACGACTCTAACATTAGTTTTTTGAATTATCAGGATGAACCCAGAAGTGAAGGTAAAGCAAATGAAGGATCATATGTTGTGTTCACCCGATCCAAGAACCAGTCAGCCCAGCAAGCTGATAAGGGAAAAATAGGGGAAAGTTTTTAGCCTGTAATCTCAATTTCCAAACAAAGAAATTCTCTACCTTTCCAACCAAAGGACCTCGTGAGTAATAAAAGGGTAAGTACATCAAGCATTCCTCCATCTCCAACTTCAATTCCATAGACTAGTCCTCCCCCTCCTAAAAACTAGAAAGATGAACTACATTCCTCTATTCCTAATCCATTTCAGTCATTTGACATAATCGACCATGTCAAGAA
Source organism: Torreya grandis (assembly GCA_037957365.1). NCBI lineage: Eukaryota > Viridiplantae > Streptophyta > Pinopsida > Cupressales > Taxaceae > Torreya > Torreya grandis. The sequence continues at coordinate 4,578,036 of JARHVA010000599.1, read as the reverse complement.
GACCAAAATTCAAATGTTTGAATTTGAATTCCTACAAGCCAATCCTGAATAGTTGGATAGGTTAGTTCAGTGTGTGAAGAATAAAGTTGTCCCTACAGGACAAGATGCTAAGAAGGTAACTCATGATTCCCCAAAGAACATGCCTATCGCAAACAATCTTGTCATTACTTCTCCAGATGCCTCTAAGAAAATAGAGCCTTTCTATATTTTCCTGTTGATAAATGGTCACAAACTAAGCAATTGCATCATAGACTTAGGTGCATCTGACAAAGTCATGCCTACCAAAGTGGCAAAATCTCTTGGAGTCACACTGACCAAAACATTTTGGAGGTGTTTCTCCATAGAGAACAAACAAGTACCTCTGATGAGACAAATCAAGGATGCCCAATTTATATTTTCAACATTCCCAGACAAAAGGATCAAGATGACAGTCTTGGTGGCTGATGTTCCAGCCTCATATGGCATTCTTCTAGGCTGAAATTTTTGCAAAGATGTTGGTGGAGAATTGAGCATGGACATGTCTAAAGAGAGGATCTTTGTCAAAGGCATCATGCAGAGGTTATTTTCTAAAAAGGAAGCAAAATATGTTGTCACTCAAACATCAGCCCCTGAAGCTCAAATTCTATTCGAGTCTTCAAGTATGGATAGTTATTTTTTAACCACATAAGATACTCATGTTTCAACTGATGAAACCCCCAAAAATGACAGTCTAAAAATTAGTTTAGACAGAATAGTAGAAGACATGATAGAATGCAATGCAAACACAGAAGAATTCCCCCTCCCAAGCAAAGAGAAATCTAAAAAAGGATCAGTTTCAAATAAGGTATGGATGCTAGAATTTGATGGCAGTTGTTCTTCTACTAGTTCAGGGGCTGGGATTGTGTTGATATCTCCTTAAGGGGATATTTTTCCCTCTTCACACAAGTTGCAGTTTAGCAATACTAAGAATACTACTGAATACGAATCCCTTTTGCTTGGATTGAAAGCCACTAAAGACAAGGGCCTCAAACTCCTTTATGCAAAGGAGATGTCGAGTTGGTGGTTTGTCAGGTGAAAAACCTGTACCAAACTAAAAATGAGAGATTGCACCACTATCGCAACCTAGTCTGGGATCAAATTGAAAGCTTTAATGCTTTCAACATTTCTGCCATACCTAAGAAATTTGATGACTAAGCTGATGCACTAGCTGTTTTAGCAACTCTCTTAGTCCCTCACCCAGACTTCATAGGAGGTAAATACATCATCAAGCTGATTTTCTAACCAAGTGTACCTGATAATGCTAGTTATTGGCAGGTGTTTAACAATGACAACTAAATCATCATCTTTTTGGAACAAAGAGATAGCTTTGAACAGTTTCACTTTGAAGGTAGTAATCCTTGGAAGCTTGAATCAGCCCCTAAAATGAACTCAGATGCAGATGAAGAATTCTTGCAACTCAAAGAGAATAAAATTCCTAAAGTTCTAGTTTCCCTTGAAAAGCTATTTGACAAACATGACAGATTCATCAAACAGCAACAAATGGATTCAAATTCCTCTCAGGGGTTTGATCAAATAAATTTGGGTACCAAAGAAGATCCAAAAATGGTAAATATTGGGAAGTGTTGCACTCCTGAGGAGAGATTCAATTTCACTGCTATACTCTGCCAATACATGGATGTCCTAGCATATTCCTATGATGATCTAAAGTCACTCAAACTTGAGGAAATTCACCATGAAATTCCTCTCAAAGATGATTCAGTACCTTACAAGCAAAAATATAGGTAGTATGATCCAAATATATCAAGTACTATTCTATCATAAATATAAAAAATGTTGAATGCTAGGGTAATTTTTCCAATCCATCATTCCACATGGATTGCCAACATAGTCCCTATAAGGAAGAAGAATAGTGAAATTCACATCTGTGTGGATTTCAAGAATCTAAATTAGTCATCCTTAAAGGATAACTATCATTTGCCCATCATGGATCAAGTACTTTCAGATGCTGACCGGCTCAGAGATGTTATCAATGCTAGATGGCTTCTCAAGATACAATCAAGTTGAAGTTAGTGAAGTAGACCAATACAAGACTGCCTTCACCACACCTTAGGGCACATTTGCATATAGAAGGATGCCTTTTGGATTGATAAATGCTAACGCCACCTTTCAGAGAGCAATGGACTTTACTTTCAAGTTTGAAATAGGTAAGTTCATTGTAGTTTATCTTGATGACTTGACCATCTTTTCTAAGCATTGTCTAGATCATATACACCACTTGTAACAAGTGTTGGAGTGCTACCATCAGAAAGAAATTTCTTTAAACCCTAAGAAGTCAAAAGGGAAACTTCTCGAACACATTGTGTTCAAAAGAGGTATAAAGATTGACTCAGACAGAGTCAAGTCTATTCGAGAGCTTACCTTACCCACAAGTAAGACTGTTGTTCACTCTTTCTTTGGGAAGGTGAATTTCTTATGAAGGTTCATCTCCAAGTTTGCTAAGAAGACTCAACACATTGTGAACATGATGAAGGTAAAGGCCACCTTCAGCTAGACTAAAGAAGGCAAGTCAGGATTTGAGGATATCAAGACTGCCATTGCCCACACCACAATTCTAGTTTGTCCAGACTACAACAAAGAATTCACCATACATAGTTATGCTTATGAACACACGCTTTTAACAATTCTAGTTCAATAGAATAAAGAAAGTATGGAATCTCCCATTTTTTTCATGATTTGCCCTCTCAAAACTCATGAGATGAAGTACTTGAACATGGAGAAGCATGCTTATGCAGTGGTGAAGGTAGTCAAGCATTTTCACTTCTACATCTTGAATTCTCACACTACTGCTTTGGTTCCTGATACCACGGTCAAATCCATACTAACTCAATAGGAGTTTGGGATGAAAAGAGGCAATTTGATTGCAAAGATCTAGGATTTTGATCTAGTCATCAAGCCAACAAAGTTGGTACAGGGAAAAGGCATATGTTAATTAATTGCTAATAACAAACTAGAAAAAATAGAGCATGAAGAAGTAGAGGTGGAAGACACACTGATAGTCCTCTTTGTTTCCACCATGAATGAGTGGTATTCAAGTATTGCTCATTTCCTTACTTATGGTGAGTGTCATGCTCACCTATCTTACAAAGAAAGGAGGACTATCAAGTTGAAAGCTATCAATTTTGTCATTTGAGACAATGGCCTGTACAAAAAGAGCCTTGATGGAGTGTTCCTTTGCTATGTGGACAAGGGGTATAAAAGCCAACTTTTGAAATCTTTCCACAATCTAGCCTGTGGACATTTTTTTACTCCTGTGACTACCCATAAAATTTTGTGAGCCAGGTATTATTGGCCAACTATTTTTCAAGATGCATATAAGTGGGTAATAAAATGTGAACTATGCCAGTAATTTATTGGGAGACCCAAGTTAGCTGCTCTACCTCTCAAGCTAGTGGTCATAAAGGAACCATTCCAGCAATGGAGAATTGATTTTATTAGAGCTATAAACCCATCTTCAAGTGTTGGGCATGATTATGTCCTTATAGCAACTAACTACTTCACCAAGTGGGTGAAAGCTATCCCAACCAAGCATGCTACTTCAAAAGTAGTGTGCAACTTCCTCAAAGAAAATATCATTTCTAAGTTTGGGGTCCCAACCAAGATTGTTACTAACAATGCAGCTTGTTTCACTTCCCAAGAGATTATACAATTTTGTTTCTATTATGAGATTACTCTCTCCCACTCTTCTGATTACTTTCCACAAGGGAATGGACAAGCTGAATCAAGCAATAAGACCCTGGTGACTATCATCAAGAAGCTGGTGGATGACAACCAAAGGACATGGCATAAAGCATTGGTTGATGCTCTGTGGGCAGATAGAATTACACCAAAGAGGGCAATTGGTATGTCTCCTTTCTAACTTCTTTATGGTATCAATGTTGAGATACCAATCACCTTGGAATTATCAGCATTAAAATTGGCTAAGGCAATTGAAGATCAGACATATGAAAACCCCCTTGATAAAAGGATCATGTGCTTGACTGAGTTGGATGAGTAGAGAACTATGGTGGTGAACTGAATCGCTACCCATCAAAGCTTGGTGAAGAAGCTCTTCGACTGAAAGGCAAAAAAACCATGATTTCTAAGTTGGAGATCAAGTCCTACTATGGAAAAAGAGAAGAGAACCAAAGGAGATGCATGGGAAGTTTGACTCCCTTTGGAGGGGCTCATTTATTATCCATTAGCTCAATGGTAAAAATAGTTTCCTATTGAAATATTAGGATGGCACACTCTTCTCTCTGCCTCACAGTGGGCAACATCTGAAACACTTCAATCTGTGAAGTATCAAATAAGATCAGCTTGTACATATGTACATTTGTATAGTCTTTAGTTCTATTTTGTGCTTTTTGTTTTCATTTTTTGGAGCCTTTATTTTTGGGTAGCATGACTCCATTATCCAATGGCACACTTTAAGGCACTAGAGATTCTAGTTTCTACTCCCCTCAGTTGTTCCAAGTTTTCAACTGAAGGAAGTTCCCAAATTGAAGCCAGCTATTGTCCTCCAAAAATATCAGTCATTTTTTGGACAATATTTGAACTATTTTGAACTATTTTGGCCCCACAGGCCAAAATTATCTCTTCTCTTCCCAAAAATTATTTTGTGCATTCAAATTCTCCATTTTTCAAGCTTTTCAGAAAACTATGGACTCTGCAGGCTTGAATCTACGGACTCACAGGCTTGAATCTACAGACTCTGCAGGCCCATTTCTATGGACTCTATAGGCCCATTTCTACAGACTCTACCAGTTATATGGACTCCCCTAGTTCTACGAACTCATTTCTATGAACTCTACAGGGTGGAACTATGGACTTCACAGATGGTTTCTACGGACTCCGCTAGCTAGATTTCTATGGACTCTTTCAAAGTTAGAGAAAACTACAGACTTGGTTTCTACAGACTCTGTAGGTAGACTCAAATCTATGGACTCTTTCAAAGTTAGAGAAAACTATGAACTTGGTTTCTATGAAATCTACAGGTAGACTCAAATCTACAGACTCTCAATACCTCAAAACTATGAACTCTGTAGGAAAGAAACAGGTTCAACACTTAGTCATTTTTTCAATCGAGAAGTTCAAAGGGGTCTTCCAAAGAGCTCGAAGGACAAGTGTCCCTGCGAAGGGCACTTGGAAACCAAAATGGACCATTGCAAAAATTTGAAAGGTGACTTTAGAGCTCAAATATCCCTTGCGGAGGGTAGGCGGGGAGTAAGTGGACCGATTCAAAGGCCGAGGGAGCAAGGGAATTCCTTCAAAAAAAATTCCATGGAAAAGTTGTAAAGGAACAATTCCTTCAGATAAAAAGTCCAAAGGAATTCCTTCAGACTTTTATCTGAAGGAAATAAACTCGACAGAAAATAAAAGTCTGCCAAAGAAAAACAAAGGCCTGACAGGAAGAAAGAATGAAGACAAAGGGAAGGAACATTTCCTTCAGACAAAATGTCTGAAGGAATTCCTTCAAACTTTTGTCTGAAGGAAAACCCTGAAGGATAAAGCCCACTAAAGAAAGAATCCTGAAGACCATCCGAAGACCACCTGAATGGTAGGAACCCTTGTGGGGGGGCTCTCGCTGACCAAAGTGAACCATTTCTCAAGACCCCGAAGGGCAGGTCCCCTCTAGGAAGGATAAAACAAGAATGTTGAAGGAATTGCCAAGGAGATTGACGGGCCTATAGACATCAAATTTGAGCACCATGAACTAGCCATTGGGATCCAGACATCCGGTGACGTCCCCATAGCTGTCAAATTTAGGGTAAAAAACTAGCTGTTAATTTCCTAATGATGATGGGCCTGAAGACATCAAATTTAGGGCAATGAACTAGCCATTTGCTTTTCAGTGATGATGGCCCCAAAAATGTCAAATTCACAAAAATGAAATAGTCGTTAATCTTTGAAAGATGGAATGTAGACCTGAATGTAAAAGGCCAAAATGCCAAAGGAAAAAACCACTGATGGAAGAGTGTAAGGAGCCAGCAAGACCGAAAGAGATAGCATGAGAGCTCAGATTGCATAAATAAGGATGAAATATAGCAAGGAAAGGGGGAACGATGGAGAAAGATCAAAAATATTTGCGCATAAGATATGTTTCTAGAAGGTAAAGCAGCCCACCAGGTGGACATTGGAAGAGCACGAACATTCAATGGCATGGCCCATTTTTTTGCATCGAGTAAAGAAAATATTTGCATGCACATTAGGAAACACATCAGGTGGCCCATATTAAAGACTGATGCTCGATTCTAGCATAGCCCATGGACAAAATTTAAAATGCATTAAAGGCATTGAATGCATCGTAACACATTTTTGTGAAACAAAGCGCCCAAGTCTTTCTTAGAGCACTATATATTGGACTCTCTCTTATTGGTTTAGGGATCTCAGTATGTAATGAGAAATGAAACTCTACCTAAATTGAAAGGCATTACTGAGACTTTGAACTAAGATTTTTTATCATATTTCGTTATTTGAATAAGAAAACAAGTGACTTTTTAGAATTTGTGCTGGAATAGCTTGGTTGTTGGGGAAATTGTTCTTATGTCTATTTCCTTAATACATTTTTTATCCATTTGATTAAATACGTATAATTAGTGAAAGTGATCAGGAAAGTGTCTTGAAGCCATTTGTGGAGAGACTTTGTGCTGCCACAATTGTATTTAGTTTGTCTATTTTTCCATTCCTGTGTAAAGAATCTGGGGATGACTTTGTGCCCTCATTATCCTTCATATTTTGTTTCTATGTAAAAGACCTTGAAATGACTTTGTGCCCTCATTATCTTTCGTATTTCACTCTTTGGCAGCTGAGGTGAAGACTTTGTGCCTCATTTCATCCTGTTGTGTTACTGTGCCCTGTTACAGTTACTTGTCATCACCCAAAAGATTCATTTTGTCTACTGAACAACACTTCTGAAAGAAGAGGAGTGTCTTCTGTCATTTCATCAAGATTTTTCCTTTGATTTGTGAACATCATCTCTGAAAAAAGAGAGATGGATGGTTTATCCTACCCTTGAGTATTATTTTCTACTTACATATATAGTATATAGCTCCTTCATATTTACAGGGAACCTCCCCTTGATGAGAGGAGAGATTTGTCCCCTTTTGATGTAGTAAACCTGCACATCTGGCTGACCAATTTCCCAATGTTGTGATTGAAGAGACCTATTTTGCTCATCAATTAGCTTATCGACAAAATATTCAACCAACAAATTGATTGGAAGTCTCATTTACTTGACTTATATTAAGGCTAGATATTAGCTATGTTATAAGTTATCTTTCTCAATTCATACAGGAACCAAAGGTGACACATTAGAAAGTAGTAAAGTAGCTATTAAGATACATCATAGGTATAGTTGAGTCTGGCCTAGAGTACAAGAAGAATGATAAGTTCTTCTTGATAGGATACACAGATGTAAAGCATGCAACTTCTATTGATGATAGAAAATCAACTTAAAGATTTATGTTCTTTCTAAGATTTGATCCAATTTTATGGGGAAGTAAGAAGCATAATTATGTTTCTAGATCTTCTATAGAGGTAGAATATCATGTCCTAGCAAGAGCAATGTGTGAAGTAATATAGATATGTCACATTATTTTAGGACTTGGAGTTCCACAGAGTCAACCTATAGTTTTGAATTGTGACAATCAAGGTGTTCTACATGTTATTCGCAATCTAGTGTTTCATGAAAGAACCAAGCACATAGAGGTTCATATTCATTTTTTTATGAACATGTTCAACAAAAAAACATAAAAATCCAATATTTCCCCACTCAAGATTAGTGTACAGATGTCTTCATTAATTCACTTTCATGTGATAAGTTTGAGGCATTCAATAATTCTCTCTCTTCGTCTCTACATGTTATGATCAATTAATGAGGAAATGTTAGAATAATGTATTTATCCTATCTATTTTTTATAAATGTATCAAGATGATTTATACCTTTAATGGACATAGGTTATCTAGATGGGATATTTCTTATGTGTGGTTAGTTTTGTTTTGAGTCATAATCTCCTACAGATTAGGTGATCTAATCTCACTTAGTGTTGTCTAAATAAGCACCTCTTATAGTGTTTTTTGTTAATGCAATTCCATCTCAAATTTCATATTGGTAATTTCATGTTTTTTATAGGATTTTAATAGTCCCTTAGGGTTAATTATTATGTTTTATAGTAATCATACAATCATTGTTTGTGTGTTTCTAGCCTATAGAATTTTTCCCACCAATTTCTTGAGTTTGAAAATTTGATTTTATAAGCTATGCTTTAGGTAATGTTTGAGTCTTGTGACATAGGTAAGGGTTTATTAATGTTTTTAAATGGTAATAAATGGTCTTAAGAGGATTAAAATATGTGTCCCAATGTTCTAATTATGATAAAGCATTGTAATTTCAAGAATATGGTTGTTGTAACTGCCCTTCAATGTGGGCTATTCTTGTTATTTACAAGTTTGGGTATAATAGAAGAATAGAATGTTGGTAGAAGTGTGTGTGAGCATATTTTAGGGTGATATATGAGTATATAATAATATAAATTTAAAGATATATAGGTATATATCTTAGAAAATAAAGAATCTAAATTTCAAAGAACCCTGTCTATCTTATCAAGTTTGTATATGGTTTTTAAATGTGGAAGAAATCAATCAATAAAGAATGTTTTGAATAAATGCATGGAGAGATTAATAGGATTAATGGTATGTAATCCATATTTGTATTATCTTAATTTGTTTTTAATTTAATCTTCATGTTTACTTTTAGTTCACAGGTCGAAGATACAAACTATGAAATTTTTGTCTTGACACAGTCTTGAAGAAAGTTAGTAGAATGGTTGATTGGAAGTTTATTGAATAGGATAAGGTATTTTAAACATCATATAATATTTATTTTATGTTTATTATCCTTTTTATGTTCATAGTAACCCATTTTATATTTCAAATCTATACTTAGACTTATACTTCAATCAACACAGTCCATTGAGAAACACTTTGTTCTTGTATAGTCAGGGTTATGAGGAAAGAATATATGAAGAGTGGTGTTTTAAATTGAGGTTTGAGGATTTGAATTATTTTTTTAGTCCTTAAACATGGTTTTTTATCCTTTTTAAAATTAATAAGTTCATTTGAGGGCTTGAGAGTTAATCTTTCTTGTATGTTGTTAACACACAGTCTTTTCTTTCAATTAGAATTCTATTTATTTACATATTGGAACCATTTTGTGATTGTTTATGAGAATAAAATGGTTTTAATATGTGTAAAAACTTTTTAAATAACTTGAATAAACTTCATATTCCTTTTAGGATCTTTAAAATTCATTGAAATACTCAAAATCATAAATTATGTATACACAATCCTAGAATGAGACAAAAAACCCTATGTTTTGGTTTGCTGGAGATAAATGAAGGTTGGAACAATGCAATTAATGGTTGGAGGATTTTATGTAAGTGAAGGTATAACTTTTATATGTAATATTTTTATTTTATTTTTCACAAAACTCATTTTATGCATTTTATAGTGCTTGCTGCACAGTACATAACAAGACTATGGTTACAAAATAGAAAATCAAATAACTTTTGTTTTCACACTTGGAAATTGATAAAACTTTGTGATAATATTTTATTTGACATTATAAATAGTATTATGGTAGTTTTAAGTTGGTACAATATGTCTTTGTATGTGTTATTGGATTGTGTGCTTGCATGAGGGTTAAAGAGGCCTAATTAAGTGTAGGGGTATTGAGTTAAGTGGTTTACTTTGAGAGTTAAGATATTAAAATTTATGGGTAGTTAAAAATGATAATGGGTAATAAAAAATGGTTTTATATTTTTTATATAATCTATATTTTATTTTAAAAAGTGGGGTTTGTGATTCAGGAGGTCTACGAGGAAAAGAGTCTCTAAAGAATAAAGTGTGGGATGGAAGGAGAGTTATTATTTATAGATTGTGTCATTGATTTGATCATGTAAGAGTGTTAAAATAATAGGTAAATTTTATTAAGAGTCCTCATAAATGGATAAGAACATTGGATGCTTGTTTTAGGCTTTCAAGCCTATGAACCTACTTCAATAAAAGAGGTAGGTTGAACAAGAATGAAGGGATGAAAGATGTGGAGGAGATAATGATGGTGATAAGAAAGAGAGTGTAGAATAGGAGGAAGGTTGATATATATTTATGGTATTAAATAATATTATACATACAAAGAGGCTTAAGATCCTAGTGAAGTTAAAGAGTGATCAAGAAAAGAGATCAAGATGTAAACAAGGTCAAATTCAAAGAAAGGAATTAAGATCAGATGATTAGAGCCAGGTAAGTGTATGAAGTTAGTGCATGTTGTGATTTTTAAAAAGTGTGTATGTTTTACTCGTCATCAGTACCTTTCCCAGTCTCTTTAAATATAAAAGGTCCTATGACCATGCATTCACTCTCTCTTTCTCTTTCTCACACACACACACACAAAAGTTAGTGAGCCCACCACTAGGATAACTTAACAAAATGCTAATTTGGTATATAATATTTACTTTAAAATAATAATTTAATCATTTAATTTCTCATAAATGTATTTTTTTAATTTGATAATAATTTTTTGGGATATGAAAGTTATACCCATTGGGCTATCTCTTCTTGGTACTCTCATCATAATCTATGAAAACCTATTGGCTGGAAATTTTGTATGTGGAGAAATGTTTGTGTATCACTGACAACAGTGCTTCAAGATATAGTCCCTCCTATATTAGAAGGTGAGGATACTTTTATTGAAATCAAATAAAAATTACAAATATACATTGTTATTTATTGGGTTTTGCATGTGTGTAGAAAAGAATTAAAATGAGGGGAAGATAGATGAAAATCAGAAAGAATTATTAAATTTAGACAAAGAAAAATGAAAGAACATGAATAAATTATCAAATGAAGATTTCAATCATATCTTTTATTATTGAGATGAAACTAAAATATGATTATTTAACCACTAACATTTTACATGAAATAAAGTGCAAAAATTAATAGAATGAATCAATGAACATAATAAAATTCGTTCAAGAAGACAACAAATAATTAAATTTCTATAATGACCTCATTTTTTTAATTTTTTAAAACAACATAAAGTTTTTTTATTTTTATTTTCTTGTCTCCAAAATCTCGTATCTTTTCAAAAGTTAAAAGTCCCTTTAAAATGGAATTAATCCTATATTTATAACATAAAAGTTGGTAGCAACAAAGGACTCTACCTCTTGACTTGGTAAACCATTAAAATGTATATATATATATATATATATATATATATATATATATATATATATATATATATATATATATATATAATAATTTCATTTTTTAATTCAAAATTGACATTTACAAAGTGAAAAAAAATAATAACTTCAAAATTAATCCTATCAAAACACACATCTGACAACTATAATTAAAAGGATTTCTTCCTCCTCTTGTTGACCACTAATGTCAGCATAAACAACCTAAACTTCCTTATGCCTATCTTGCTACAAGTTCTTCATTTTTTCCTCGAATTTATATTCACTTAGACCATTTAAATATATATATATATATATATATATATAGATGATTGCATCTTCAACCTGGATATCTATCATTTGATGTGGAACACATCAAACTTTCTTCAAATATTTAGAAAGTTTATCAAAAGTGTTTTTATATCTGATTAAACTCTAAATAGATTCAAATTTAAAGGTAGGAATAGAATTTGAATCCTTCTCCATCAATTGATTGAACTTGTCCTTGATGTTTTAAGGTTTAAGTACTACTCCATTATTGTCTAGAAATGCACAAGGATGTTTTTGAGTTATTTATTGTATATCATTTGTTGTATTGGTTGTCATCACATGAGACTTTTTTTTCAAGGGATTATTCAAGAATATGAATCCAAAATTTAGTATCACATAAGAATTTAGTGTGGTCACCCTAACATTCTTGACTTAGAACATTTTTTGAGACAAGGGTGTTTGGATTTGTTCTGGAGAAGACCTCTAACTTCAGCAATAATTGTTTCCATTTTTTGAGTTCTATTTTATACATAACTTCAATTTTCCTAGAATTATTTATCTCTCTCTTAATTTCAACATAAACAAAAATATCCATATTTATTGACCTATTTCCTTGAAGAAACAACTTCTCTAACCATTCCTTGGTGGCCCTGCCCATTTGTCCTATCTCCTCAATTGATATCAATGTTTTGGTATTAGGTGAATGAACAAGTGGGAGAAATCAAATTGGGTTTACCAATTTATAAAGCACCAATGATATTTTTTCAACCTTTTATTTTAGTTAATCTTTGGTCATTTTATTGTGGTCAAATTTATTAAACAAAGTACCGATGGTTGTTTGCATATCTTCTTTTAATCCCACATGAGTAAAATTTCCAATTGGTACCTTTGATATTTGTTAGTCCCCAATGTTGATTTCCTCTTTGAAATTATCAGGAGGAATTACAAATTAAACATATCTTTCTCCATGGTCATCCATGATTATGTGAGAAACCATTTTGGTTTTATTTAGTGCATGAGGAGTAGGAATGGTGAGCACACTAAAATTGACCTCTTGTGGTTGAACTATTTTTTCCTCTTCTTGTAGACACTGAAAAAGTGTCTAACGCTTGGTCCTTTCTCCCTCCTAGTTCTCCTTGGTCCCTAACCCACCTAATTCTTATTAATTGGAAATAAACATCTATTTTTAATTAAATAAGGCCCCTTTAACCCCTCCCTCCTTTGACACCTCGCCTAGGACACCTCGCCTAGACACCTCACCTTAGACTAAGTCTTTCCCTATGACTCACTCAAGATCTCTCCCTAATTCTTCTAACCTCCTAACAAACCCCCGTGCGTATTTAGCACGACCCTCGGCATTCTCCAACGCATAAGAACACTTGGCAGATAAGAAACGGGCTTGGTGGCTTGATCTGCCCGTTCTAACCCCGCCGACGTCGGCCACCTATCGGCCGACGCCGGCGGAATCGCCGACGTCGGTTATACTTAACTGACTTCTCTTCCTCTTTCGGGGTAATCACAATCAAAATCAGAAGTTTTCGAATCGGGGGTAATCTAACAGGCGTAACTCTCTCTTCCGGCGAAACAAAGCTCTGGTGCTCTTGCTTTCTGGTGTTTTTGCATCTTGTTTTCTTGCAGGAATCAGTATACTTGACAACTTCTCTCAGGGACTGAGATCTTGTATCCAACGTTTTGTACCGGAACTGCATGCTATCTTCATCAACTATTCAACACAGCTAAGTATTTGTGCTGTCTTTATTTCTATATCATTTTATTTATATCAAATACTCTGTCTTTTGTCTATTCCAATATCCTTCACCAAAATCTTCTCTGTTCCTCCCGGAGACACTGAAAAGCTCTCTTTCCTGTCCATTTGCCTTTCTCCGCCTTTCGCCTCTGTCACTTACCCAGTTTATTCCCAGACAATATTCTCTGTCCCTTAGACCTCAAACAGAGCCTCACAGAGCCCAGAGCCCTAGACAAGACCATAGACTATCCTACAGCGCTGAAACCACCCTGTAACTAGCGCTCGACTATTGCCCCGACCGACGCCGGTAACCTCCTCAACCGACGTCGGCAACTTTCTGACCGACGACGGCAATACCACCGACGTCGGCGACTGTGTTTACCAGATTACAGATTTTCAGGTACGCCTTTGTTTTTAGTCTTTCCTTTTTACATCTTTCATTATTTCTATTTTCTGTCTCTGTCTTAAACAGTGGATTGTCATCCTTGAAGAAGCCTTAGAGCTTCAAGGACCAAGCTTTTGCTTGGCAATCCACTCTCTTATCAACTAATATTCTTCGTGTTTTTAGTGTTTATCTCTTTTAGGTGTTATTCCTTCACAGCCAAAGAGGAGTATTCACAGCGTCTGGATTTACGGTGCGCAGTCTTTATCCAGGTACTTCACAAGCCTTGTCCATTACTTTCTTTAGTTTCTTCTTTCTCTTAAAACTGAAAAAGCAAAATTTTGAGTGGAAACATTCTGGCACGCCCGGTGGGACACCTTTAGGGCCTTCCGTGGGTTCCCTTTCTTCTGTATTCATTTAGTTGCATTAGGCTTCTTAAACTTCACCTCTCCTTCTTTTCTAAAAAAAAAAAAAAAATCATAAGCAGGAAATTAAAAAGAATTCTTTCTTACGTTCTCTTGCATTTTCTAGACTAGAAAGAAAAGTCATTCTCTTCAAACCCTTTCTCCAATTGTTTTCATTCCAATATCATATTTCGATTTGGGATTTTAAAACTTGTTGCATCTCATTTCTTGTCTTCTTGCATCTTCTTAGTCTACATCTAGTAACTTAAAACGCATATTGAATAAACCGTAGATCACATGATGTTACACTACCAGACCACAAGCACTCAATAAAACATCAAACACACTTGAGACAAGGCCCGTCTGGGATTTCATCACCCAGCGGACAACCTTACCCCTACCCGGCAATCCTACTTGGATTTCACCACCAAGGGGAAAGCCAACTCTGTTCTCTGGCAGAGTATAAACTATAGGCGAGGTATATATTGGCTAAGCGAGACCAGCTAACCACTGGAATCGTGAAGTGAGGGGAGCTTGCTCTTTAGCACCAGGCCACGTACCAGACCCTAACACAGATTTTTTGAGCACCTTAACTACCTGAAACCATCTTTAGATTGCCTATTCTAGGACCCTTTTTATAGCCAACCTCCTTAAACATCTTGTTAAGGCATAAGCCATACGATCCTAATAAAAATTTTTATAGGGATTTAACGCTAGGCTTTGTCTGTCACTATCATCTATTCTATTTTTTATCTGTCTTTTTGAGCTGGTAAGGACGTTTCCCTCATTTCCAAAAACTTTTTTTCTGAGTTTTCTGGAAAACACAGTAACCGACATCGGTAACTTATATTAACCGACATCGGTCATCTGACGGCATCGACAGTCCTCATAATTGACATCGGTTTTTCTACCGACGTCGGTCTCTATCATTTTTCTTTTTCCCAAAAACAGCAAGCATAAAACCAACTTTCTGCCTGTCTAAATCATCCATTCTGGTTTTCTAAAACTGACAGAATACAGTTTTCTGAAACCTGCCCCTTTCCAGCCTTGAATGGTTTTGACACGCAGTCAAACCAAGGCCCTTCTTGACCACGCTAGTCAACAACCGCTTCCTCCTTCACCACCTACAACCAATCCAATAATGG
Source organism: Torreya grandis (assembly GCA_037957365.1). Classification (NCBI taxonomy): domain Eukaryota; kingdom Viridiplantae; phylum Streptophyta; class Pinopsida; order Cupressales; family Taxaceae; genus Torreya; species Torreya grandis. Next base: position 4,562,833 of record JARHVA010000599.1, on the reverse strand, counting down.
AGTTCAACTCGGAAGCTGAAAGAACTCCCATTCGCCCAACCCCGCCTCAAACTCCTATCGTCCCAGAAGGAGACCAAGACTTTGCACGGTTTTTAGATCTTAACGTTAAAGCTTTGCAACATTATCTCGCCAATAGCCAAACACGAGACTCCCTAGGCAACCCAATTTATGGGATGCCGACTTCTTTAATCACATCGACCGCCCCTACCATTCAACCATTAGACAACACCTCCACCAATAACCCAACTGTATCTTACCTTCAGAACGTAACTTCTCCATCTAAACCTACCTCCATGGGGGTTCCGATACCTCCTCAACCTCAAGTCACCCAACCAAACCCCACACCATTCCAAAACCTTCTAGTATCTATTCCCCCTACTCTTGCACCAATAAATACAAGAGTAACCGTCTACCCATCAACAAGCGTAGCCACGCCTCAACCATCCTTGACGGCTCCTATCCAACTTGTGCCAACCAACCCCATGACACAAGTACCATTTGCCCCCATAACCACTTATCCATATGTCGCGTCTATGCAACCATCCACATCATACGCCCCTCCAAATATCTTTCAAGCGCCTTATAATCTAGGGGCGCTCCACCCACGAATCTGTCAGCAGACATTATCAAAATGCTGATGGATAAAATGTCTAGTTTAGAGACATCTGTTTCCGGCTCACGCAATGCTCTATCATACGAGCAAATTTGCAATGAGCCTATTCATCCGTCCGTTCCGATTAGACCATACCCCAGCCAGTGGGAGCTTCCCAAGTTTTCACGCTTTCAAAGCAAGGAAGACCCACAGCAACATTTACGGGCATTTAGACATGCCTGCTACCTTATCGCCCATGATGACGCATTACTCTTGCGTACATTTCCTATGTCCCTTTCTGGTGCTGCACTCGACTGGTACAGCTCCATTGCCACCCATTCCCTCTTCTCATTTACACAATTGGCCCAGCTTTTTCTTGACCATTTCTCCATTAATATCACTAAAAAGGTTTCAATCACAGACCTTTACACCATCCGTCAATTTGAGGACGAATCAGTAGCTGATTTCGTTGCTCGTTGGAGAGGCCTTATCAACCAACTCTCCTTTTCCTTACCACAAACTGAGCTCATTGAACTATTTGCCCGAGCCTGCGCCAAACACATTTCTTCTACTTTGAGGGTTCAAACCTTCCGTACTTTTGACGAAGCCTTCACGATGGCCCGTAAACTTGAATTACGTGCCATTGAGGAGAACAAAATCAAATTGCGGAGCAAGAACCCCAATTCCAAGACTAATGACTCTTCTTCATCTAAACCTTCATCGTCAAATTCTAAGTCTAAAGCTGCAGCTAATGCTGTGGCCGTTAGACCCTCATCTTCTTCATCCAATCAAGCCGAACCCTCCACATCTCAAAGCGCCACCCGTCAATTCCAGCAAAGATACGTGCAAAGACAATATACTCCTCTTGGAGAATCTTACGCATCTATACTGGAAAAACTTGTCAAACAGGGGATTATCAACCTCCCCCAAATTCGACCACCGCCTCAATTTGATCCCTCACGCGCCATCCCTGCGTGGTACAGGGAAACTGACTTCTGCAATTTCCATCGTGTCAAGGGACATGACACAGGAAACTGTAAAACATTTAAAAACATAGTCCAGGATATGCTTGAAAAGGGGGAGCTCATTCTCGATAATCCTAATGCACCTCCAAACCAGGGCATCGACATATTCAAACAGCCATTTCCCAATCATCCACCAACCCAAAACAATAATGTCCAGACCTTAATTGACAACACGCATGAACATGATATTCGAACTGTCAATACGGTCTCACCTATCATCTCTAACCAACCTCAAGAGGTTAACTCATCTACCAGTCCATCACGTATGGACGAACCTCTTTCCCCGGTCAATTCTCCATCAACCCCTCTCATCCTAGAGGATGCCTTAACTTTACCAGCGCAACCAATCTCACCATCCTCTTTTCTTCTTCCTATGGAGGACCTGACCTTACCTACTCCTCGCCCACAAGTGGAGGGCACTATAATTCCTGCCCTTTACCCACTTGAGGAGTCACACTCTCCAGTTCCTTCTCCACCAAGAGAAGAACCTGATTCGCCATCTTCCTCGACCAACAACAATCCAGTGATAACTCCCATACACTTTGGGTCTAACATTACTGCTACACCTAGCACATCTTCTCCAGAATCCCAACTTCATCCAATGTCCTCCCAACCATTTTCCCGACTAGCGGAGAAATTAGAACTTCTCCCTTCAAGGAAAGTGGAGCATCGGGGATTGTGGGAACATCTTAAAGTTCTTCAACATTCTCGTGCCCCTTCATCTCACGCTGCCAATCTTCCCAAGGCAGAATCATCCAAGACTCCAAACAAAGACCAAACCACTGCTTCCAAATCTACATCTACTCAACCCAAACCAATCAAGCCATTTGGCATTCGCCCTCTCTCTGCCCTCACTCACCCGCAAGTGAAGGTGGACTTGAACCAAACCTCGCCCAAAAATAATCTTCCAACCAAATCCAAGAAAACTGTCAAACCACAAAGGCGAACCCCTCCTCCACCGTCAACTTTGCCTTCCATCTTAGGTCCTCATCCTTCTACTTTACTTGGCATACTTCCTACTCCATCTCTTAACCAATACAAATCACCTCCATTACTTCCTTCACCAATCACAAGTCAACCTCTCAAAAATTCGGCACCTCTCATAAAGAAAGTGCCGTCTTCCCCTATCACCGCACCACCAACCCAAAAGGTGGTACGAAAACCTTCTTCAACATCCCCTAAGCAGAAGTCACCAGCACGTCATGTATCAACAAGCGTGGACCTCTTAGAAGGTTCATACGCTTTAATATTACGTCAACTTTTGCAAACCTCTAGCATTACCCTTCCTCCCATCAAGCCATTCCAACCTCTCGGGTCAAAACCATCTTGGTTCGATGATACAAAAATTTAAAACACAGTAACCGACATCGGTCCTGTAACCGACATCGGTAACTTATATTAACCGACATCGGTCATCTGACGGCATCGGCAGTCCTCATAACCGACATCGGTTTTTCTACCGACGTCGGTCCCTGTCATTTTTCTTTTTCCCAAAAACAGCAAGCATAAAACCAACTTTCTGCCTGTCTAAATCATCCATTCTGGTTTTCTAAAACTGACAGAATACAGTTTTCTGAAACCTGCCCCTTTCCAGCCTTGAATGGTTTTGACACGCAGTCAAACCAAGGCCCTTCTTGACCACGCTAGTCAACAACCGCTTCCTCCTTCACCACCTACAACCAATCCAATAATGGAGTTCAACTCGGAAGCTGAAAGAACTCCCATTCGCCCAACCCCGCCTCAAACTCCTATCGTCCCAGAAGGAGACCAAGACTTTGCACGGTTTTTAGATCTTAACGTTAAAGCTTTGCAACATTATCTCGCCAATAGCCAAACACGAGACTCCCTAGGCAACCCAATTTATGGGATGCCGACTTCTTTAATCACATCGACCGCCCCTACCATTCAACCATTAGACAACACCTCCACCAATAACCCAACCGTATCTTACCTTCAGAACGTAACTTCTCCATCTAAACCTACCTCCATGGGGGTTCCGATACCTCCTCAACCTCAAGTCACCCAACCAAACCCCACACCATTCCAAAACCTTCTAGTATCTATTCCCCCTACTCTTGCACCAATAAATACAAGAGTAACCGTCTACCCATCAACAAGCGTAGCCACGCCTCAACCATCCTTGACGGCTCCTATCCAACTTGTGCCAACCAACCCCATGACACAAGTACCATTTGCCCCCATAACCACTTATCCATATGTCGCGTCTATGCAACCATCCACATCATACGCCCCTCCAAATATCTTTCAAGCGCCTTATAATCTAGGGGGCGCTCCACCCACGAATCCGTCAGCAGACATTATCAAAATGCTGATGGATAAAATGTCTAGTTTAGAGACATCTGTTTCCGGCTCACGCAATGCTCTATCATACGAGCAAATTTGCAATGAGCCTAGTCATCCGTTCGTTCCGATTAGACCATACCCCAGCCAGTGGGAGCTTCCCAAGTTTTCACGCTTTCAAAGCAAGGAAGACCCACAGCAACATTTACGGGCATTTAGACATGCCTGCTACCTTATCGCCCATGATGACGCATTACTCTTGCGTACATTTCCTATGTCCCTTTCTGGTGCTGCACTCGACTGGTACAGCTCCATTGCCACCCATTCCCTCTTCTCATTTACACAATTGGCCCAGCTTTTTCTTGACCATTTCTCCATTAATATCACTAAAAAGGTTTCAATCACAGACCTTTACACCATCCGTCAATTTGAGGACGAATCAGTAGCTGATTTCGTTGCTCGTTGGAGAGGCCTTATCAACCAACTCTCCTTTTCCTTACCACAAACTGAGCTCATTGAACTATTTGCCCGAGCCTGCGCCAAACACATTTCTTCTACTTTGAGGGTTCAAACCTTCCGTACTTTTGACGAAGCCTTCACGATGGCCCGTAAACTTGAATTACGTGCCATTGAGGAGAACAAAATCAAATTGCGGAGCAAGAACCCCAATTCCAAGACTAATGACTCTTCTTCATCTAAACCTTCATCGTCAAATTCTAAGTCTAAAGCTGCAGCTAATGCTGTGGCCGTTAGACCCTCATCTTCTTCATCCAATCAAGCCGAACCCTCCACATCTCAAAGCGCCACCCGTCAATTCCAGCAAAGATACGTGCAAAGACAATATACTCCTCTTGGAGAATCTTACGCATCTATACTGGAAAAACTTGTCAAACAGGGGATTATCAACCTCCCCCAAATTCGACCACCGCCTCAATTTGATCCCTCACGCGCCATCCCTGCGTGGTACAGGGAAACTGACTTCTGCAATTTCCATCGTGTCAAGGGACATGACACAGGAAACTGTAAAACATTTAAAAACATAGTCCAGGATATGCTTGAAAAGGGGGAGCTCATTCTCGATAATCCTAATGCACCTCCAAACCAGGGCATCGACATATTCAAACAGCCATTTCCCAATCATCCACCAACCCAAAACAATAATGTCCAGACCTTAATTGACAACACGCATGAACATGATATTCGAACTGTCAATACGGTCTCACCTATCATCTCTAACCAACCTCAAGAGGTTAACTCATCTACCAGTCCATCACGTATGGACGAACCTCTTTCCCCGGTCAATTCTCCATCAACCCCTCTCATCCTAGAGGATGCCTTAACTTTACCAGCGCAACCAATCTCACCATCCTCTTTTCTTCTTCCTATGGAGGACCTGACCTTACCTACTCCTCGCCCACAAGTGGAGGGCACTATAATTCCTGCCCTTTACCCACTTGAGGAGTCACACTCTCCAGTTCCTTCTCCACCAAGAGAAGAACCTGATTCGCCATCTTCCTCGACCAACAACAATCCAGTGATAACTCCCATACACTTTGGGTCTAACATTACTGCTACACCTAGCACATCTTCTCCAGAATCCCAACTTCATCCAATGTCCTCCCAACCATTTTCCCGACTAGCAGAGAAATTAGAACTTCTCCCTTCAAGGAAAGTGGAGCATCGGGGATTGTGGGAACATCTTAAAGTTCTTCAACATTCTCGTGCCCCTTCATCTCACGCTGCCAATCTTCCCAAGGCAGAATCATCCAAGACTCCAAACAAAGACCAAACCACTGCTTCCAAATCTACATCTACTCAACCCAAACCAATCAAGCCATTTGGCATTCGCCCTCTCTCTGCCCTCACTCACCCGCAAGTGAAGGTGGACTTGAACCAAACCTCGCCCAAAAATAATCTTCCAACCAAATCCAAGAAAACTGTCAAACCACAAAGGCGAACCCCTCCTCCACCGTCAACTTTGCCTTCCATCTTAGGTCCTCATCCTTCTACTTTACTTGGCATACTTCCTACTCCATCTCTTAACCAATACAAATCACCTCCATTACTTCCTTCACCAATCACAAGTCAACCTCTCAAAAATTCGGCACCTCTCATAAAGAAAGTGCCGTCTTCCCCTATCACCGCACCACCAACCCAAAAGGTGGTACGAAAACCTTCTTCAACATCCCCTAAGCAGAAGTCACCAGCACGTCATGTATCAACAAGCGTGGACCTCTTAGAAGGTTCATACGCTTTAATATTACGTCAACTTTTGCAAACCTCTAGCATTACCCTTCCTCCCATCAAGCCATTCCAACCTCTCGGGTCAAAACCATCTTGGTTCGATGATACAAAAATTTAAAACACAGTAACCGACATCGGTCCTGTAACCGACATCGGTAACTTATATTAACCGACATCGGTCATCTGACCGGCATCGGCAGTCCTCATAACCGACATCGGTTTTTCTACCGACGTCGGTCTCTGTCATTTTTCTTTTTCCCAAAAACAGCAAGCATAAAACCAACTTTCTGCCTGTCTAAATCATCCATTCTGGTTTTCTAAAACTGACAGAATACAGTTTTCTGAAACCTGCCCCTTTCCAGCCTTGAATGGTTTTGACACGCAGTCAAACCAAGGCCCTTCTTGACCACGCTAGTCAACAACCGCTTCCTCCTTCACCACCTACAACCAATCCAATAATGGAGTTCAACTCGGAAGCTGAAAGAACTCCCATTCGCCCAACCCCGCCTCAAACTCCTATCGTCCCAGAAGGAGACCAAGACTTTGCACGGTTTTTAGATCTTAACGTTAAAGCTTTGCAACATTATCTCGCCAATAGCCAAACACGAGACTCCCTAGGCAACCCAATTTATGGGATGCCGACTTCTTTAATCACATCGACCGCCCCTACCATTCAACCATTAGACAACACCTCCACCAATAACCCAACTGTATCTTACCTTCAGAACGTAACTTCTCCATGTAAACCTACCTCCATGGGGGTTCCGATACCTCCTCAACCTCAAGTCACCCAACCAAACCCCACACCATTCCAAAACCTTCTAGTATCTATTCCCCCTACTCTTGCACCAATAAATACAAGAGTAACCGTCTACCCATCAACAAGCGTAGCCACGCCTCAACCATCCTTGACGGCTCCTATCCAACTTGTGCCAACCAACCCCATGACACAAGTACCATTTGCCCCCATAACCACTTATCCATATGTCGCGTCTATGCAACCATCCACATCATACGCCCCTCCAAATATCTTTCAAGCGCCTTATAATCTAGGGGGCGCTCCACCCACGAATCCGTCAGCAGACATTATCAAAATGCTGATGGATAAAATGTCTAGTTTAGAGACATCTATTTTCGGCTCACGCAATGCTCTATCATACGAGCAAATTTGCAATGAGCCTATTCATCCGTCCGTTCCGATTAGACCATACCCCAGCCAGTGGGAGCTTCCCAAGTTTTCACGCTTTCAAAGCAAGGAAGACCCACAGCAACATTTACGGGCATTTAGACATGCCTGCTACCTTATCGCCCATGATGACGCATTACTCTTGCGTACATTTCCTATGTCCCTTTCTGGTGCTGCACTCGACTGGTACAGCTCCATTGCCACCCATTCCCTCTTCTCATTTACACAATTGGCCCAGCTTTTTCTTGACCATTTCTCCATTAATATCACTAAAAAGGTTTCAATCACAGACCTTTACACCATCCGTCAATTTGAGGACGAATCAGTAGCTGATTTCGTTGCTCGTTGGAGAGGCCTTATCAACCAACTCTCCTTTTCCTTACCACAAACTGAGCTCATTGAACTATTTGCCCGAGCCTGCGCCAAACACATTTCTTCTACTTTGAGGGTTCAAACCTTCCGTACTTTTGACGAAGCCTTCACGATGGCCCGTAAACTTGAATTACGTGCCATTGAGGAGAACAAAATCAAATTGCGGAGCAAGAACCCCAATTCCAAGACTAATGACTCTTCTTCATCTAAACCTTCATCGTCAAATTCTAAGTCTAAAGCTGCAGCTAATGCTGTGGCCGTTAGACCCTCATCTTCTTCATCCAATCAAGCCGAACCCTCCACATCTCAAAGCGCCACCCGTCAATTCCAGCAAAGATACGTGCAAAGACAATATACTCCTCTTGGAGAATCTTACGCATCTATACTGGAAAAACTTGTCAAACAGGGGATTATCAACCTCCCCCAAATTCGACCACCGCCTCAATTTGATCCCTCACGCGCCATCCCTGCGTGGTACAGGGAAACTGACTTCTGCAATTTCCATCGTGTCAAGGGACATGACACAGGAAACTGTAAAACATTTAAAAACATAGTCCAGGATATGCTTGAAAAGGGGGAGCTCATTCTCGATAATCCTAATGCACCTCCAAACTAGGGCATCGACATATTCAAACAGCCATTTCCCAATCATCCACCAACCCAAAACAATAATGTCCAGACCTTAATTGACAACACGCATGAACATGATATTCGAACTGTCAATACGGTCTCACCTATCATCTCTAACCAAGCTCAAGAGGTTAACTCATCTACCAGTCCATCACGTATGGACGAACCTCTTTCCCCGGTCAATTCTCCATCAACCCCTCTCATCCTAGAGGATGCCTTAACTTTACCAGCGCAACCAATCTCACCATCCTCTTTTCTTCTTCCTATGGAGGACCTGACCTTACCTACTCCTCGCCCACAAGTGGAGGGCACTATAATTCCTGCCCTTTACCCACTTGAGGAGTCACACTCTCCAGTTCCTTCTCCACCAAGATAAGAACCTGATTCGCCATCTTCCTCGACCAACAACAATCCAGTGATAACTCCCATACACTTTGGGTCTAACATTACTGCTACACCTAGCACATCTTCTCCAGAATCCCAACTTCATTCAATGTCCTCCCAACCATTTTCCCGACTAGCGGAGAAATTAGAACTTCTCCCTTCAAGGAAAGTGGAGCATCGGGGATTGTGGGAACATCTTAAAGTTCTTCAACATTCTCGTGCCCCTTCATCTCACGCTGCCAATCTTCCCAAGGCAGAATCATCCAAGACTCCAAACAAAGACCAAACCACTGCTTCCAAATCTACATCTACTCAACCCAAACCAATCAAGCCATTTGGCATTCGCCCTCTCTCTGCCCTCACTCACCCGCAAGTGAAGGTGGACTTGAACCAAACCTCGCCCAAAAATAATCTTCCAACCAAATCCAAGAAAACTGTCAAACCACAAAGGCGAACCCCTCCTCCACCGTCAACTTTGCCTTCCATCTTAGGTCCTCATCCTTCTACTTTACTTGGCATACTTCCTACTCCATCTCTTAACCAATACAAATCACCTCCATTACTTCCTTCACCAATCACAAGTCAACCTCTCAAAAATTTGGCACCTCTCATAAAGAAAGTGCCGTCTTCCCCTATCACCGCACCACCAACCCAAAAGGTGGTACGAAAACCTTCTTCAACATCCCCTAAGCAGAAGTCACCAGCACGTCATGTATCAACAAGCGTGGACCTCTTAGAAGGTTCATACGCTTTAATATTACGTCAACTTTTGCAAACCTCTAGCATTACCCTTCCTCCCATCAAGCCATTCCAACCTCTCGGGTCAAAACCATCTTGGTTCGATGATACAAAAATTTAAAACACAGTAACCGACATCGGTCCTGTAACCGACATCGGTAACTTATATTAACCGACATCGGTCATCTGACGGCATCGGCAGTCCTCATAACCGACATCGGTTTTTCTACCGACGTCGGTCTCTGTCATTTTTCTTTTTCCCAAAAACAGCAAGCATAAAACCAACTTTCTGCCTGTCTAAATCATCCATTCTGGTTTTCTAAAACTGACAGAATACAGTTTTCTGAAACCTGCCCCTTTCCAGCCTTGAATGGTTTTGACACGCAGTCAAACCAAGGCCCTTCTTGACCACGCTAGTCAACAACCGCTTCCTCCTTCACCACCTACAACCAATCCAATAATGGAGTTCAACTCGGAAGCTGAAAGAACTCCCATTCGCCCAACCCCGCCTCAAACTCCTATCGTCCCAGAAGGAGACCAAGACTTTGCACGGTTTTTAGATCTTAACGTTAAAGCTTTGCAACATTATCTCGCCAATAGCCAAACACGAGACTCCCTAGGCAACCCAATTTATGGGATGCCGACTTCTTTAATCACATCGACCGCCCCTACCATTCAACCATTAGACAACACCTCCACCAATAACCCAACCGTATCTTACCTTCAGAACGTAACTTCTCCATCTAAACCTACCTCCATGGGGGTTCCGATACCTCCTCAACCTCAAGTCACCCAACCAAACCCCACACCATTCCAAAACCTTCTAGTATCTATTCCCCCTACTCTTGCACCAATAAATACAAGAGTAACCGTCTACCCATCAACAAGCGTAGCCACGCCTCAACCATCCTTGACGGCTCCTATCCAACTTGTGCCAACCAACCCCATGACACAAGTACCATTTGCCCCCATAACCACTTATCCATATGTCGCGTCTATGCAACCATCCACATCATACGCCCCTCCAAATATCTTTCAAGCGCCTTATAATCTAGGGGGCGCTCCACCCACGAATCCGTCAGCAGACATTATCAAAATGCTGATGGATAAAATGTCTAGTTTAGAGACATCTGTTTCCGGCTCACGCAATGCTCTATCATACGAGCAAATTTGCAATGAGCCTATTCATCCGTCCGTTCCGATTAGACCATACCCCAGCCAGTGGGAACTTCCCAAGTTTTCACGCTTTCAAAGCAAGGAAGACCCACAGCAACATTTACGGGCATTTAGACATGCCTGCTACCTTATCGCCCATGATGACGCATTACTCTTGCGTACATTTCCTATGTCCCTTTCTGGTGCTGCACTCGACTGGTACAGCTCCATTGCCACCCATTCCCTCTTCTCATTTACACAATTGGCCCAGCTTTTTCTTGACCATTTCTCCATTAATATCACTAAAAAGGTTTCAATCACAGACCTTTACACCATCCGTCAATTTGAGGACGAATCAGTAGCTGATTTCGTTGCTCGTTGGAGAGGCCTTATCAACCAACTCTCCTTTTCCTTACCACAAACTGAGCTCATTGAACTATTTGCCCGAGCCTGCGCCAAACACATTTCTTCTACTTTGAGGGTTCAAACCTTCCGTACTTTTGACGAAGCCTTCACGATGGCCCGTAAACTTGAATTACGTGCCATTGAGGAGAACAAAATCAAATTGCAGAGCAAGAACCCCAATTCCAAGACTAATGACTCTTCTTCATCTAAACCTTCATCGTCAAATTCTAAGTCTAAAGCTGCAGCTAATGCTGTGGCCGTTAGACCCTCATCTTCTTCATCCAATCAAGCCGAACCCTCCACATCTCAAAGCGCCACCCGTCAATTCCAGCAAAGATACGTGCAAAGACAATATACTCCTCTTGGAGAATCTTACGCATCTATACTGGAAAAACTTGTCAAACAGGGGATTATCAACCTCCCCCAAATTCGACCACCGCCTCAATTTGATCCCTCACGCGCCATCCCTGCGTGGTACAGGGAAACTGACTTCTGCAATTTCCATCGTGTCAAGGGACATGACACAGGAAACTGTAAAACATTTAAAAACATAGTCCAGGATATGCTTGAAAAGGGGGAGCTCATTCTCGATAATCCTAATGCACCTCCAAACCAGGGCATCGACATATTCAAACAGCCATTTCCCAATCATCCACCAACCCAAAACAATAATGTCCAGACCTTAATTGACAACACGCATGAACATGATATTCGAACTGTCAATACGGTCTCACCTATCATCTCTAACCAACCTCAAGAGGTTAACTCATCTACCAGTCCATCACGTATGGACGAACCTCTTTCCCCGGTCAATTCTCCATCAACCCCTCTCATCCTAGAGGATGCCTTAACTTTACCAGCGCAACCAATCTCACCATCCTCTTTTCTTCTTCCTATGGAGGACCTGACCTTACCTACTCCTCGCCCACAAGTGGAGGGCACTATAATTCCTGCCCTTTACCCACTTGAGGAGTCACACTCTCCAGTTCCTTCTCCACCAAGAGAAGAACCTGATTCGCCATCTTCCTCGACCAACAACAATCCAGTGATAACTCCCATACACTTTGGGTCTAACATTACTGCTACACCTAGCACATCTTCTCCAGAATCCCAACTTCATCCAATGTCCTCCCAACCATTTTCCCGACTAGCGGAGAAATTAGAACTTCTCCCTTCAAGGAAAGTGGAGCATCGGGGATTGTGGGAACATCTTAAAGTTCTTCAACATTCTCGTGCCCCTTCATCTCACGCTGCCAATCTTCCCAAGGCAGAATCATCCAAGACTCCAAACAAAGACCAAACCACTGCTTCCAAATCTACATCTACTCAACCCAAACCAATCAAGCCATTTGGCATTCGCCCTCTCTCTGCCCTCACTCACCCGCAAGTGAAGGTGGACTTGAACCAAACCTCGCCCAAAAATAATCTTCCAACCAAATCCAAGAAAACTGTCAAACCACAAAGGCGAACCCCTCCTCCACCGTCAACTTTGCCTTCCATCTTAGGTCCTCATCCTTCTACTTTACTTGGCATACTTCCTACTCCATCTCTTAACCAATACAAATCACCTCCATTACTTCCTTCACCAATCACAAGTCAACCTCTCAAAAATTCGGCACCTCTCATAAAGAAAGTGCCGTCTTCCCCTATCACCGCACCACCAACCCAAAAGGTGGTACGAAAACCTTCTTCAACATCCCCTAAGCAGAAGTCACCAGCACGTCATGTATCAACAAGCGTGGACCTCTTAGAAGGTTCATACGCTTTAATATTACGTCAACTTTTGCAAACCTCTAGCATTACCCTTCCTCCCATCAAGCCATTCCAACCTCTCGGGTCAAAACCATCTTGGTTCGATGATACAAAAATTTAAAACACAGTAACCGACATCGGTCCTGTAACCGACATCGGTAACTTATATTAACCGACATCGGTCATCGGACCGGCATCGGCAGTCCTCATAACCGACATCGGTTTTTCTACCGACGTCGGTCTCTGTCATTTTTCTTTTTCCCAAAAACAGCAAGCATAAAACCAACTTTCTGCCTGTCTAAATCATCCATTCTGGTTTTCTAAAACTGACAGAATACAGTTTTCTGAAACCTGCCCCTTTCCAGCCTTGAATGGTTTTGACACGCAGTCAAACCAAGGCCCTTCTTGACCACGCTAGTCAACAACCGCTTCCTCCTTCACCACCTACAACCAATCCAATAATGGAGTTCAACTCGGAAGCTGAAAGAACTCCCATTCGCCCAACCCCGCCTCAAACTCCTATCGTCCCAGAAGGAGACCAAGACTTTGCACGGTTTTTAGATCTTAACGTTAAAGCTTTGCAACATTATCTCGCCAATAGCCAAACACGAGACTCCCTAGGCAACCCAATTTATGGGATGCCGACTTCTTTAATCACATCGACCGCCCCTACCATTCAACCATTAGACAACACCTCCACCAATAACCCAACCGTATCTTACCTTCAGAACGTAACTTCTCCATCTAAACCTACCTCCATGGGGGTTCCGATACCTCCTCAACCTCAAGTCACCCAACCAAACCCCACACCATTCCAAAACCTTCTAGTATCTATTCCCCCTACTCTTGCACCAATAAATACAAGAGTAACCGTCTACCCATCAACAAGCGTAGCCACGCCTCAACCATCCTTGACGGCTCCTATCCAACTTGTGCCAACCAACCCCATGACACAAGTACCATTTGCCCCCATAACCACTTATCCATATGTCGCGTCTATGCAACCATCCACATCATACGCCCCTCCAAATATCTTTCAAGCGCCTTATAATCTAGGGGGCGCTCCACCCACGAATCCGTCAGCAGACATTATCAAAATGCTGATGGATAAAATGTCTAGTTTAGAGACATCTGTTTCCGGCTCACGCAATGCTCTATCATACGAGCAAATTTGCAATGAGCCTATTCATCCGTCCGTTCCGATTAGACCATACCCCAGCCAGTGGGAGCTTCCCAAGTTTTCACGCTTTCAAAGCAAGGAAGACCCACAGCAACATTTACGGGCATTTAGACATGCCTGCTACCTTATCGCCCATGATGACGCATTACTCTTGCGTACATTTCCTATGTCCCTTTCTGGTGCTGCACTCGACTGGTACAGCTCCATTGCCACCCATTCCCTCTTCTCATTTACACAATTGGCCCAGCTTTTTCTTGACCATTTCTCCATTAATATCACTAAAAAGGTTTCAATCACAGACCTTTACACCATCCGTCAATTTGAGGACGAATCAGTAGCTGATTTCGTTGCTCGTTGGAGAGGCCTTATCAACCAACTCTCCTTTTCCTTACCACAAACTGAGCTCATTGAACTATTTGCCCGAGCCTGCGCCAAACACATTTCTTCTACTTTGAGGGTTCAAACCTTCCGTACTTTTGACGAAGCCTTCACGATGGCCCGTAAACTTGAATTACGTGCCATTGAGGAGAACAAAATCAAATTGCGGAGCAAGAACCCCAATTCCAAGACTAATGACTCTTCTTCATCTAAACCTTCATCGTCAAATTCTAAGTCTAAAGCTGCAGCTAATGCTGTGGCCGTTAGACCCTCATCTTCTTCATCCAATCAAGCCGAACCCTCCACATCTCAAAGCGCCACCCGTCAATTCCAGCAAAGATACGTGCAAAGACAATATACTCCTCTTGGAGAATCTTACGCATCTATACTGGAAAAACTTGTCAAACAGGGGATTATCAACCTCCCCCAAATTCGACCACCGCCTCAATTTGATCCCTCACGCGCCATCCCTGCGTGGTACAGGAAAACTGACTTCTGCAATTTCCATCGTGTCAAGGGACATGACACAGGAAACTGTAAAACATTTAAAAACATAGTCCAGGATATGCTTGAAAAGGGGGAGCTCATTCTCGATAATCCTAATGCACCTCCAAACCAGGGCATCGACATATTCAAACAGCCATTTCCCAATCATCCACCAACCCAAAACAATAATGTCCAGACCTTAATTGACAACACGCATGAACATGATATTCGAACTGTCAATACGGTCTCACCTATCATCTCTAACCAACCTCAAGAGGTTAACTCATCTACCAGTCCATCACGTATGGACGAACCTCTTTCCCCGGTCAATTCTCCATCAACCCCTCTCATCCTAGAGGATGCCTTAACTTTACCAGCGCAACCAATCTCACCATCCTTTTTTCTTCTTCCTATGGAGGACCTGACCTTACCTACTCCTCGCCCACAAGTGGAGGGCACTATAATTCCTGCCCTTTACCCACTTGAGGAGTCACACTCTCCAGTTCCTTCTCCACCAAGAGAAGAACCTGATTCGCCATCTTCCTCGACCAACAACAATCCAGTGATAACTCCCATACACTTTGGGTCTAACATTACTGCTACACCTAGCACATCTTCTCCAGAATCCCAACTTCATCCAATGTCCTCCCAACCATTTTCCCGACTAGCGGAGAAATTAGAACTTCTCCCTTCAAGGAAAGTGGAGCATCGGGGATTGTGGGAACATCTTAAAGTTCTTCAACATTCTCGTGCCCCTTCATCTCACGCTGCCAATCTTCCCAAGGCAGAATCATCCAAGACTCCAAACAAAGACCAAACCACTGCTTCCAAATCTACATCTACTCAACCCAAACCAATCAAGCCATTTGGCATTCGCCCTCTCTCTGCCCTCACTCACCCGCAAGTGAAGGTGGACTTGAACCAAACCTCGCCCAAAAATAATCTTCCAACCAAATCCAAGAAAACTGTCAAACCACAAAGGCGAACCCCTCCTCCACCGTCAACTTTGCCTTCCATCTTAGGTCCTCATCCTTCTACTTTACTTGGCATACTTCCTACTCCATCTCTTAACCAATACAAATCACCTCCATTACTTCCTTCACCAATCACAAGTCAACCTCTCAAAAATTCGGCACCTCTCATAAAGAAAGTGCCGTCTTCCCCTATCACCGCACCACCAACCCAAAAGGTGGTACGAAAACCTTCTTCAACATCCCCTAAGCAGAAGTCACCAGCACGTCATGTATCAACAAGCGTGGACCTCTTAGAAGGTTCATACGCTTTAATATTACGTCAACTTTTGCAAACCTCTAGCATTACCCTTCCTCCCATCAAGCCATTCCAACCTCTCGGGTCAAAACCATCTTGGTTCGATGATACAAAAATTTGTTTATATCATCACACACCAGGACATGATACTGAGACCTGTTGTGCCCTCAAGGCCGTCGTTCGCCGCTTTATGGAGAAAGACACCCTTCTACTTGACGACACTCTCGACCAACCCTCGTCACCTTCTCATCCATCCTCATCAACCGCATCAACATCTATCCAACAGACCATAAACCCTTCTTCACCAACTATCTTCGAAATCAACGCCATTCGTGTAACCACTAGGTCACAGAAGGACAAAGCGAAAGAAAAAGCCGCTATCCCTTGGACCTATCCTTTCATCCAAACACCTCAACCACCAAAACCCAAGATTTCTATCTTAGGTGCGTCCCAACCCACTTCTTCACAGGGAATCACAGAATCCATGATAAAACAACTTCACCAAACGCCTGTGAAGATGACCCTCTATGACCTTATTCAAAGCTCCCCCCAACATCGCCAGGCTTTAATCAAAGCCTTACAGGCAGCTGAGGTTCAACCTGAAGACCCTCAACCACTTGCTGCCTTAGTCCATTCTTTATCCCCCATCGCATCCATCACTTTCAATAATTCTGAGATTCCTACCTCTACCGAGGAAGATCAGGACGCCGCCCTTTTCATCACAGCCTACGTTGATCGAACTCATATTAAACGAGTTATGATCGATGGGGGCGCTAGCATCAATATCATTTCCTCCCACGCCTTTGACCAACTGGCCCTTCCAAAGAATTGCGTATCAAAAACTGACGCAATCCTTAGATCATTTAATGACACAACTGCTAATACCATCGGCACTGTTGTCCTCCACATCCGCGTTGGGCCACGCACAATCCCGGAGCTCTTCTACATCATCGAAGGAGAGTTTCAATACAACATCCTCTTAGGGCGACCTTGGATCCGTGCCATGGCTTGTGTCCCTTCAACCCTCCACCGTTGTGTTAAATTTGAACATGACAAACAAATCCATACCATTCCCGCCGATCCATCACCTTTTAAAACCTGTAACACAACCTATAGCCCCAACGACGTGCTTATACCACTCAAATCATCAACCCAAACATCATCTCCATCCGCAGAAGCGTCAGCTAGTACGCAAACAGCGGTCGCCACCACATCCTCTTCTCAATTACCAATCAAGGACCCTATGGATGACGTCTTCCAAAGACTTTCACTAGGAGAATATCGTCTCCTTTCTCTAGATATGTTCCAAACTCCTCAAGAGTATGGACAACTTCATCAACACCCAAACTATGACTGTCGGATCGGGATGGTCATTCCTTATGGTCCTCCTAGCCTTCGCACCAATCTTGTCTATGGGGGGCTTGATCAAGCCCCTACTGAATCAAATCCTTCTTCCTCGCCTCAAACCTTCACATCCGATTTCTCTTTTCTTAGCAACCCCACCTTTGCACATACCTATCTTTATAGGTGTGCATGGAAGGGTTTCGGCTTTGGACGTTACGAACAAGGTTCTCATCAGCCTGTCGAAACACCCAATGACGATAATGCGAAGAAACGGTATGGACTGGGTTTCCAAGAACCCACTGAGGCCTCCACAAACCTCTCCCCTGAACTAGACATTGACCAATTTCTTCTAGACTCGCCTATTCTTCCTTCCTCACCTACGGATTCAGTGGTTTCCATCCCTCCTAGTTTTTTTTTTGTATAAACACCATCCGCTTGGAACCTCTAACCTATCAATTCAATGGGGTTTCCAAATCTCTTCCTCTCGTTTATCCTAGCATGATAGACGATGATTCATCAACCATCAACACAATCCACTGCGTAGATGACGACGCCATTCTTACATATATGGGTGCTGATGATTCTTTCATTCAGCGCTCTCTCCCTTCTGAAACGCAGGTTATGTTAAATGAATCGACCATTAACATTAACCTTCCATCTTCCGATGTTCCTCATGTCTTAAAGATCGATCAATCTTTAGACACTCAGGAGCAGCTTGACTATACCCAGTTCCTTTCTGACCATAGCAAGGCCTTTGCCTGGACTTATAGCGATATGCCTGGCATTGACCCCACCATCGCTACCCATAACATCGTCACAAACCCAGAGGCTAAGCCTGTTAGGCAAAAGCTTCGCAAAATGCATCCTCGTGTTGCACTTCTTGTTAAAGAAGAGCTTCAGCGTCTTCTTTTAGTCTCTTTCATCCAACCCATCGATTATCCACAATGGGTCTCTAACATCGTTCCTGTGACCAAGGCAACTGGGGGGATTCGGATCTGTACGGACTATCGTAACCTCAACTTGGCTTGTCCCAAGGACGACTTTCCTCTTCCAAACATTGACCAACTTGTTGATCTTACGGCCGGCCATGAGATGCTATCTCTTATGGACGGGTTTTCAGGATATAATCAAATCCTGGTTGCACCGAAAGATCAGCACAAGACCACTTTCATTACCCCATGGGGGACTTTCTGCTATCGGGTCATGCCTTTCGGCTTAAAGAACGCAGGCGCCACTTATCAGCGTGCTATGACCTATATCTTTCACGATCTCCTCCACAAAATCATGGAAGACTATGTGGATGACCTATTAGGCAAGTCTAAACTTCACCGTGACCATCTGACTATTCTCAAAATCATCTTCTCTCGACTTCTTCAATACAATGTTCGCCTTAACCCCAAGAAATGTGTTTTTGGGGTCCTCTCTGGTAAGCTTTTAGGCTTCATTGTCTCTTTCCGTGGCATCGAGATAGATCCTGCCAAGATCCGCGCTATCCTCGAAATGCCACCTCCTTCTAATCTCAAGCAGCTTCGTAGTTTGCAAGGGAAACTCCAGTCCATTCGACGTTTTATCTCGCAACTTTCTGATCGCTGCCAACCTTTTCATCATCTTCTTAAAAAGGACATCTCTTTTACGTGGGATAAAGATTGTCAAGAGGCTTTTGAAGCCCTTAAACGCTATTTGGTCTCTCCACCTGTTCTCATTCCACCTCAAGATGATAAACCCTTTTATCTTTATATCTCTGCAACCAATCATTCGTTAGGTGCCATGATCGCGCATCGAGACGAGCAACACCGCGAGCAAGCAGTTTACTACATCAGCCGAACATTAGTCGACTATGAAACTCGGTACACCCATACCGAGAAACTTTGTTTGGCGTTAGTCTTTGCTGCTACTAAGCTCCGCCATTATCTTCTTAACCACAAAACCTTCGTCATCACTCACACCGACCCTCTCAAGTATATGCACTCCAAGCCTTATCAGAATCAACGTATGGCTCGGTGGCTCATGTTGCTTGCTGAGCTCGACCTCGAATTTGTCCAACAAAAATCTATAAAGGGGCAAGCAATCGCTGATCAATTAGCTGATGCCCCACTTCTCGACAATCAACCTTCTCACTGTGAGTTTCCTGACGAGTCCATCGCCACTCTTTCTACCAATGACGCCATCTATCAAATGACCATGTTCTTCGACGGCTCTAAATGTCAACTTGGTGGAGGTGCCGGGGTCATTCTCATCCCTCTCGAAGGGGACTCCATGCCTCTGTCTTTTAAACTCGACTTTGAATGTACTAATAATATGGCTGAATACGAAGCCTTAATTTTGGGACTTCAAACCGCCCTTTCTTTAGACATTAAGACCATCAACATCTTTGGCGACTCGCAGCTCGTCGTCAATCAGGTCAACGGTTCATATCTCTGCAAAAATGAAATTTTACAAAGGTACAAAAATCGTGTTGACATTCTCCTTGCATCTTTTGACCATCACTTATTGCAGACTGTTCCTCGATCGACGAATAAGTTTGCTGACACCATGGCTTCCCTTGCCTCGCATATTCCTTCATCATCATCATCCTCATCAAGACTTTATGTCATGGTACATCATGTGCCATTGCCTTCATACATTTCCACTGACATCAATCTCGTCCACACCATAGACTTTAGTTCACAAGATGATTGGTATAAACAACTTGTAGACTACTTGACTCATTCTCTCATTCCTCCCAACCTCTCTAGCAATGCGCGGCGAGCTTTCATCAAACGCACCGTTCGATATACCATGCTAGGTGGTCTTCTTTATAAGCGAGGTTTCGATGGCCTCCTTCTTCGTTGTCTCACCTCCACTGAAGCCTCTCATGCCATTAAGCAAGCCCATGACGGGATTTGTGGTGGACATTTCAGTGGAAATTCGGTTGCCAAGCGCATCCTTCGTCTAGGCTATTATTGGCCTACTCTTCATCAAGACTGTAGCGATTATGTTCGGCGATGCATCAAGTGTCAGCAGCACGCTAACTTGTTTCATCTCCCTAGTCACTCCTTACAAGTTGCTCAAGATTTCTGGCCTTTTTCACAATGGGGTTTAGATCTCATCGGTGAGATTAATCCTCATTCGTCTCTTCGTCATCAGTCCATCATCACCGCCACTGAGTATTTCACTAAGTGGGTGGAAGCTATTCCTCTTGTCTCTACAAAAGCCGACAAGATTTTCGACTTCATCAATAACCACATCATCTGTCGCTTCGGTGTCCCTCATAAAATCATCACCGACAACGGCAAGTCCTTCAAAAACAAAGCTGTCCAAAAGCTATGCGATTCATTTGGCATCAAGCTCAGTTTCTCTTCGCCTTACTACCCACAAGCAAATGGGCAGGCAGAGGCTTCCAACAAAATTCTGACTAAAATTCTCATGAAGGTGGTCAACGACACTGGAAGGGATTGGCACATTCAAATTCCCTTCGCTTTGTGGGCTTACCGCACTAGCATCCGAACCTCTACGGGTGCTACCCCTTTTTCTCTCGTGTATGGAACAGAGGCTGTCCTACCTCTCGAAGTACAGATCCCGTCTCTTCGTATTTCTCTACGTGACATTCTTTCTAATGATGACTTTCGTCAAGATCGTTTAGCTCAATTAGAGTTACTTGACGAACGCCGTCTTGCTGCCCTTAATCATCTCCATGTCTATCAAAGTCGAATCAGACGAGCCTATAACAAAAATCTGAGAGAACGAGATTTTAATATCGGAGACCTCATCCTCAAAGAGAATCAACATGTGACTAATATGGAACGAAGCAAGTGAGGCAAATTCGCTCCTAATTGGCTCGGACCTTACATTATCACGCACAAGTACGGATCAGGGACTTATCGTCTGTCTTCTCTTGAAGGCCGACCAGAACCTGAACCCCTTAATGCGTTGCATCTACGACCATTTTATTGCTAGTTGAGTACTCGTTTACTTAACATTTAACTTGAGCTCGTCCCTT
Organism: Torreya grandis; assembly: GCA_037957365.1. Classification (NCBI taxonomy): domain Eukaryota; kingdom Viridiplantae; phylum Streptophyta; class Pinopsida; order Cupressales; family Taxaceae; genus Torreya; species Torreya grandis. The sequence continues at coordinate 4,541,413 of JARHVA010000599.1, read as the reverse complement.
GAGCAATCCCTCATCCAACTAATCCCATTATTTTTCAACCCTACTTCCTTTAATCAAATCCTCTAAAACCCTTTTATATAGTATGGATGCTTTGTCCTAATAAAAGGGAGCCCTTGAACTTTTATAAGTCTTGTCCATGACTCAAATTTCTATCAACAATCAATCAAGATGTCAAAATAACCAAGGTCACAAAATCAAATTAAAAAGCAGACTGCTCCCTTGAAGGAAAGCTGTACTATCATTGCTGTAATTAATAGACTGCTCCCTCGAAGGACAGCTATTCAAAAGCCCTCTTATTAAGCAAAGATCTAGACCACTCCCTTGAAGGATGGCTATGACTAAATCTGGCAATAAACAGCACTATCTTAGAAGCTTCTCGCATCGATCAGCTTCATCACTGACCATCAAGCACAATGACATCACTATGCAGGCTTCCCGTATTGATCAGCCTCAAAAAAAAAAAAAAAAAAAAAAAAAAAAGGTCATGGACTCGGCTTATGTTGTCTCAGGGTCTCCTATAAAAAGGGGCAAAGTTATCTCTGCTCTTAAAATGGGTTGTCCTATCCTCCTTTCCTATAACCTGCTCAAGGGACTTCGAGCTCACTTTAGTGTCAAAGTGATTCGATCACCACCCTAGCATAACTTAAGGTCAACGACGCAACGCATAATGGGGTTCTTGGTTCTAATAACCCCTATCTATACTGACTTTTTGGTCCTTGTCAATGAAAGAGCAAAAATGCCTTTCACTTCTCTTTTTACACTTTAGTCACATTCAACCAAACCCTTTTCAAACATAACCATGACTATGACCATAACCTTGACTTTGACTAAACCATCACCCACTTTGACTCTTCCTCCATTTTGGGAGAACTACATAGCCCTGAGGCCCCTAACAATAGGGGCTATGTAGGCAGCACTCAGTTGACATGGGGTCTTCTGGGGTTAGCTCGGCCACTTTCTTTACCACTTTCTTCATCACTTTCTTCGTTCTCTCGTCACCTGTCAATCACATCATAATCATTAATATTCTCTCATTTTCATAAGTCATTAGTCATAAATTTCATCTATCATAACTCATTAAACATTTGCATAATCCACAAGTTAAACATTCAAAATCATATCTATCACATCTTTCATCATTTAGTCTAAAGTCATCATATAACCATTTCATAAACATTGTCATCATCACATACTCATTTATATCAATATCATCATTAACATCATCATAAAACATCATCATTAGCATCATCATAACATAATCATCATCACCATAATCATCATCATATCAAAACATACATCATGAAACACATCAAATATTTATAAAATCTCCATAACACATTACTAAGCCAAAATCTCATCACATATATATCAAAAATCAGTTTTATACAAAAAGACACAACTAGTATCTGTCTCTCTCTCATCATATATCTCTCGTCTTCGGCTCGCAGGCCGGTATATACATCAAAAAAATAAAAATAATGCAAAACTGGGGCTACCCTCAAGGCTGTGGCTGTGGTGGTGGTGGCGGTGGTCGAGAAGACGCTGTATCTCCCCCTCCCTCTGACCTCTGTCGTCTGCGTGACCCTGAAGCCGTCGCTCGTGACATCGATCTCTGTCTGCTCTGCTCCGCCCTCATCTCCGAGTATCGCTGTATATGAGGAATCCCCCTGATGGCCCTCTCATAGTACGCGATCTCGTCCAACGCATCATTGTATCTAACCATAGATACAGTCTGCGGTGGACCCATCTGCCCTGCTGCCGTGCCCTGACCTGATCTCTGAGGCTGTGGCTCACCTAGCTGCACCGATGCTGATGGTCCTGCCCCTTGTGAAAACGATGGCTGCTGTAGTGGGCCCTGCCCTCCAAAACTCTGCCCTGCACCTGCCGGTGCCTGAGCTGCAGCCAGCTGTCCCTGTAATAGAATGACCTGCCCTGTCACCTTTGCAAGCTGCCCAGTCACCTCTGCCAGCTGACCCTGCAAAACTGAGACCTGAGCCTGAGCCATGTCTCTCTCCTCTCGTGTCGTGTCTCTCTCTTCGCAGGCTGTATCCCGCTCCCTGGTGATGGCCTGTAAATCTGGCTGCTGCCTGATCTGTATCCCTCTGTACTGACCTGACCACCATGCTGTGTAGGCCTCTGTACACCCTGGGTCGACTATCCCAGGTCCTGCCGGCAACTCCTCAAAATCAGGGTCCTCTGTCTCCTCTGGAAGTGGGAGCGGCGCCTCTATGTCATCCCGTCTGTACTGTGGGAAGGCGGGAGGCACATCCTGTAACAGTCCATACTGACGCCGCACTCTCTCTGCAGGGATCCTCTCGAGCTCACTGGCTCGCCTGCCCCTGACCCATCGCCTGCTCTGAACTCCAACCAGCTGCTCTCCCTGGTCTCTGAATGCTGGATAGACCAAATATGGTCTCCAGATGATGTCTGTCGGGATCAAACCCTCCAGCACTCCCCTGTAGTGGTCGATGTCCCTGACCACTCCATCCATCCGTGTCTGCGCCATAACCTCGCGCCATCGTCTGAATCCAACTCTAAAGCCAGCCTGAATCACCACTGGGAGGCCAAGAGGTCGCGTAACCACTATGTGCTCGTAGGCCCAACAGTGCAGGAGGTGGCCTACACATAAGCTGTACCGCCGCCGTCTGCTGATGCCCCACAGCTCTCTATACACCTGGGCCAAAAAGACTGGTGCCCAGGCGAACACTGTCCTCTGCTCTATCATCTCCAACAAAACTCCGGTCATAGCAATCAGAAACCTACCGCCCTCTGCATCCGGTAATGCATATACTGTGATGCCAATCATCGTTAGGATCGCTAGCCGATGGGCCTCCTCATCCGCCGCGTACAGTGGCTCATAAGCAAAACTCGCCGAGTGGTAGCTCGTCTCCGCGGCATGCTCTCCAAACAGTGTCACCATATGAATGTCATGCGCCTCTCTCGAGCACGCATACAAGTCCGCTCCGTGCACCGGTAATCGCAAAATCCGATAGACGTCCTCAATCGTGACTGTCATCTCACCCGTAGGCAGGTGGAAGGTGTTGGTGGCATGGTCCCACCGCTCGATCAAAGCCACCATGAGGCTCACATCCCTCGCCACTCTGCAATAGCGTCTCAACCCGCCTAGTCCAACGGCGCTCATATGCGCCCACTCCTCGACAGACACCCCTCCACGCATCTGCGTCAGCAAAGTCGGGAGGCGATCCCGCAGCATCAGAGTCTGCCTCGCCTGCATCCATCCACAAACACTTTCATGATTATTCCTACAAATTCTTCAGTGATTAACTTATTTGATCATCTATGCCTACCCTGACACCTGGCAAGCCCTTGGTGTAGCCTCAACCTTTCGACTTGACCATTTTTCAGAACCATTTCCGACCAGACAGCCACCAACATCGGTTAGCATGCCGGCGACGGCACTCACCTAACCGACGTCGGTCACCTAGTAGACGACGTCGATAAGTTACCAACCGACGCCGGTCTCTGGTCGGCCGACGCCGGCGACTGGTTCGACCCTAGAGCCGAACGGGGCGAGCCCTAAAAATTAGGGCTTCCCCATTTCACCTTCCCCGACACTCCTAAACCCTCCCAAATCACTCCTAGGCTCTCCTAGACAACCTACCCACCTTCCTAGCTACCCTCCCCCTCGATTTCTACTTCAAATAACAACAATTTCAAAAACTCAATTCAAAAATAAAAATCAATCAAAATAAGGGTTCAGGGCCCTCTTACCTCATCCCGTCTACGCCGGCGCGGTGGCACGATGGGTGCCGCTAGTGGTGGACCTCCCGCCGGTCCTCTACTCCCCTCTGCCATCACTTTTGTCCTAGTGGCTCTGCACGCTCTCGCTAACTCAAACGCGTCCCTACAGCGTCCAATCAACTTCTTCTCTCCCCCAATGTCTCTTTGCCACCTCGCACAGTACTTCAGTCAACTCTGGGTCACTATCACTCAACAAATTCCAGAGCTCTTTTTTTATCTTTCAATCATATAGCAAATGACTTTTGGTGGGCCGCCAATCGGGTTTTGTCGGATTTGGCAGTCCGCCGACGTCGGCATCTTCGTGCCCTGGGTTGACGATGTCGGCCGTTTGTCGCCGACGTCGGTCCTTTTTTGGGAACCGATGTCGGTGATATAGCCGACGTCGGTGGACTTCAACCTTTTATCCATCTTCCATATGACCTAAATCATGGCTCTAATCAAGTCAAGACCTTCTAGACCACGTCATTTTGGCCCCCTTGGGGAATTTTTAAATTACTTTTTGCATCTATCCATCGACCACCAGACATTGGAGATCATGCCCATCTCCTAAACCGCGACCACTTCCAAAGCGTTTGCCTTGGTTGTTTTTGCATATATGCTATTCCACGACTGGTTAGCAAATTTGTCCGCAGACTATATTTTTGGACCCTCACAAGTATAGGATCACACGCTAGTTGATCCGCACTACTTGTGACTTTTTCGTGTTTTCAGGAGCACTTCCTAAGCCTAGGATACTTGAAACACGACAACCATTTGGAGCTTCAGCCTCGATTGAATAACCCGATCAGCAGACGACTACATGCTGGGGCCCGGTTATTTCAATTTTGGCACTCCTCGACCCTTGACCTGCGACAATTGACCCGACCATCTCGTGCAGTGGCATGCGCGCAATCATGACTTTTGCTGCGTTTTCACTCACTCTTCACCCTTCTCATCCACTCTTTGTCAAATCAGCACCCGACATCAGGTTCCTTCCCTCGACTCCTGCTTTGAGGGGGAATACCTCATCCATACTTCGGGGCAATCCACATCATCCTTCACCTGGGGCAACCACTCCCTGTTTTTGTCTTGCAGTTCGTCCAGAACAACCAACAAGACAAAAAGGGGCAAATGTAGACACTGAAAAAGTGTCTAACGCTTGGTCCTTTCTCCCTCCTAGTTCTCCTTGGTCCCTAACCCACCTAATTCTTATTAATTGGAAATAAACATCTATTTTTAATTAAATAAGGCCCCTTTAACCCCTCCCTCCTTTGACACCTCGCCTAGGACACCTCGCCTAGACACCTCACCTTAGACTAAGTCTTTCCCTATGACTCACTCAAGATCTCTCCCTAATTCTTCTAACCTCCTAACAAACCCCCGTGCGTATTTAGCACGACCCTCGGCATTCTCCAACGCATAAGAACACTTGGCAGATAAGAAACGGGCTTGGTGGCTTGATCTGCCCGTTCTAACCCCGCCGACGTCGGCCACCTATCGGCCGACGCCGGCGGAATCGCCGACGTCGGTTATACTTAACTGACTTCTCTTCCTCTTTCGGGGTAATCACAATCAAAATCAGAATTTTTCGAATCGGGGGTAATCTAACAGGTGTAACTCTCTCTTCCGGCGAAACAAAGCTCTGGTGCTCTTGCTTTCTGGTGTTTTTGCATCTTATTTTCTTGCAGGAATCAGTATACTTGACAACTTCTCTCAGGGACTGAGATCTTGTATCCAACGTTTTGTACCAGAACTGCATGCTATCTTCATCAACTATTCAACACAGCTAAGTATTTGTGCTGTCTTTATTTCTATATCATTTTATTTATATCAAATACTCTGTCTTTTGTCTATTCCAATATCCTTCACCAAAATCTTCTCTGTTCCTCCCGGAGACACTGAAAAGCTCTCTTTCCTGTCCATTTGCCTTTCTCCGCCTTTCGCCTCTGTCACTTACCCAGTTTATTCCCAGACAATATTCTCTGTCCCTTAGACCTCAAACAGAGCCTCACAGAGCCCAGAGCCCTAGACAAGACCATAGACTATCCTACAGCGCTGAAACCACCCTGTAACCAGCGCTCGACTATTGCCCCGACCGACGCCGGTAACCTCCTCAACCGACGTCGGCAACTTTATGACCGACGACGGCAATACCACCGACGTCGGCGACTGTGTTTACCAGATTACAGATTTTCAGGTACGCCTTTGTTTTTAGTCTTTCCTTTTTACATCTTTCATTATTTCTATTTTCTGTCTCTGTCTTAAACAGTGGATTGTCATCCTTGAAGAAGCCTTAGAGCTTCAAGGACCAAGCTTTTGCTTGGCAATCCACTCTCTTATCAACTAATATTCTTCGTGTTTTTAGTGTTTATCTCTTTCAGGTGTTATTCCTTCACAGCCAAAGAGGAGTATTCACAACGTCTGGATTTACGGTGCGCAGTCTTTATCCAGGTACTTCACAAGCCTTGTCCATTACTTTCTTTAGTTTCTTCTTTCTCTTAAAACTGAAAAAGCAAAATTTTGAGTGGAAACACTTCTTGACAACCTAATTCAACCAATCTGGGATCTTTGCACTAGGAGTATCTTATAGATATCCTTGTTTTTTCTAGATTCGAGTCTTAGTAAGATAACAAGGAATGATTTGGGTTCACTCTGATGTAAGTGTGACATATCCCTTATATTATTTAATAGATTTATGTTTAGATATTGGAGTAGGAGATGAAGGTGGAGTTTCAAACTTTAGTGAAATCTAAGGAGGAAAGGTTGTTGATTTAGAGGAAAGTTCAAGATATGTGATTTTTGGAGGAGAAGTGGACACATGGATCACTAGATGAGGGTTTGTGGCCATTTATTACAATGTGGTTTTCTTGATCAAACCTTGAGAATGGAAAACATTTGAATATGGGTCACTTAAATTAGTAGAGATTCTATGAGTTCCTTTAGTCCCTCCAGTTGACTTTTTGATTTTGATTTTAAACATCTTTTGGAGTTAACTAACTTGTGATATCACCGATTATTTATCCTTTTCCTATTTAATTACAATTTGGCTCACATTGACACCATAAGAGGATATTACAAGTAATTTTCCATATTTCCATTATTTTCATTGATCATGGCATATGTTTGTAGCCTTAAAAGGTAGGATAAATCCAATGTTATCTACATTAACCCCTTTTCCCTTAAGCCATGAGATAATTTTGACCAAGACTGTCCACATCCTATCTTATAAGGATGTTGATTCAAACTTGATCCAATTGACCCAAGGAAAGGGTCTCAGCTCTATATTTTTCTCATGATAAACAAGATCCACTTGGTCATCATCATCTCCAATGAATTCTATAATATATGCAATGTTTTAGTTAATAATTTGTTCCAAGGTGAAAAAAGAGTAATAAATGAGCCTCATTTATTTATCATTATCACAATCCATCTAATAGTATTTAAAATAAGGGATAATATGGTATGCAAAACATGGAGTATTCTCAATCAATCCTATGACCTCAAAGGAAGGCATACTACGAATGGGTTATAAGGTAACTTGAGTCATTTTTGCATCAATTAATTTCACCTTAAATAATGAGGAATAAATATATCTCCCAATAGTTATTGGGAAATGAAATCTTGATTTGTGTTTTCCAAATAAAAACGTATTATTTTATAATAGATGACACACCAAATCTATCAGGTCTAACCTATCATCAACAAAATTTGGCATCATATATGGGGAATTCTCAAATTTACATACCTTGATATATGAAAAAGTGTGGAATTGTGTGTACTAGGCACCCCATCTAGATATCTTAGTAGTGGTTACAAAAAATAACCTAAAATGATATAGATTAGGTTCAAACATCTAGATAACATAGTGTAGAAAGGCATAATTGATTCCATTAAATTTTTTAAGCCTAGCCTCCAATTTGAGCTAAGGATAAAACTTGTAAATCCACATTGCACACATTTTACCAACTGTATTCATCCACTATAGAATATCATACAAGTGAATGCATAGATGAAATATTAAGTCATGCAGAACTTTGCTATCTAATGAAACTCATACAAATATATATTTTTGGGACCTCAAAATGTACCTATTGAACTAGTATAGTCAAAATCCTAGAGAGAGTTAAAGTTCTCTCACCCTCTCATTTTAGGATGGTGGTTAATGCAGTCTAGGGTACAAGTTGTAGGTATTGGGATCCATAATGTATCCTTCTTGGAATGAGTATTTGAAAGATTCACTGCTACCAACAATAGATCAACACTATATCAACACACATAAGAACCTAGGAATCCATGTCCTCACTAATCTAGTGCCCACAACTTATCATTATAATAAGCTTGATTCATAATGTTGACTTAAAAAAAAGGAAGGGAAAATGTAATCCAAAAATATATGGTTCCTTGGGTGAGTATGGATACACTAATTTCTAATATTGAGTATGATCCCAATTATAGTTTTACAATTGTATGCCAAGTTTCACATCAGCTATACAAGGAATGGAGTCAAAGGAAACATTATGTGTTGAGTTATAACATTTCTATTCCATAGATAAATGCCTATAAGATTATTGTTAATATACACACAAGATTATAATTTATTTTCTTAAACAAGACAAGACACATGAATTAGTTAGAGTAGTATAAAACTCATCCTAATTGGACACATGCATTAAAATTAGACTCGTATCATAGTCTTTTACATGTATTTTCTCCATTTTCACAAAAAATATTGGAAGACTTTCATAAAGTAGGTACAACATAATGTAGTGGAAACTAACAAAATGTATAATTGTAAGTATATTAATTAATTGTGTCATATGTTAAGAAAATTATGACCTTAAAAGTATACTACAAATCATTACTCATACAAAAGAGAATATCCACCACCCATTTTCACAAAATCCCATTTCAAGCCATCATGGCTAAGTTGTTAGAATATTACAGTGATTTATCCAAAAGAGAAAAAATATGAGAGGGAGATAGATCCATAAAACATGACAACCACTTTCCCACTCGGGACCATGAGAGAAACAATGAGATCATTAGTTGGTTCCCAAAGGGGGACCACTTACCAATTTCATTTGAGTGCCTTGATAAAATGTTAATGCCTATGTAATGAGATTTGCTTCTATGTCCAAATTAGGTAGGTTGATAGGTGGTTTCTTAAATATAACCTCAATGTGTTAGTAATTTGTCATGTCCATCTTTAGGGGCTTTAAGATAAACCTTGATTAAATTGACTTAGCTAATGTTAGCTATCGATTGTATGACAAGATCCATAATATCATGGGTTCCATCCTTATTAGCCTTTGCCACATTCCTCCTTATGAATATTTTAAAGTGTTGGAGGTGAAATCTAAACTCATCTTTGATAATCAAAATGCCATTAGGATGGAAGAAAGTAATTATGCTCACCTCCTTGAAGTAAGCAAGGATTTGGTCTCTCCTTTTCTCTAAGGGCCCAAAGGTTACTTGAATGTCACTAAGCCCATCCTCAAGTGATTTTCTTTGCTTCAAAAAAATGTCTAATATAAGTTGAGGTATATGAGGGTTTAGCTATAAGCTTAGGTACCATCCCCTAATTGATAATCACCACCATATTCTTTCACTTGTTGTCAATTCTGATCATATGGTCAAAGTACTATTATGCCATTTGAACTATAACTTACTCTTTAAAATACCTCAAACCACCTCCCCCAAGGTTGTAAACACTTCTCAAAGTGTGATTTACACATTTCCAATTAGGCCCATTGGGCATGAGCTCTTGGCATGGGAATCTAAGGTCCTTGCCTACTCCTTGAGGTCCTCCATTAGATTCTCTATCAAATAATTTATGGATTTCACCATAGAGACTGGATCCTTTGAAAATTTATCCTCCCTCATTAGGTTTTTTAATTTTTGAGAGTGAAGAGATCCTATTTTGTCCTCTAAACAACATGGTATCCATATTGTGTGAAGGTTTGGGTCATCACCCTCTTCATCTTCTAAGAATACCTGTCAAATTGTAAATCGATGTCTAGGTCCCCATGGTATACCATTTTGGGTCTCTATGATATTTGAGCTCATAAGGAACTAATATAACCTTTTCCCTTTATTAGTCTTATGGATATTTAACATGAGGCCACAAGTGAAGTGGATGGTTGAGGCATGGGTAAAGGTGGTAATAACGGAGGGGGGATCATGGGTGAAATGGGGGAGTGGCCAAGGAAGATGCCCATGAGAACAAGTGTGATATCAATTTGTCTTGATTCATATATACTTGGGGACCAATGACATGTGGGAGTTGAGCATTCACCTTGAAAGAGGAAATGTGCCTATTGAAGATGATACATAAGGAACAAGGTATGAGGGTGAGGGAGGCTTAATATGATGTTTTAAGTTTAGTAGGTGGTTGTATTGATGGGTTGGGATAAATTAACCTTGGTAACTTGGTATGTTTATGTTTTCATCTTGTTTGTTGCACTACCATACTTAGATGAGTATTAATGGAAGGAGCCTGGGGTGCAGAGAGGTGCATGGTATATAACCTAGTGAGATATGAAGTTTGTGGGTTGCCCATGGTAGTAACAATTTAAATTGGAGAATTAGGGGTTTTATAAGTAAGAGAGAGATTCACACTTGGTATCAAAGGAATTAAAGGGGAAATATGAGCAATGGGAGGAACCAAACTAACAAGATTCACTATGATATCAAAGCTATCAAATGGAGCACTAAGAGATACCATACCAATCACAAGGGTTATCCCAAGAATGGTTGAAAGAGTGGGATAATTTGGTGGAACATAAATTTGAGGGGGATGGATACTAGGAGCACTTAGAGTTATAGAACCCAAAGAAATAAATGAACCCTAAGAAGAATTTGCAAGGGAAATAACATGGGAAGGTTGAACATGGGTTGGAAAATAAGGAGGTACCATAGGTTATTGACATGATGTGAATAAGGTGGGAGATTGAGTCTCTAAAGATACTAGAGGTTTATCCCTAAGGGAATTATGTTGATACTCTAAACTGCTATAAAAATTTAGGGCACGGGTAACATGAGGTTTGCTTATTTGTGAGGTCTTTGAAGGTGAATTTAATGTAGAGGTTGATGGAGTAAGCACTATTGATATCCTATGTATGATCACTTGGGAAGGCCTCTTACCATTTTCTAGGAATTTATCATAAGGTTGTGGATGATTGGGCCTCTCTTCCAATAGAGGATTTGAATAGGCATGTTTTTCTTTTTAAGTCACAATGTGTAAAGATTAGAAATCACTTTGGCATCATTTGTGGGTTTGAGATGGTAGGCACCAGTTAGGTAGATCTCATGGTATTAATTTGTGTTCATCTGACCTTGTAATGATCCACATGATCTTTCACTCTATCATGAGGATCCCATTGCTTACCATCAACATAGGGGAGACTAAATTATTATATGTGCATAGACATGGCCTGAATGGCTGGTAAGTTCTTATGTACATGGGTCTTCATGATGATGTGGAGTGGGGGATAAGACTTTTGTCTCATCTTGAGGTAGAGACCAATTATTCCATTTGATGAGTTGATAATCGATATCCCATTCTACCAGTCGATTTGGGATAATTTAAGGTAGCTCAAATAGAAGTCCTTAGTTGCCATATACCATAATTATCATGTGGTATTGGTAGTAATAGTAGGTGCCTATGGTTGGGATGGACACCCTCATCTCTTATGATGATCTTAGTATGGGATTCTCATTGATTTTTAGGGACTAGGGGGTATAAAAGGTCACAAATTTCCTCTATGTGATGCCTAAATTGGTGGATATACAACTTTGAGAAGACCACATGAATAGGGGAACTTGTAAGCCTCCATTGAGGGAAGATAGTGATTCTAAAATAAATGGTGGCATATATGGAATTGCCCAAATAAGACATTATATATAAGTTTCCCCCAACATGAACCCTAGGGATATGCTAGGATAGTTGAAAGTAATGATGTGCCCAAGAGATGGAATCTACTTACCTTCAAGGATGATATTGAGCAAAGAGACCCAATACTTGTTGACGAGCAATTTCATTTGCTTAGTATAAATAGTTGATTAACAACATGCCAACTTGAACCCCTTGTCTAAAAATATTGATGGTGTATGAGTTAACATCCTCATTACTAACCTAGTGATCAATCTCCTCATCCTAATCCTTCAGAGCATCATAGATGTTATGGATATTGATACACATAGTAGTAACCTCATTGTCATAAGATATATCATACTTTGGGAGATTAAAGTATCTCTTGAATGTAGCCCTAGATATGTTTGAAATTCAAATATTATTGTTGGGCAAGTGATTGATATCACTGTGCATCTGGAATTTATCAACATGTTGGTGATAATATCTCCATAGGGGAAAAAATCAAGCTTGGTATCATATATGTGTAGGTCCAACTTCCTAAGTAAAATGAGCTTAGTAGGGAATTTAACATCATCATCATTGGGATTGTTATTGTTATTAGGAAACTAGATATCTTAAATTACCTTGAAGATCTCATTGTAGTGTTTATACCATATGATCCCTTTGAGGAATGTGGTGTCCATGAACTCTTGCTCTAGTTTAGGGTTGGATTTATAAGCTTCCATTACTATTTGAATCTTCTTAAACCTTCACATTTATTTTGTAACTTACTCTCTTACACACAAGTTATCTTCAAGGATGTGCCTTAATATCTCTTGAGGATACTCAAGCATAAGGATATTATAAATTTAGATAGTAAATAATAGATAACTATGATATAAATTTAAATGGGACATTATAGGCCGATGAAATATCCCTATAATGGTGTTAAGGGATCACAACATGCAATTTCATCTTTGAGTTGATGGCATAATTTTGAATCAACCATTTTCCATTTTTTATTTTTTATATCAAGCCTTAGTTCGATTGGTTGGTGGTGTTGGGACCCATCCAGGTCGTAGATTGTGACGTACCCAAATGGACCAATAAATGTAGTGTGACATGCATGTTCCCAACTTTGGCCCTCGTGAGCCTTGATATGTATATAGAATCAACCAAGTTTCATTTTTACTAAAGTGGTCCCAAGGGGTGATGCTACTAATTTAGCAAAGTTGGGATTTTCTAGGTATATAGTCTTACAGGTGTGTGGAATTACACATGGTGATCCTTAATTAGATTAGGACTCCCAAACAGTACCATTATCTAATCACTCAAGGACCTACATGGGCTAATTGTCACCTAATTGTATGAGAGTACACGTGTAAATTCTTGATTTAATTGACAGTCTCAAACTGTACCATTATTTTACATCTCTAAAATCGTACTCTATTTTAACACTTCTAGGACCTGCATGGGAAAACTATTGGAAATAGCCTCTAGGAGGGTGCCAATTAGATTCGAAGATGTTGATTTTCTGAAAGGAAAAGTTAGTAATAAAAAATAAGTATATAAAACTTTTAAAATAATGATGGGGATATATCACTCAATAAAAATTTCCACAAAAGATAAATATAAACAAAGGGGATTTATCAAAGTTTGCATAAATCTTGAAGATTGAATCCCCAATTGGTGTTTCACTTGCAAGGATTAAGCCCAAGGTTCTATAATGATATTAAGTTCAATATATACTCAACTAAGGGATAATTTTTCAATATTTATGGATTAAATGGGTTCCCCTTTTCTTCTATTAAAATGGATGTGTTGGTCACAACAAATAGTGACTATGTAGGGAAAACATTGTCCAATGTTTAGAACCCAAAATTATGTATTCTCACCTTAAACCAACAATATCATCAATATAAACCACTTCAAACAAAATATAAAAAGAATTAAGTGATTAATTATATTTCAACGCATAACATACTAGGTTTTAGTTCCTCAAAGAAGTTAGCTTTTGTGAAACAAAAAATGATTTGTTACCTTTCATCTCCCTTTTAAATTCATAACAAAGTTTGAAGGTAATTGAGGCATTAAGAACTCTCAAATCATAATGCTCTTTTTTATAGATATTCATTGGGGAAGGGAAAGATTAGGAATTTATTAGCTACCAACCAGTGTCTATAATCTTGATAGAGATACATTTGGTTCCACTTGAGGCCTTGCTCCATTGATATCCAGGTCTGAAAACTTATGATGGAGGTTGCCTAAATATCCCTTTCTTAGGAGGAAACCTTATAATTTTTTTTAATATTATCAAACTTTATTTTATTCTAATATTGTTTTCTATTTATGATCCAAGTGGGTTGGGAACTAGTGAAACCAAGGTAAATGATTGATTCAGTCAATTCTTACAAGAGGATACTCTTTATTTTTTGTGGATTCGGTTTAATTTATTACTATATTTATAGTGTAATGTTGACTTCTTGTAAATAATAAAATTGTTCTTAATTTATTTGCTCAGTTTTGAACCAATGAATTCACTCCTACTAGATATAACAAAGGATTTACCATGTTGATCAAATGTTTAATAATGAAGACAATATTTTTTGGTTCTTGTTCCATAGACTACATTTATAATGCTTTGCCAAAAAATTTAATGTGATAAATAATTAGACACAAATTTATAGGCCATATAATCTTAAGGTTAGGAAAACAACTACTTATAAGGCATTCAAGGATATGCACAATAAAATAACAAATAGACAAAAAACAAAAAAAAGGAACAAGCAAACATTGAAAGTAAATGCATAACCAAAAGTAAACTAATCTAAGACTACAGTATTCCTAAACTATAATTATGTCTAAACAGAGATAATTGTGGATTTCATAGCTAAGAATTAATGCTTCAAGAACTATCCATTCAAAGGCAAGGAAAATTTATTTCTCTGTAGATCCTTTAGTATGAAAGCATTTTGCCCCAATAACTCAGAAAATTGATACGATCCTATCTAGAGTGGATATAATTTGAAATTTTGGCCTTTATTTTCATGATCTTTGTCCCATAATAGGACTAAATCAAATATTCTAAATTATTTTACTTTTGCCTTATTATCAAGTCATCACTTGATGGTGTTTTTATGTTTGTTAAAACTCTAAAGGGATTCTTCTCATGTGTCTTCCATTTGGATAATGTCCATCAAAATTGAGTTTACCTTATCATTTTTCTCCATGTATACTTTACATGTACAACTTGGGGATTACATGGAATATGGGTTCTAAACCATATACTAGTAGGAAAGGTAAAATTTTGAGGGTTCAATTATATTTAGTGAAATCATCCCATGGTGCATACTTCATAAGGAATGTCAATCCCTCAGTGGCTTCTCAGCGTATTTCTTGATTGTATTCATCAATTTATTGTAAGTGGACTCAAATATCCCATTCCCTTGTGGATAGTAATTTCATGAGAACCTCAAGGTGATATTGTTTTCTTAGGCCCACAAAGAGAGTTTAGTCAATTAGAAAGTAGGCTAATTGTCATATACCAATGAGACTAGTATCCCAAACCATGTAGTTATATACCCTTAAAGGAATTTTATTACTTTCTTAGTGGTGTTGTTCCTCGAAACTATGGATTTTACCCATATTTTATAGTAATTAGTTGTAGTGACTATGAATTTATGACTAGATAAAGAGTTAGTATATATGACCCAAACAAAATCAAGTCCTCTTTGAGGAAAGGGACACTCTTCTATCATAGAATAGAGTGGCATTACCAAATGAATCACCCTATTAGTGAAGATTTGACATTGGTGACAAGTGCAGACATGATTATGTGTATCTTTGAAGATTGGTGGGCCAATAATACCTAGTTCATAAAATTTTATGATCCACCCTTATTTTTGGGGGTTGGCCACTACCCAACATTTCAAATAAGCTAGTCATAACTTCCTTTGCCTCTTCTTCTAACAAACATCACATATATACCTTCATAGTTCTTACAATAGAGCACTACATTTTTTAACATATAGTGGGTTACCTTCAGCTTGATATTTATTCTGTATTATTTATTTAGTCTTGGAAGGGGATTCCCATAATGTAAATAGTGGATGATTTGATCATATCAATCTTGTATAGTCATATCTAATTGATCTAGACGCATCACATTGATATTGAGGTCAATATTTATAATTAACTCAGTAAGGCCTTAACATCTTAACATTACAGTATGTTTAATTTACAAATTATCCTCTTGTAATGTGGTCATCCATCAACCTCTACATTCCTTGAGTTTATTGTGTCTTAACATAAATTTTATGGATGGCTCAGGAATAATGGCATGCACCTTGTTTTGGAAGATATAATGCTTAAATGTTTCCACAACCTTCACTAAAGCATAAGCATGATTATCCAAGGTGGAGTGTTTAAATTATGTGTCCTTCAAATTAGAACTCATGAAGGCTATATGATGCCCTTTTTCACTAATTTTTTGATCAATTACAACTATGGTATGTTCAAAAGTGAAGGAAAAGAGGAAGAAATTACTTGCAAAATCTGGGTTGATTAGGACTAGTGCCTACATGCCAGTGTTCTTAATGTCTATAAAGGCCTTTTTAGCTTTTCCACCCCACTTTAACTTCATGCTTAAACATATCATTAAAAGGTTTAATAATCTCAAAAAAATAGATATGAGCTTGCATATAATATTAATTTTTCCAAAGAACAACTTCATTTCTTTCATGTTGTTAGGTAAAGTTATTTTTGAAATTGTACTAGCCCATTTAGGATCAATAGAAATACCTTATTTGGTGATAATTTAATCGAGTTTAACTTACCTTCCATGATGTTGAAGACACTTTTATTCAGGTTAAGGGAGATATCATAATTTCTTCATCTCTTAGATGTTTTTTGCAAGTGGTGAATGTGATAAGACATGCATTTTGAAAAGACAAATAGCCCCAACATTAGTAAGGTCAAATGGCACCCTTTTTTAGGTGAAGCAACCCCACTTTGTTGTAAAGGCAATCTTGACCATATCTTCTTAGTTTACTAATATTTGGTTGTACCCTAAAAATTTATCTAGAAAGGACATCATCTAAGAGCCACTCACTATTTGAATCACCTCATCTAAGGATGGAAAATGATAATTGTCATAATCTGAGGCCTAGTTAAAATTCATAAAATTGATGCACAATTTGATTTATCCTTCTTTCTTGAAAAAAATAACTAAGTTGGTGACCCAAGTAGAATGGTACACTAGCAAAATAATGCCACTTGAGATCAATTTATGGACTTCCTTATGAATAAAGGCTCTAAGATAAGGTTTACAAGATGATGTCTCTGCCTAAATGGTTTTTATCTTTGCATAAGTGGGATAGTGTGTGTTATTACACTTGGGTCAAAGACCTTGAGGTTTTTATATGACCAATAAATAACTTGTTATATTTTATAAGAAACCTCTTGAGTTACCCAATTTTAATTGGAATATAGTCAAGACCAATGTTGACATCCCTATGTTGGTCGATTGATTTTAGTTTGATTGTATGTGATTTTTGGTCGACAAAAGTAGGTTTCTCTTGTCTGTGTATGGACCTATCTAGGTTGAATAACCTTTCAAGTGAAATCATACCCTTTGTGATATAATTTTATCTTAATTTCATGATACCATCCTAATCACAATACCCATTAAGGGGATTGTCTCTATCCTTTTCATCTATAAATTGAGCACTAAAGACTACATATCTATTTAGGAAGTCTAGTATGTGGTGATCATCATCAAAAACTTAAAAAATTTAAAAATTATCCAAGACTAAGGGGAATGGTATGAGCTCTATGGACAATAATTGTAACCCTAAGTCATGTAAGGAAGCTAGATTCATAGAAGAGGCTAATAAGGACTCAATGACTTGGTTTTATTCTATATGGATAAGTATGGAATTGAAGGTGTCAAACATTTTTATCAGATCCCATGCTCTATATTTTTATTTTTTCAGGTAAGATAACTTACATTGAAACCTATTTCTAACTTGGTTGACCACTAATTCAGATTCCCCAAAAACTCTCAGTTATTTAACCTTGTGCTTTATGGTAATTGTAGACCTAGGATTAATAATTCTTATTTTTTGATGTTATTAGTAAAAGGGAATTATAGCCTATAGGAACCCAAGTGTTGATTTCTTTGTGGATTCATTAATAGAATTCCATCCCTATAACTTTTCTTGAAATGGGCCCCATCTAAGTATAGGGATAATAAGCCTGAATATTTTGGATCTTTTTCAACCTTGCACTTCACATGTTCTATGGATAGAGTGTAGATGTTAGTGCTATAATATACAGTGTTTATTTTTAATTTATGGAATTATATTACATGATTGTGTGATTCATCTATGGTTCCCTTTGAATATGGATATAGTTGGTTATGCCTCTCCAAGGAAGCCACATGTGTGAGAAGTCTATGGCCATTTACCCATTTAATTTTTTTGACCAATCCCTACTTAATATCATCCCATATGCTTCAATAATATCTACTGCCTAAGTATAAATGAAATTTTAGGCTCTTGGTTCAGATTCTAGTTGCATATTTACATTCAAGAGTTCAGCTACCACCTTGACCTTAGACTTCTCTTTTTGGAATACTATTTTATCAAATTTGGTTAGGGTTCATCCTAAATTTTCAAATATTCCAACATACATGATGTTTATCAAGGCTACTAAATAAACTAGGGAATTATGTAAGTATTTTTTAATTCCAAACTGTGAGGAGGAAAGGATGAACCTCAATGTTTTTCTTATGTATTAGCATGTTGGTGTGTATAGTTTTTTTATTAGGATAGGTTAGTTTATATGTTAAATACTTTATAATGATATCATTTTGCTCAGTGATCTAGTTCAACTCATGCAACATGATGTTTGATTTGAATGTTTTCATATCTTCTACTATATTGTATCTAGTTCTACTTGGAACATGTTGTATTTTGATAGAAGTTTTGGGGTTTTTAGAATTTGGAGGTGGACAGTCATTTCTAGCATTAGGATCAAGAGGTGCCACACCATTATTCAAAGGAGTGGATGTAGTGAGGGTTTTTTTTATGTCTAACTCTTAAGAGTGCAATTAGTTCATTGGTACTGATAGAAAGCATGTACCTCATTGGTGACTTATTTTGGTTCATTCTCTTGAATAGGGAACTCAAGGGTTTCTAGTACCATGGAAATGTTTGTAGGTCATGATGTACTAGGGGGATCAAATAGGTTGGTGACCTTCTAGTGGTTATGAATTACCTCAGATCCTTCCATCCTTATTTTGGAAGATGTCAAAAGAATTATAAAATTCAATGCAATCTAGTTATATATGTTTGGATGTGTTATGCACTTAGCACCAATTTGGTAAATCCATCTCATAGATATTGAGCTCAAGAAATTTGTTAGTTGAAGGCTCTGGCTAGTTATTAAAGTGGTTGAATGGGTGATTGTATCTTTGGTAGGTCAAACTATTGTTTAACTTTTCCCCACCAACATTTCCAACTTGTCATTGAAGTTCTAATAAGTCATTGCTAATATTTTTCACCATCCCCTATATGACATATAATTCATTCTTGGTAGACTCTTGAGGTATACTCTGGACATTATTTATTGCAGGGTCCAATATTTGACTTTGAGCTTGAGATACTACTTCACCATCGAATGGGCAAAGGAATCCCAAGTGTTGGTTAGCTATAGCATGAATTAAGGGAAGATGGTTGATCATCGGTATAGAATGTGGCATTGGTACATTTTAATTAGTGATGAGGATATGATTCAAGGATAGAAAATTCAACATTATGTTTGGGATGGCCACCACCATTTGGCCTTGAGGGTTTAACTACATATCCACCTTGATGTCTTCAACAGAGGCAAGTGGAAAATCTACTATAAGGTGATCTATATAAAATAACATAACAGTCTAATGGTTAAGGCATTTTTGTACATATCCAATGTTAACTAAAGATTTGGGCTATATAGTTTGGTGACCCAACTACACATCTTCTGAAACCTAGCATTGAATGTCCTGATGAATCATTCACTTAACTTTTTATGATAGTGAATTTTTACTAGTATAAATCATTGGGGTCAATAACTTGCCCGAATTGGGCCAGTAAAGTGTTACTAAATTGATCCTATCACACAATGGAGTTTTTAGGTGGGCTTAGAAAATTGTCATAATCAATGCCCATTGGGTGAAAAAAAGAGTTGAAAACCTATGTCTTCATGTTCCACATTGAAGAGTGTGATTTTTTTTATATGAAGTCAAATGATTTTCATCAGTGTTCCCCACATTGGGTGTGAACCATAGAAGATATCTTTCTAGGTTTTTGGGTAGACAACTCTAGGATGTTAATGGAAGATTTGACCAACCAGACCATGGGTATAAGGTTAGACATGGGTATATAATTAATTTGAATGAAGTGAGTGTATGAAATTTATTAGGTTATTATATTTCTTAGTATTCCTCTTATGGACCTAATTCTCTTATGAAACTGTAGGAGTGAGATTAACAACTAACCTAGACCAAACCTAGATCTAGTGGTACATGTAAGAGGCAGGTTTCTTTTGGTTCAAATGGTGATCTTGAGTACTAGTGCATAATCCCTTCTTATATAAATAGTATATTTATATATTGGGTCTTTAAAATGTACCTATTGAATTAGGTACAATCAAAATCCCCAAAAGAGTTAAGGGTCTCGATCTCTCATTTTAGGATTGCAAATGATGTAATCCAGGTATGAGTTGCAGGTATTAGACTCTTTTATGTATCTTGATTGGAATGAGTCTATGAAATATGCACTACCATTATTAGGAGATCAAAATTTTATAAACACACCTAAAAACCTAAGAATTCATTGCCTCACTAATCCAGTGCCCATAATTAATCAATATAGGAAGTTTGATTCAAAATGTTGACTAAAGAAACAAAAAAGGAATGGAAAAGGTAAGGAAGAAAGAAAAGGTTACTTTGAAAATTATGAAGGCTCCAATGTATAATAATTAGTATTAGTCTATCTATCAATTTACCACTATATCTTGAGTTTTGCATCAATTATAAATTTAGTCATACAAGGAACCAATTCAAAGAAAACATTATGTGTTAAGTTCTAACATTTCTATTCCATAAATAAATGGACGTGCAAATTTGTTTTTTATACATACACAAGATTGTAATTTATTTTTTTAAATAAGAGAAAACACATGAATAAATTATAATAGAATATAAATAATTCTAATTATATTCATGCATTACAACCATATTCAAATCGTATTCTTTTACATTATTTTTCTCCATTTTCACCACAAAGTTTGGAATACATTCATAAAGCAGACATAATGAAATGTAATGAAAACCAAAAATATATATAATTTTAAGTATATTAATTCCTTGTGCCTTTTGTTAAAAAAATTGACCTTAAAAAAATAATACAAATAATTATTTATATAAAAAAGAAGAGATCCATCACTCATTTGCATAAAATCCCACTCCAAGCAATCATGGATAAGTTGTTACAGTATTACAATGACATACTCAAAAGAGAAAAAATAAGATAGACAAAGAGAGACCCAAAAATCATGACAATAAATTTCCTACTTGGGACCATGAGAAAACTGACATGATCATTAATTAGTTCCTAGAGCGGGAACACTTCCTAGTTACATTTGGGTGAAATGTTGAGTTGTCAGTTTCTACACAATCAAATTTACTTCTCTATCTAGCTTGTTGAGGTTGAAAGGTGGCTCCATAAATATAACCTCAACATATGTTATAGTTTTGGCATGTGCATATTTAAGGGCTTCAATAGAATCATTGACTGTGTTGACTTGGTTAATGTTGGCTATGGTTTGTGTGGCAAACTCTATAATAGCCTGGGCTCCATCCTTATTGACCTTTGACACCTTCCTCCTCCTCATGTTATTTCAAAGTGTTGGAAGTGAACACAAAAATGATATATGATAATCAAAGTTCCATTAGGATGGAAGATGAAAATTATGCTCACCCCCTTCAAGTAAACAAAGATTTGGTCTCTATTTTTATCTAAGGGCTCACTAACTACCTGAATGTCCCTAAACCCATCCTCAAACGAGGTTCTCATGCTTCCTACAAATTTTTGATATAAGTTGAGGTCCATGAGGGGCATGATTATAAGCTCAATAAACATCCCCTTGTTGATGATCATTGTTATCTTCTTGCACTAGTCATTTCTTATCCAAGTACCTATGTGCCTTTTGGACTAACACATTGTTATTTTAAAGAGATCAAACCACCTCCCCCAAGGATACAAACACTTATAAAAGTGCAGTCTCCACCTTGCCAATTAGGTCAATTAGGAATGTTATCTTGACCTATAAATCTAAGGTCCTCACTTGATCCTTAAGGTCCTCCATGAGATTCTTTGTTAGTTATTTTGTGGATCACACCATAGAGACTGGGTTATCTAAGAAAATTTGCTCCCTAGTTAGTGTCCTTTTCTTTATGAGAAAGAAGAGATCTTGTTATGTCCTCCATAAAATAAGGTATCCATCATACATGAAGGTTTGGGTCATCACATTCTTCATCCTCCCAAAATATATGTCAAATTAGAGCTAGATGTCCAAGTCCCCATGGTAGACCATCTCAGGTATTTGTGGTCCTTAATATCCTGAGGGACTAATCCAACCTTCTCCCTCTATTGGTCCTAGGGATATTAAATATAAGGAATTAGATGAAGTGGATGGTGGAGCCATGGGTAGAGGTAGTAAGAATGGAGGGGGATATGAAATGTGATGGAAGATGGAGTGGGTATCATGGGTGAAAATGGAGAATGGCTAAGGGAGTTTCCCACAGGAACAAGTGTGATCTAAATTGGTCATGGTTCATATAGACTTGATGACCAAAAACACCCAGGAGCTAACCATTTGCCCTAAAAAATTAAAATGTCTTATTGAATCCAATTATAGGGGAACCAAGTGTGATGGAGAGGGAAGCCCAAAATTATGTTTTAGGTGTAGTAGGATGTTGTATTGATGGTTTGGGAGAAATTAACCTTGGGCACCTGACATGCTTATGTTTAGAGCTTAGTTTTTATACTATCACACTTGAATGAGTAGTAATAAAAGGAACCCAAGGAATAAAGAGGTCCCTAGTGTATACATTGTTGAATCATCCCATGGAAATTAGAATTTAACCTGTTTGAGTGTTGGGGGTTGTAGAAGCTAGTTGAAATTGAAGTTGAGTATCATGATAGGGATGTTAAAGTACAAGATGATTTCACCTTTATAGGTGATTGGTTTGTAGATTTTGTTTCATTTGAGAACATGCCAAGATGAGTGGTATTCAAGAAGAAGATGAAGTCAACAAGACCAAGGCTCAAGAGGCAACTTGCCTCATGGCATTCTTCATCTCATGGTCAAGAGATAGTAGAAGTTTCCCTTTTGATCCAAGAGGAAGAAGTTATTTTTAGGTTCATTATTGATACTTAGTTTGTTCATGTTATTTGTTGTGTCCCATAAGTTCTTGATAGCACATGTGTGTGTCTTGTTGTTTGCTTTGTGTCTTATTATCCTTATTTGTGTATGTTTTAAGGTCAAATCAGCATGTCTTGTCATGTTCAAGGTCTGATCAGGTATGAAATTGAGTGCAAATGACTCAATTTCCCAATGGAAGGACAAGGCTACTGGTCCATTTAGCATAGTAGGCATGCTACCCCCATGAATCGTCAATTTATTGACTAATTTTGACCCCCAAGGTCAAAATGTCAATGCCTATAAGTGAAAATTTTTGGTAAGATAAGTTATTGTCCATCTCTTTGCATATTTTATTATACTTATTAAGCTTGCATGTCATAAATATACTTGAAAAAAATGTGTTTATTTATATTAAGTCATAGCTGAAATCATATTTTATTAGTTATATTTAACTAAATGGTTAGTGTCCCATTAATCCAATTTTAGGTAAAACACACATGATCATTTATCATATTTAGATACAAATAAATATGTTACTATATGTTGGTGGTAGTGACATTTTCCTTGATTTATCTAGGTCCTGCATGTGAACATCCCATTGATGAGATCATTGGTTAGCATGAACAGAACCTAAATAAAATAAATAAATAATATAATTATATAAAAATATTCAAAAACTATAAAATTAGGACCTATGCATGACTTTTTTTTCTATTGCATGATCAATATATGTTATTTATCATTACATAGTAGATTACATATCCATATTTATACATGCATGCAATTCATGGTATACATGTGTGGGATGCATGACATATCAATATATATGATACATGGATCTTTAGACACATGAATTTCCTATCTTTGTATGACCATTCCATTGATCATATTGGATTGCATATATTACTTATACATAGATATTTTAATTTTATGTGTGATGATAACATAGGTTGATTTTGTAAATTAGCATTATTTTTTCTATGCATGTTTGTTGTTGATGAATGATACATCGCACAATCATCGAGTATGTGTTACATTGCATGACTATTATGTGACTATTGCACGCTCATTGAGTGACTATTAATAATTGTTACACTGTGTCATGTGCTACATCATATACTCCATGGGTGATAATTGATGTATGTTTTATGTGTGATCATTATCATGTGTTACACTTTGTTATACATTACATGACCATTACTTGTGTGTGAGGTACTATTGACTATGGATTATATTAACTAATCATTGATTGTGTGAAATTGAGTGAATATTGACTATGTCTTACATTGAGTGTTGATTTTTTTATGCGATCTTGATTTTTCATTGTCATGTATTGTGTCTTTTATCACATCATTATCATGGCATTGTGTGTATGTGTGTGCACAGTTACTTGACTTATAAACTTGTGGTGTTAGGATTCATATCACACACGTTTATACTTGTGTGGATGTCATTATGGATGAATCATATTTTACATGGATTATAACTAAGGTATTATTATTATTATGATGGTTACTACATGTCTCATTGTAAAATCTACTAGACATCACACTTGCATGCCTTTGGATCATGTTTCAAATGTGCATGAATGATCAACTCTTTATGTGATGACATATCTAACCATGTTAACAAATGTTTTACATGCTTACATATTTTATATATAACTTGATGTGTATAACTCTTTTCTTTTGAGATAAGTGATTCCCAGGTTGAATCCCTCACCTTAAAAAGGGGGAAACAAGTGGGCTTGTCATATATATTTAAGCCTTAATAGATAGATAATTAAGTTTTGGGGTAAAATACATGATACAAATGTGGTAGATTGTGATAGATTATGACATAAATTTGACATATGAAGGTATTAAATGGGAAAAAATATGATTCATATTGGTATAGAGTGATAGATTTACATATATGTAGGACATATGAGGGGATTTTACAAGACTATGAAGAACATGTGCTAGTTTTTATGAAATGATGAGACATATTACATAGATAATATTAAGATTATGCATAATATTTGAGATATCAGATTGAGAAAGTTATCAAATTTATCAAATTAGGGAAAGTGACATTCACATTTATGGAATTCTATATCATATTCAGGTAAACATAGATTAGCTTGGGGGTATGAACATTGTTCATGCAGATTTCTTCCCCTATTTTATGTGATGGTAATGAATATGTGTGTGTGTGTGTGTGTGTGTGTGTGTGTGTGTGTGTGTGTGTGTGTGTGTGTGTGTGTGTGTGTGTGTGTGTTTATTTTAGATTTACATGAGCCTATTTTGGGGCTCCACCTTTTACAGTTAAACTTAGTACGAGGTTCCACCAAAGAAGTTATGATTATAATTTTAGGGGTAGAATTGAGGTTATATGATGCTTAACTAATAACATTGTGTGTGTGTGTGTGTGTGTGTGTGTGTGTGTGTGTGTGTGTGTGTGTGTGTGTGTGTGTGTATTTTAGATTTACATGAGCCTAGTTTGGGGCTCCACCTTTTACATATGAACTTAGTATGAGGTTCCACCAAAGAAGTTATGATTATAATTTTAGGGGTAGAATTGAGGTTATATGATGCTTAACTAATAACATTTTTTAGTAGTCAATTAATTTTGGTGCATAATATTTCCAATCCATCATTTTAATAGTGGAATCCACTTGGGCATAATCACCCCATCCTCAAATGGCATTAAAGGGTAACTTGTTTTGCATACCCATAGGTCTAGTCATTCCTTATTTTTTCAATTTCAAATATTAGAATGATATTTTTTTCTAAAATGGTATTCTTCACAAATAACCTATATAAATAAAATCTTGAATGTATTAAGTTAATATTTAGATTTAGATAATTAGATATAGTATTGGAAATAAATTCATTCAAGATCGTGCAATAAATACAATTAATAGACTATGAGACTAAGGGTTAGGAGAGCATCTATTATTTACCATTATGTTATGGATCATCACATTTAATTAGTTTTGTCTTAGTATTATAATGTAATGATGTGTTTTATTTTTTTGGGGATTTTACTCTTTTTTGGGCCTAGACACTAGTGTCAACTATAGTGTCTTGATTTCAATGGTTTTGTCCCTATACTGTAGACAACTCAAATTATTCCAAAATTTATGCCTATACTTGTGTTTACTTTTTTTTCTTGAATTTGTGATTATATTGTGTTTTATTATCCTCTGACAATAAACCTTAATATCTTTCTTCTTTTACACATGTGACTCAATAAAAAGGGGTTAATACATGAGTCAAGCTAACCCTAGCAACCCTACCATTGCTAAGTAATTCCTACATTTCCATTTACTCTGAAGAGGGCCTCAAACTCACTCCCTCATAGGTGTATGTTGAGATATTTATTTTATGACTATATGATCTTTCTCCAATTTCAACCTTAGATACAAGTAATGCAAGTGAGATTTAATATTTTTTAATACCTTAGACTTCAATTCTAGGAATTCAATATATAGTGTGATTCAATAGCATTTGAATAAACAATGCATATTCTAATTGAGATGATTTCTCCATGATGAAGTACTATGTCATAGTTTTGTATATAAAAGTAACCTTTTAATTCTAATTAAGACCTAGTGGCATTTCAAATTTTACCATAGAACAAATATTTTCATCATTAAAAATAATCACAAATAAAAAATTACACAAAAAAGAAGTGTTGCTCGGTCCACAATCCTACTCCAAAAGGCACTTATGAGATTAAGTGTTCCAGGGGGAAACGTGAAAAATAAGGGAATTTCATCCTCTATTTTAGGATAAATTCTTGATCAATCTAGGGCACGATTGTAGCTATGTGGCTCCATGATATAGCCTATGTAGAATAGCTTCCAAGAGATGTAGTGCTACCATTAGAAGCTCAATACTAGTTATTTAGAGTTATAGTTTAATTTTTTGATGTTGCTGCTAAAATTAATGCTTCCCTTTTCCACTTTATAAAATAGGGAAAATGTAGTTCAATTCCAAAACAAACATAAAAATGGAGAAAATGGGGCGTATAAGAGAAAATTTATATTCAAGTGAATGTCAATGCTTCAAGAACTAAATTATTCAAAATCATAATTATATCATAGTGTTTTAGGCTCAGTAGTTGCACAAACTTGTAGTAACACAATGGGTAAGATTCCAAGGACATAAATGTGGATACTCAACTTGATAACTCTTCACTAACTATGAACACTCAAATATTTTCATTAGGTTACATACAAAAATTTTGAAACACTTTATAGTTGAAAACACATAAATCATAGAGCATTTAGGAGTAAACTAAAAAGAAACAAGAAGGACCTAGACTAGCACAAGCACAATATAAATAATGCATCCAATTATACAACTAAGCATGGAATCAATCCTTTTTTCACAAGCAAAAAGTTATCTAAAAACAATGGATAGAATTCGGTGAGCAGAAGACAATCTAAAACAAGTAATAATTTTATTATAGTTTTGATAGAGTTTCTTTACATAATGTGTCAACCCTTCCAAAGGGAAAATGGCATCTCTTATATAGACAAATTTCTCCATAAATCTCACTTGGCCCACTATTAGGGTGGTTACAACATTAAATTGTGATTGAAGAATGCAATTGGGATTTTAACACATTTGTTTGCCAGAGCATGATCTGCAATTACAAGTCACAACTCTTTAAGGCAAATTCTTGTCTTTTATGTTTTTTGTCTCTTTTGAGTCCTCCTAATGCACATGTTAAATGATGACTCATGCCATACTTAGTTTTTTTACATTCAATTCTATGGGGGATACTTGCGAATGAATTCAAATATTGGTGACAGATTATTGTTGAGATTTTTTTGGGACTACCATCCCACCATGCCCTGCACAAGTTTTTTGTATTTAATTTTCAAACTAATCAAATGAATACGTAGATCTAACCTAACCTTTAGGACCTTAAAAATTATCTCCTCATTACTCATCTTGAATTTTATCACTTATGGTCCCTTTAGTTGGTGGGAAACCACTTGCATTTTATTTTGTAGCACAAACTTGACACATAGTTCATTCAGGGAATTTGATGGCCTTGATGGGCTAAACAATTATCAATCTTGGTTATCATGATCTTTAGCTAAGTAGGTCTTTTTTGGCCATCAGGATCCTTTCCTTTCCCTACGGTCAATTTCCTTGTCATGTGATATCCTATCACTTGGCATGGGCCTTATTTATATTTTGACTATGTATTATCCTCATAATAGTGGGATGTTGCCATGTGGAAACATCTTGCTAACCTAGAGTTGAGATGCACCTACAATTTTTTATGGATCACACAGAGATTGTGGAATAATGGGATGTTACCATATGGTACCATCCTAATAACTTGAGGGTATGTGGATGTATATAACTTTTTATGTTAGTGAGTCATCGGGATGATGCCATATGGAAGCATCCTATTAACTCAGTTTCTTGGTGGTTTTTCCTTATATGGTTTTGGTCAGGATTAGTGGATCATCAGAATCTTGACACTTAGCAACAACTTGTTGATATGTTTGCCTAGAGATTTGCTAATGTGGAAGCTCATCAAGAAAATCCTTGAAAATAAACTAAGTCCCATAAAGTGGTGAAAATATGCCACATGGATCCAACCAACTTTCGAGGAGAAATGGCTAAGTCTCACTGAGCAAAAAATTGACATTGGGCTCTAGGTAAAGGTGCAAATTGATAAAGTGTCAAAAACTTTTTGAAATCAATCTAGGTGATCGAGAGCCATGAAAGGTCATCATGTGGCACAATAAATGCTCCAAGTACCTATAGGCAAGATATCTAAAATCCCAATTAGCAGTTTTAATTTTAAAATGCAGTAGCTAAGATTTTGAAATAAAAATGGCTAAGTTATTTGAAACAAAAGAAAAAATGAATTATGAAAACTCTAACAAAGAAAAGCTATTTTAAATGAATTTGAAGCCAAACTTTGTTGAATTGAAATAAAATTTTATCTATTATTACAAAATCAGCTAAGCCTGAAAAGTGAAATAATGTAATCATTTAGTCAATTTATCCTAAATTAAAGCACAAATGAACCAATTTGCCAAATAAAAAGCATTGCTGAAACCTCAAAACTGGTTAAATAACCTAATAAGAGTTAAAGTTAGATATTTTAAAGGGGGATTACTAGAGCATTTAATCATGGAAGAATAAGGCCTCATAAACCTGCACGTTAGAATTTGATGTTCATAGATGAAAGCTTAGACTACACTTGAAGAAATGTATTGAAAATAAATGTGGATAGTCATTTGTAACTCATCATCTAACAACTACCAATCAAGTAAGAGATTTAAGTTAAAGACATCAAAACTACAAAAGGGTCCTTCAGACCAATTAAATTGAAATTTAGCTACAAAGAAATAGGGTCCCTATTTTTAGTTTGAAAATGGGGTATGTTGGTGAAGGCAACAACAATGACGACTTCCTAATAAGAGATACTCTTGAGTATTTGGAGAATTGAGAATTTATAGTTCATGGATCTAAACGTAAGTGTGAGATGCAATAAAAACTTTTAAAAAATCATAAAAGTGGGCACCAAAGTATGCTTCAACACATGACATATTAAGCTAATTCATTACCAAACACCATCAGTGTGTGTTTTAAGTGATTAATTTATTTATAGTTCTAAATTTATACATAATCATTCATATTAGCTCAGATGATTTAAAACTTCTGAGGGAGTTAAGATTTGTAAATTTGGCTTGGAGGGGAAATGGCATGGGCATTGATTGACAACCATGCATCTATAACCTTGATATAGGTACCTTTGGTCACCTTCAAGACCTTGTTCCACTACCAACTAGGATGGAAAACCCATGGTGGAGGTTGTCTAAATCACCCTTTTAAGGATCTTAGGATATCACATGTGATTTTTACTTTCTTTCTTTTCTTCCCTTTTTTTAAAGGAGGTTCCATTTTCTATTCCATTGAGGGTCAGGGACCAATCCATGGGTTTTAGGAAAGTTCAAAGAGTTCATTGATTAGAAGAGACATATCAGAAGTGATAATGGTTTATGCTTACTTTAGATTTTCCATTGAGTGCATTTGATGGCCTTTTAAATATAGAAAGCAATGTTTCTAATTTCATGTGCTCTGTTAAGAATCATAGGTCCCAACAATTTTTAAAATGTAAAATAAATAGAGTAGTTCACACAAAATATTCAAGCATGATTTTTGTTAGGTTTTTAGGATTCCACTAATGTTATATTCACACAAATAGACCCTTCATTTCACTAAGCTTTGATTAAACTAGGTAATCCCTCTAGGTAAAACAAGATGGTTCAACACAAAAAGGAAACATAAAGAGGTTGAACTCAATGAGAAGCAAAATAAAGCAAGAGAAATAGGCAAAAATCAAACCAAAGCTAATAGTGAGGGATACAAAGGAAAAGCATAAAACAAAAGAAAGGGAAAGCAAAAGAGGTTAATTTTAAAAAAAATTCAAGAGAAATCATGCTTGGAAATTAGTTAGACACGTGTCAGCAGGATTTTGAGAAGGCTAAAGGGAACCAAACACTTACCTACATTGTCTTTAAAATAGAATAAATTATCCATAGAAATTTTTGATTTTTTTTAAATTTTTCAATTAAATTAAAATTGCATAATTAGGTCGTGTTCTTATATTTACTTAACAAACAACAATAGGAATAATTTAAAAAGGTTATCTTAGGTTTTCACCTTGAATTGTGATGAGGAGAAATTCCAAGCATGATATGTACCTATAGGATTTCAACCAAGAGTCAAGAAACAAAGCAAACATATAATTAAATTGAAACTATTCTATGTTAAACTAGAAAATAGAAGAACTAATCTAAGAAAGGAAAAGCAGAAAGAAGGAAAATAAACTACTATGTACATTATATACCACCGAATAAGTTCGATAAGCTCATTCTAAGGAAGTGGTGGAAGGGATAGCCAAGAATTAATGCTTAAGGATTATTTCAGATAATATAGACTTATGTACCCAAATTATATAGGAGATAATCTTTGAAAATGAATAGTTTTTGGGTTCTACATAAGTTGCACACAAAGAGTATGGTAATCATTTGGATCTATTCCCTATTTATTAGATTGGAGATAATTTAAAATTATAAAAATTTGAATAATGCAGATGTATTCTTGATATTTGTTTTTTATTTATACTATAGATAATTCCAAATTATCTAAAATAGTCTCTACTTCAAGAATTTCCCATTTACCAATAGTGGGAGATCATTCCCTTTAAGCTCTTTAAGTCTAAAAGAATTATGCCCTAATAATTTAGATATTTGGTAAGGGTTGATCCAAAGTGTATCAAACCTTGAGTGTTGGCATTTCTTCTCGTGGGTTTTGTCCCACATTAGAAATAGATGAAAAATCCTAAAGGACTTCACTTTGGCTTTCTTGTCAAACTAGCGCTTGATAGTGATTTAATGCCTACTAAAATTTAATAGGGATTCATCTTTGGCTTCTTCCAATTGTACAATGTTCAAAAGCCTATAATCTACCTTTTCATTGGGTTTTATGTATTATTGCATGAAATTGTATGTGGGTAGCTTGAGTGTAACTAGAAGAACTAGTTCTAGTCCATAGACTAATTAAATTTATGAGCTCTTAAGCACTTGATTATGTCTGGTGTAGTTACCCCAAAGGGCAAACTTTAGCAGTGAATTCCACTCTCAAAGATTCTTCTCAACAGACTTCTTGATGGCCTCAAACAAGTTTTTTTTGGTTGATTTTACCAATCCATTCCCTTACAAGTATAAATTGGATGAGAACCTTAAATTTATTCCATTGTCATATGCTCTCTTAGTGAATTTTATGAGTTGAAATGTAGGGTTGTCGTCACAAACTAATGAAATAGGGGCTCCAAATTGAGTGGTCACATTATTCTCTATGAACTTGATCACCTCACTTATTATGTTATTCTTTATTACTATTAGCTCTATCCATATTGTGTAATATTTTTTGGTGGTAATAATAAACTTGTGGCATGTTGCAAAATTAAGATTAATAAACCCCACAAAATCTATCCCCCATTGGGAAAATAACACTTCTTCTATAACTAGTTATAATGGAATTACGGCATGTATTTATTTTTTGGAAAAGACCTAGAATTTATGGAACATTATAACTTGTGTATAGACATATTTGAATAGGGCTAGCTAATAATAACCAGCCCATAGTATTTTGTGTGCCATTGCATTTATTATGGGGTGACTAGTGCCTAGTTTCTCATGAAAGTTTTCCATTACTTCCATGACTTCAACTTCTAATAGGCATCTAATATAGACATATTCATGATTTTTCCTAAAGATAACTCATTTCATCAACATGTATTATGATTCCTTCATTCTTAGGGATCTCCTCTATGTTTGATTGAGTCTAAGAGGTGGGTTCTCGTAGAGTAGGTAATGGACAATTGGGGTGTACCAATCCTAATACAGTATAGCTCCTAGTCTAATTGGTGCACATTGATCCTTGGATCAATCTTAATTATCAACTAGGTAATACCATGCCCTCTAACCATCTTGATATTTTTTATTTCCAAGTCATACTCCTACAGCTTATTCATCCATCTACCTTTGCACTCGCCTATCTCATTCTAGTCTAACATTTACTTGATATCTAGTCTGGCACAATTGCATGAACTTTATTCCTGAGAATATAGTGTCTAAATTTCTACACAACTTACCAAAGTGTAGGCATGCTTATCCAAAGTGGAGTATCTCAGCTTGGCAACCTTCATATTGCTCATAAAAATAATAGGGTGTTATTTTCCATATGGTCTCTGTGTGAGGCAGGTGGCAATGGTGTGTTTGGAGGCAAAAGGGTAAATGTAGAAGTCCTTAGTGTAGTCTAGATTGATCAAGATGGGTGATTGCATGATGGAATTTTATGTCCTAAAACAATGTCTTTGACTCATCATGCCACTTCATATTAGCATCATTTTTCAACATAGCGTTAAGTGGTATTACAATTTCAGCAAATCCAGAAATGAACTTGCAAATGAAATTGATTTTGCCAAAGAAGATTTCAACTCTTTATTGCTATTAGGTTAAGGTAATTTAGTAATTATACCATATATTTATGGATCAATATCAATACCCTCCTTCATGATAATATGACCGAGAATCCTACCTTTGATGACATTGAACATGCTTTTTTTAGGCTTAAAAGAGATGCCATACTTTTTACACTTTTCAAAGACCTTATATAAATGGTAGATATGATATGATCTACATTTTGAATATGTTAAATCATCCATGTATTTTACTATGAATTTACCAATTATACCTTCACATCCAAAATCCATCACTCTTTGAAAGGTCACTCTAACACTGATCAATCCAAATGGCATACATTTTTAGGAAAATGTGCCCCACTTCATGGTAAATGTAGACTTGGACCAATCATCATTATTCATAAAAACTTGATTATATCCTGAGAACTCATCTAAAAAGGACATCATATGGGATCCATTAACCATTTAGATTACTTCATCAAGAGACGATAATGGGTATTTGTCTCTGAAGTTATGTTCAGGTTTTGAAATTTTATGCACAACCTAATCACACCATTCTTATTCCGAATAGGAACTAAGTTTTCCACCCAAGTGGAATGAAAAATTAGGAAGATTATTTTGGTAGATAGGAGCTTGTGAACCTCTTTATGTATCAAACGTTTAAGGATCAGGGTCATAGGTATCTATTTCTATCGAAAAAGGTCTTTGGTCTAGATTAAAGGGGATGGTATGAGTGATCACCCTTGGGTCGAATACTTTGAGGTCCTGATAAGCCCAAGAAATTATATCTTTATAACTCAAAAATAACTTTTAAAGTTGTTAGATCTCCTTGTTGATCAAATCAGGACCTACATTGATAGTTTAGGGTCTTTTTAAGGACCCTAGGTTAATGGTTTAACACTCCTGACCTATAAATTTGAGTTTACTAATTGAGGGTAGAGGGGAAAATGTCTCAAATGCCTTTTTAAGTGAAATCATTCCCTTTGGGATTTGATTTCCTTGGATATTGAGAATTCCATCCTTGTCAACTTCAGCCTTAGAAATATCCTTTTCTTCGTCATCTATTATTGGGGCCCAACATTGTTAAGGAATTGGATGATGTGTTGTTCATCTTCAAAGACCTATAAATTTGTGATGATATCAAGAATAGAGGGGCAAGGGACCAATTAAACAATGAATTATTGCACCTCAATATCATCTAGGGGATTCAATGTTGTATCTAAGGATGCTAATGAGTCAGCAACCAAACTTTCATCCTCAAAGGTAGGGATAACGTTGAATACGTCAAACATTTCCATTAGGTCCCATGCCCTATGTTTTTACTTCTTAAGGTATGATGGTTTAAATTGAAATTTTCTCTTAACTTGGTTTGCACTCTTATCTCGCTAACCTTTTGCTTTAGTGCAAACTATAGCCCAAGGATTAACACTTCATACTCTGCTAGGTTGTTAGTGCAACTGAACTATAACCTATATGTAGCTAAGTATCTCTTTCCTTGGAGGTTTATTAGTATAACACTTTCTCCACTAATTTTTTTGAATAGGACCCATAAACATATAGGGACCACAAGCCTAGAAATTTAGGTTCATTACCAAATTTTCCTTGAGTAGGTCTCATGCTCAGCATATAAATCCCTAAGTTGAAGGATACTAGGTTCACTTATTCGTTGACTACATTATACTCAATTATCATATGTTTAATATAGGGTTCCTTATCCACTCTGATCTAATTGGATATGTCTCTCGAAGGTAACCACATATGGGATAAATCTGTAACCATATACCCATTTAAAGACTTTGACCAATCCTAATTAAGGAGCATCCTATAGCATTTTGTAATATCTACAACTTGAATGTCCATGAATTTTTGGATTTGAGGTTCTAACTATAGATGTATATGTACATTGAGGAGCTATCCAACTACCTTAACCTCATACTTTTCAAGTTGTACTATGACTTTGCCTAATTTGATGGGAACTAAACCCTATTTTTTATAGATGCATGTAGGCATCACATTGGTTGAAGTTCATATGTCTACCAAACAATTATGTATATTATTCCCAAATAATCTAATATTTAAAATAAATGGAGGAACCTTAGACTTATTCTTGTGAATAAATACATTAGTGTGAGTAGCCTTTTGATTTGTTTGGGTTTGCCTAATTGGATTTTCAGTCACGGATATCCTTAGAATATCATGTTGCTCAGTGATTTGATCAAGTTCATGAAAAGTGTTATTCACTTTAATCTTCTTCATGTCCTATACTATCTTATATCCCACCTTGTTTTGAATTGGTTGAACCTCCACTAGGACCTTTTGTTCATGAGGTTTTGGAGGTGGTGTAACATTCCTTACATTATGATCTAGTGGGGTTGCACTATTATTGGGAGGGGTTGAGGTGGTGAGGGGATATTATTATGTCCTATTTCTAAGGGTATATTTTCTCTATTGAAATGTTTGAAAGGCTTATACCTCTCCAATGCTCTCTTTTGGTTCATTTTCTTCTTAATTAAGAAACTCCATGGTTTCTAATACCTTGGTAGTACTTGGGGATCTATCGTATTAGATGGTTCTGGTTAGTTTAGCATCACCTTATACTCCTCAAATTCCCTTTGGAAAATGTCAAAGGCACTATAGAATTCAATGAAGTCAAGATCTTTCTGTTGGATTGTGTTATGCACATGACACCAATTTGGAATGGATATCTTGTAAATTAATTTCATGTAGCTTATTTGGGGAAGGCTCTAGATGACCATGGAGGCAACTATAGTTTATATTTTGTCTTTGGTATGTAAATTTCTTGTTTGAACTTTTAGAATTAGAGCTACTCATTTGCCTTTGTAAATTGAGGAAGTCATTACTCAATCTCTACACCATTCTTTAGATAGCATCCAACTCATTTTTGGTAGACTCTTGGGGTATGGCCTAGGTATTGTTAGTTTTCAATAATGTTATTTAACTTTGAAAGTGTGAAACTACCTCATTTTTCATTGGGTTGAGAAAACCCATGTGTTGATTTAGAGTAGCATGTTTGAAATGGAGATGGTTAGTTATTGGCAATGGTTGAGGTGTAGGCACATTCTGGTTTGCATTAGCAAGCAGGTTCAAGGCTGGAATGTTGGGTAATGCATTAGGGATGGGAGTCATCATTTATCCTTGTGAATTGGGTTTCCTATTAACCTTGATAACTTTAGCATATGCGAAAGGTAGAGTTATCACCGTAGGTTCTCGCCTTAATAACATCATAGTCCATGGGTCTAATGCATTTTTATACATCTCCAATGCTAGTTGAGCATCAAGATTGTAGATATTGGTGAATTAACTATACATTTTTTGGAAATGGGCATTGAAATTCCTAATAGGCTCATTAGGTTTCCATTTGATGCATGTAAACTATTAATATAAGATGCTTAGGTCTATAACTTTCCCAAATTAGGCCAAGAAATTAAAATTGAATTAGTCCCAGCTTGTAATGGAATCCTCAAGAAGGTTTAGGAATCAATAATATGATGTGTCTATAAGTGTGAATGGGAGAAGCCTGTAAGCCACGTCTTCATTCTCAACATTGAAGAGTCTCATGGTAGTTTTGTATGAGGTTACATGTTCTACCAGAGTCCCTCATACACTAGGAGTGAATCTTGGTAAATACCTCTCAATATTCCTAGGTGAGTCATGGACCACCCTAGGTACATTTATGGCAGACCCTACAATCCAAACCATTGGTAAAGTTGCATGTATATATTGATTTTATGTAGTTTGAGAGGTTGAACCAATAGGGGTAACTAAAGGATTGGTTATATCTTTACCTATTCAAGCTCTCCTATGGATTTCTAGTGGTGAGATAATCAATCTCCCACTGACATATTGGGACCTAGTAATGCACACACTAGGATCCATCTTAGTTTATAATGCATAATTCAATTACTACTACTCTTCTTAGTCTAATTGCTACATGTTTTTAAGCTTACAATAGGATGGGGAAACAAAAGTATAAGCAAAAAAAGTAAACATTAGTGAATTCCATGACATCTAATAACTATTAACCAAATTTTAACAATTTTTAGTAGTTTACAACTATTCTAGTACTCAATCAAAGTTTAAACTATAGCTCAACGCCCTCCTTGTAGCACCATTTATTGTTCAATCCAAACTCCTGCTCCAAAAGGCACTTATTGAATTAAGTGTTCCAAACAAAAAAGTGGGAATCTAAAGATACTTTCATCCTTTGTTTTAATATTAATGCTTCATCAGTCTAGGGCATGACTATAGGTATATGTCTCAATGATATATCCTATGTATAATAGCTTTCAAGAGATGCAGTGATACCACCAGAAGCTCAATACTAGCTATTTAGAGTTATAATTTAATGTTTAGATCTTGATGATAAAATTAATTCTTTTTTTTACCAATTTATAAAATAGGGTAAAGGTATTTTGATTCCAAAACAAACATAAAAGGGGAGAAACTGGAGAGCAGAAGAGAAAATTTCCAATCAAGTGAATGCCAATTCTTCAAGAATTGAATTATACCAAATCATAATTATACCACTATGTTCTGGGCTTAGCAGTTACACAAACTTGTAGAGACACAATGGGAAAGATTCTAAGACAAAAAATTAGATACTCAACTTCTTAACTCTTCACTAACTATGAATGTTCAAATATTTACAACAAGTTGTACACATAACTTTTGAAACACTTTATAATTGAAAACACATAAAACATAGAGCATTTAGGAGTAAACTAAAAAGAAACAGTAAGGACCTAGACTAGCACAATCTAAATACCATATCCAACTCTACAACTAAACATAGAATCAATCCTTTTGGCATAAGCATAATCTTAACTAAAAATAATGGACAATAATCAATGAAAAGAAGAAACAATCTAAAACAAGTAACAATTATGTTATAGTTTTGATAGAGTTTATTTACACAAAGTGTCGACCCTTCCAAAGGTAAAATAACATCCATTATATAGATAGATTTGTCCATGAAGCTCACTCAACCCACTATTGGGGTGGTTACAACATTCAATGGTGATTGGATAATGCAATTGGGATTCTTGTAGAATTATTTGCCAGAGCATGATCTACAATTAAAAACCACCCCTCTTTAAGGCAAATTCTTATCTTTTAAGCTCTTTTTCACTTTTGAATCCTCATAACATGCATGCTAAAAGATGACCCATTCCATGTTGAGCATTTTGCATTCAATTCTTTGGGGGGATACTTGTGAATGAATTCAAATATTGAAATTAGATTGTTTTGGGGATTTTATTAGGACTACCATCCCACCATGCCCTGCATAGGTTTTTTGCATTTAATTTGTAGATTGATCTAATGAATATGTTGATCCAACCTAACTTTTAGGGACTTTTAACTGATCTCCTCATTAGTCATCTTGAATTGTGTTAGTTTTGGGCACTTTAATTGGTGGGAAACCACTTACATTTTAATGTGTTGTGTAGAATTGACACATAGTTCATCTAAGGCATTTGATAGCCTTGATAGGCCAAACAACCATCAATCTTGGTTCTAGATCTCCTTAATTAATTAGGCCTATTATTTTGGCCATCAAGCTCATTTCCTTTCTTCAAGGTCAATTTCCTTGCTACGTGTAAGCCTACCACTTCACCCTAACCTTGTTTATGTTTTAACTATGTATTATTCTCATAATAGTATGATTTTTCCATGTGGTAACATCTTAATAACCTAGATTTTAGATTCACCTATGGATTTTAATAGGTCACCCTAGGATTGTGGAGCAATAGGATGTTACCATGAGGCACCATCCTACTAACCCAGGGGTATGTAAATATACAAAAAACTTAAAAAATGAATCAATGGGATGTTTCCAAGTGTTAAGATCCCAACGACCCATTAATCTTGGACAAAAATATACAATTTAAATCCTTTGAGTAAGCTAATTACTAATATTATGCCTTGTGGCATCATCCCAATATCCCACTAACCCAAAGAGTTCTATATATTTGCATACCCTGTACCCTTAGATCAATGGGATGGTGCCACATGGCAACATCCCCCCTACATAATCTTGGGGAAATTTGTACAAATCCATAGGTTCATCTCAACTTTGGGTTAGTGGTATGTTTCCATGTGGAAACATCCCACTATTGTGAGGATAACACATAGTCAAAACATAAACAAGGCATGGGCAAAGTGGTAGGCTACTACATGATAAGGAAATTGACCCTAGGGAAAGGAAAGGATCCCAATGCCCAAAATAGCATGCCTAGTTAGGCAAAGAACTTGAGAACTAATATTGATGGTTTTCTAGGCCATCAAGAATATCAAATGCCCTGAATAAACTATGTGTTAGTTCTATGTAGCACAATAAAATGTAGGTGGTTTCCCACCAACTGAAAGACTCATAAGTGATAAATTCAAGATGAGTAACGATGAGATCGGATTAAATGCCCTAAAATTTATGTTGGATTGACATATTCATTTGAAGAATTTTAACATTAAATGCTAAAACTTGTGCAAGGCATGGTGGGATGGTAGTCCCAATAAAATCCCAACAATAATATATCGCTAATATTTGAATTCATTCACAAATATCCCCCTATAATTGAATGTAAAACACTTAGTATGGTGTAAGTCATCATTTAGAGTGCACATTATGAGGATTCATAATAGACAAAGAGTATAAAAGAAAGAATTTTCCTTAAAGAGGCATGGCTTCTAATTGTAGATCATGCTCTAGCAAGCAAATATGTCAAAATATCGACTACATTCTCCAATCATGATTAAATGTTGTAACCACCCCAATAGTGGGTGAAGTGAGATTCGTGGACAAATATATTTATATAAGGGATTTTTTTTTCCCTTTGGTAGGGTTGACACTTTGTGTATATAAACTATATCAAAATTATAATATAATTGTTACTTGTTTTAGATTGTGTCTTCTGCTCACTGAATGTTATCCATTATTTTTAGTTAAGTTTATGCTTGTTCAAAAAGGATTGATTTTATACTTAGTTGTAGAGTTAGATATAATATTTATATTGTGCTTGTGTTAATCTAGGCCTTTTTTTTTTTTTTTAGTTTGATTTTGAATGCTCTATGTTTTATGTGTTTTCAACTATAAAGTGTTTCAAAAGCTTTTTGTGCAACCTGTTGTAAATCTTTGAGTGTTCATAGTTAGTGAAGAGTTAGCAAGTTGAGTATCCAAATTTGTGTCCTTAGAACCTTTCCCATTATGTCTTTACAAGCTTGTGCAACTACTAATCCTGGAACATAGTGGTATGACTATGATTTGACATAATTTAGTTCTTAAAACATTGGTATTCACTTGACTAGAAATTTTCTCCTAGTCTCACTTTTCTCCCATTTTATGTTTGTTTTGGAATCAAACTACCTTTCCCCTATTTTAGAAAGTGGGAAAGTGAAGCATTAATTCTAGCAACAAGATTAGAACATTAAACTATAACTCTAAATAACTAGTATTAAGCTTTTGGTGGTAGCATTGCATCTTTTGAAAATTATTCTATGTAGGTTATATCATGGAACCACATATCTATAATAGTGCCCTAGATTGATCAAGCACTAATCCTAAAATGGAGGATGAAATTCTCTTATTGTTCCCACTTTTCTCTTTGGAACTATTAATGTAAGGAGTGTTTTTTGGATCAAGATTTTAGACCAAGCAACAAGAAGAAAAATAGGTGGGACACTACCAGTGGATTTAGAAGGCTAGCATGGATGGTAGTGTATTGATTTGAAAAATATTGACTGGAGACTCATATGATAGTAAATATCATAGGCACTCATGGATCCCTAAAATATGATAGATAGGACACAGAACAATATACAAAAATACATAAAAACTTCGCTATTACCACAAAAAATACATATGCTAGAGGCCCATGCAAGATTGTGCCACTAAATGCTCAATTCTCTATGAAAATTTCTATACATCCAAAGCTATGCAAAAAGACCTTATAAAATTAAGCTTGTACCAAGTATGGGTATCTACATTTCCGCCCCCCCCCCCCCCCCACCTTAATATAGTAAGTTCATGGAATTAAATTACTAGAGTTAAAAGAAGATCATACCTAGGTGTGTAAATGCATCTTGGCCTCATGATGGTTCCAACTTGACTTTGTAGCTCCTATCCTACAACCAAAAACACATTATAGTATAATTAGCACATATAATTTGAAAATGAGCAATAATCAATGTATCTAGAAAGAAATAACATGGAAATAATACACCTAAGTATATGTTGCATAGTGATGCCTCCTTAATTTCATCCTCACCTTGGAGGATGGAGAGAGATATATGGACTTGAATCCTCATTCATTTTCTATCTATGAAACTGAATGAGTCCATGAGTGGTCATGTGTGTTTCATCTTAAATATTCTTTTAATAATAAGGAGAATTGGGGAGTGATCATGTCCCCAACTTAGTATAATGGAAGTAGTGCCAAGTTTTTTGATGACATTGAATCTCAATTGTAAAAAGGAAGTAGTGTCAAGGCCATCAAGTGTCTTGAATTTTGATCAAACTACTCAAGGGAACCAATTTTTACAAATAGATAAAGACTCAATCAATGCATATTGATAAGGTCAGTGCATCAATGTGTAAATGAGAGAAGGAAAAAACTATGTTGAAGCCCGCATCATGCTTCATGTAAGTGATATATAATATGTATATGTATCTATGACTTGGTGTATTTACATGGCATATGCACCTCTAACATGTATTAAGTTGAAGTATCTATCAAAATGTAACCTTGGCTTTGTAAAAAATGTATATTGTAATTGTGTAAATTAAAGTATATGTATATAACATATCCCAAGGTTTTATCACTCTAAATAGTATCTACCTCAAATCTAAAAACTATCCCAAACCTATGAAATATCTTCCTAGTGTATGTTATACTCAAGTGTATATCAGAATCATATGAATCATATCAAGTTTTTCTAATTCATATATGTGTGGAATCATGTTGATATGAGATGACCCAACTGATATGCCCCCCTTTCTAGATGAAGGGAATGTAGCCTGGTAGTCACCTCATCGCAAAAGGATAACATAACCATATTGTGTGTATATCAACCATGTAATAATAAATCAGGTAGTAGGATTATGCCTTAGGAGACGTGTGATTGTAATATTTGGAAATTTTTAATTTATCTTGTAAAAAATATTTTATTTCTATTATATATTGGAATATGTTATTTTTTAAGTACTACTGAACATTTTAAATTGAATATCATGGAATATCTCTTTGTGTGGGATATAACTCAACTTTTTATTCAAAATTTTGATATATTAAGCTTAAAGATAATGCAGTTTGAAATTTGTGAGTGTGTCAAACTCAAAAGTCAACTGTTATTTATAGGAATTTTGAAAATATAGTTTCATCTC
This sequence comes from Torreya grandis, assembly GCA_037957365.1. Taxonomy (NCBI): domain Eukaryota; kingdom Viridiplantae; phylum Streptophyta; class Pinopsida; order Cupressales; family Taxaceae; genus Torreya; species Torreya grandis. Next base: position 4,498,943 of record JARHVA010000599.1, on the reverse strand, counting down.
ATTTTCACTTTGAATTATTAAGATTTTTTTCATAATTTTTAAAATATAGTTTCATCTCATTTTCACTTTGAATTATTGAGATTTTTTTCTCTAGATTGTTGTGAAAATGCCTTAAATGAAATCCTTATATCCCATGTAATTTGAGATCTTACAAAGTGCCCTTGTGGGTCAATATTTTGTTGAGATGGCAAGTGAAAAAGTTTAAAATTTCATGATTTTCTTGTATTTTAAATATTTAGTATTTTTTAGGCTTACTTTGCCCTTGAAAAGTGTTGATGGACACCACGATCGGTAGAGTGTATAGTACCATAAAAAATTTGATGTTAGTGTCCCATTTTGGATGGAAGTGTCCTACACTATTGTCCAAATTCAACTGTAACATCTAACACTAATATCCACTAGAGATAAAATAAATTATCACTATCTCAATGCTAATTATTTATTACATTGATGAATGGCATTATTGATTTTCCTTTTAAGTTTTGTATAAGGATATTCACATTAATGATTTTAGGTATGGGAAGGATTTGTCCACTTTGACTTAGTTGGGTTTAGATGTGGAAAATTAGGCCATATTAGATCATGCAAGACTTGGTCTGGCTAGGCTAAATTCATTATGATGTGCATCTGATTACAACATTCACTGAAAGGTGGAATGTCGATACTTATAGTTTCTATATCCCTATAGGGGAGATGACAATTAGATTTAAGGACATGTATCAAATTTTATGTTTTTTAATTATAGGAGAGAGATCCCAAGTATCAGGTGAGCCCAGTGTTAGAACATTTAGAGGTCTCATGTATATTTCACATGGGAGAGATGAGTCGAGGTAGAGCAATTGGACATAGTCCACCTGGATAATATTGTTAGATCTAATGTTTTGTGACTATAGCAATTTCTTTTTCACTTACTTTCTTCCTTCATTGTAGTATATGGTGGTGGGGTTGTGATATCATATCAAATATATCACATTATTCACAACATCGAGGAGAGAGGTACACGATATCATTGGGGGTACACTATGGTGGCAAATTTATATAGGGAGTTATATATATTTTGTGTGGAGACTCCTAATGGAGGCTTGGGGGTAGCCACACTTCTAAATGTGTGGGTCTATGAGCATATTTATATGGTATGACTAGTTTTTGGACCATTTGAAGGATGAGACCATCAGTAAATGTTTATGGTTTGAAGGGTGTTACTCTGACATAGGGGTCAAATGACCATATAGTATCAAATGATACTTGATTTACTCACAACCAATCATATAGTATGACATATGTATAGGACATTTTGTGTTTGGTCTAAGGATGGGTAGCAGTTGTAGTGAGTTCAGGTGAGTATGTGGTTGGTGGATCAATTCCATGGGATGTACGAGCATTTTTGAGTTTGACTATGTTGCACTAGTTTGGGATTTAGCAAGTAATCCCCTTAGATTCCTATTCATAGCATCGTATAGTTTAACCTAGTTGTAGTATGAATGATAGGTCCACCCCCACTACTACTAATATAATACCATTCCTAACTAGGGAGATGGATCATGTAGTTGTGTTAGCAAATGGGCATGATGTAGGGTGTATAGTTAAGTACACCCATTGGTGTAATAGTGCTTGATGGCCACTTTTATTTTTGGTCATCCTTTCCCCTAGTACATTACCTGTATCATAAGTCAATTATAGAGGAGGTATAGGTGTGGGTGCTCCTATAGGCCCATAGCCTTTAGATGAGGCAACTATTCATGTACGTGTAATTATATTATGTAATTTTTTTTATTTTTGTCATATACTTGTGTTTTTATATTGTGTCGATGTGTGTGTGTGTGTGTTTATATATATATTTATGTATGTAGTATTTATGTGTGTATGTGTGTGTATATATATCAAACTTGTATCTTGATGCCTTTTTGTGGTTGTACGCAACCAGGAGTGGGATACAATGGTTGACTTTGTTGTGCACACTATTAAGTGAAATTTGTCGATGTAAATTACTAGTGATAGTGTCATGGATTGAGTTATTGATATCTTTGGTGTGCATGCACCCATTATTGATCCTTTGGCCATGATTATGGTAGCATATCATATGTTGGAAACTAAACAAGATGAGCTACATGAAAATATGAATAGATGGGTCAATCTAGAGAGGAGTGCCACTGAGATTATGAAGTCACTCATTGATAGATATGATGAGTTACATCATGAGCTTGAGTATACATTGCATCAAACAGGATCCATAGAGGATAAATTGCATGAGTAGTCTCACTCTCATGGTCCTTGGTAAGATTTTGGAGCTTCCACATCTATGGGTGTGATGCCCATGATTTAGACATTAATGATTCGTATATTCCTGGGGGTATGCCCCAAACATATGATTGATATTTTGGATAAATATTGTATTATTTTGATATGTATATATGATGGAATTATTACTAGAATTTGATTTTGAGTGTATGACTTTATTATATTACTCTATGGGCTTTTAACTTTTGGATCATGTGATGTCTTTTGAATTTGAAATTTTTTGGTTAGTGAAGTATTTATTTTTATCATTGTATACCATAGAACCTTATTAGAAATAAAAATGATTGACTATAATTAATATGTTGCAATTGAATATCTACTTTTTGAGTTTCTTTTGGTACCCATTCTCATATCATAGAAAACACAGGTGTATATTTATGTTTGTATTCTATGAACTTTGGATCTATTCTTCCCACACGTAGATTTACAACAAGATATAAATCAACTAATGGTTCATTGGTAGGACCAGTTTGGGAAAGATCAGTCATTATAGAATGGGTACCGAAAAAAGGATTTCTTCCAATGGTTTGTTTTTACAAAGAATGATAGACCATTCATTCCTTTATAGAAGATTCATGAGATGTTTGGTCCTCTGAGAATGATCTATGGAAGAAGTGGGATAAGGAGACCTTATTATAACATTCTTAAATGTGATAACTCCTATATCTTTTGGTTATGCAAGATTATGTTGTAAAGCATATCAGGTTTTGTTACGATGTCTGTTAATACCATGATAATTGCAAAATATTTGTATTTTGATATTTTCAAATCTATGTGGTGGATTATAGTAGTTTGTAGGAAGAGTAATCAACTTATTATCCAATAATACATTGAGCATGTCATGTGGTCAATCTTTTGTTCGATCAAATTGATGTTGTTATCTCTTAGAATAATTAGATGCTTTAAGTGTAGGAGGTATTACATATGTTGATTCTTTTCCTTTGTGGAGTAATTTTATTATTGATTCCTTGTTAGGAACTAATGGTTTAGGAGAAGGTGTTAGAGATGATTTTTGAACCTCTTGAGTTGGTGATTTCTCTTTGTAATAATCTCTTACAAAAAATTTACCTTGTATTGAATCTACATTTAATTTTGTGTTCTTTTTCACTAACTTACATGCATACTTGTGCACATCCATATATAAGTAATAAAATGAATTATAAGTCTTATGCAATGATTTCTCCTTAAGTGGAGAAAGGAGACCTCTACTAAATATTTTGTACTTACAAAATTGAGGGTCAATATGTCAAATAATAGTATGCATTCTCAAAACCTATGATATAATCTCAAATAGACTCATAATTTTGTTGATTTAAGCCTTGAAAATGTTCTAATGTTTTTGGCACATCATTCTTGTGAAAATCTAGGAGGAATATGTTCTTTATCTTTCTGAAAGTGGGTAAGGAACCATATGTGATAATATAAAACCAATCACTAGCTACTCATATTAAACTTCCATGAAAAACCTTTAGTATTGAATGTCTATATTTAGCACAAGGACCAAAGGCATGTACATATTGGGTCAAATGGGTGGAAGGGTCATCTTGACCAGTAAATGAAGGGAGTATAGGCATGAAAAATTCAATTGGGTAAGGATATTTAAAAACATTTCTTGTAATAGGTTGACCTTAAAAAATATTATCATTAATATTTTGATGACATCAGATCACTTGTAAATTGAGAATTGAAACCTATTTTTGAAGATCTCATACAACATTCATTAGGGAAAAGTGTGATTAGTATGAATGTGGGAATTATGGGAAGATGCACTTATAGGTTGTAATTTAACATTTATTTGTAACATAGGGGTAATGGACTCATTTATTTAACTATATTTGCACTCTAAGTTTGCATCATTGCATGTTTTAGAAGTATTACATAAAGGAAAATTCATGTGGTGTGATTTATCTAATAAGTTATTATATCATTTGGAACATCATGAATATTTAATGTCTATTTTGTAAATAATCATTGCATATGAGTTTAATTGACATATCATACATACTATGTTTGTCAATGGCTTGACTATGTGAATGTTCATCACATGAGATAAATGAAATGTCACTTTTTTGTTCATTATAAATAAAAGAACTATAATAAGAATGCATTGTATGAGATTATCCATATTCATCACTATGTACATTGTAATCACTCTGAATAGTATTTGATTCATTTTCATATGCATCATTTATACTACTTTAACTAGTACTATCAGTTTCTTGTTTCCATTCTAAAAGGAGAGGGAAAGAAAGTTTGCACAAATTTGTATCATTGATATTTTGAGAGATGTTAACATATTCATTTTTTTTCATTTTCTAGTAATGGAAAATATTCTTTAATCTTTTTAACATTTTCAACATTTGGTAAAGAAAGACATTCAACTTTTTGAACATGTGCATCATTTATCAAAGTATATATGCATTCAATTTTTTGTACATTGATGTCATGAGAATAATCTATGCATGGAAGAATGCTTTGATCATTGTTTGAAATAGTATTATTTATTTTATTTTCACACATTCATTTGTTAACATTGAATGTGATGCAATTCACTAGAAAATGGTAAAGAAAAACTAAGTGGTTTCTCAAAAAATACATCATTAGATTGTAAATCAAGAAACATCATAAAAATAGGGGAGTTAGGATCCTCACACTCAATTTATAAATATGTATAATAATTATCATAATCTTAATCATAGGTAGTGATATTTGTTTCTACATAATTATCAGTATTTGTGTTTACATTAACTAGATCATTGGTCCATTCACTAGTATAAGTGTAAGGGGTTGTTACAAAATAAGACTTTTTATCACACTTTTTATGAGTCATAAGGTATTCATAAGCAATGCATTGATCATCTGTAATATTAAATATGAAATCCAAAGGTATTCAGATCTTCATTATGGGGATGAATTTTAAGGGTGATAAATACAAATACACACAAAATAAAAAGCACAAAGCCTAGGGAAAAAAGGGTAACACACATCGCCTATACTATTCACATACACTAATTAGATCTAGAAAATAAATGTAACAATCTAAAACTCTAGAAAGTTGAAACCCTAGGCGAAAATAAGGTTTGGTTAAATTTTTACCAAAAGATGCAATCACCATAATGTTTTATCTAAATGGTATTTTTGACAAACACCCTACATAAATAAAACTTTGAATTTATTAAGTTAATATTTAGATTTAGACAATAAAATATAGTATTGGAAATAAATTCATTCAAGCATGTGAAATAAATATAGTCAATAGTCTATGTGACTAAGTGTCAAGAGAGAGCATATCTTGTTTTTCATTCTATTTTGGATCTTTTTAGTTGCTCAATCTCATCTCAGTCTTATAATGTATCCCTATGTTCCATTCATTATAATTTTTTCCTCTTTTTTGGGACTAGACACTAGCATCTAATTTAGGACACTAGCATTGATGCTAGTGTCCTGATTTCAATGGTTATGTCCTTGTATTATATCCAACTCAAAATCTTCTTGGATATGTGTATGTACCTATGTTTCATATTTTTCTTGAATTTTTGATTTGTTTCTTATACACTTATAACTCAATAAAAATAGGTTAGCATGTGAGTCGATCTAACTCTATCAACCCCATCATTGCTAATTGTTTTCTACATAATCATATAATATTAAAAGGGCCTCATACTCACACGTAGGTATCCTTCCTAGGTTAATTTGTGTGATTATGATTGTGAGAATATATGTTATTTATCCTATTTCAACCCTAGGTACAATCAATGCAAATGCAAATTGATATTTTTTAATACTTGAAACTTTATTTCTAGCAATTTAGTGTATAGTGTGATTTAATAACTTTTGCATAAATAATGTATATGTTAATTAAGAGGCTTTCTTGATGATCTAATAATATTACCTAAATTTGCATATATATGGAACCTTTTAATTTTAACTAATAACTAGTGTCATGTGAAATCATACCATAAAACAAATGTTGGAATCTTTAAAAACAATCATGAAGAAAGAAAGTATGGAAAAAGGGAAGAGAAATAGGTGGGACACTATCATCAAATTCAAGACACTAGTATAGATGGTAGTGTCCTAATATAAACATTAGTGTTCATAGACTCAGAATACAGTAAAGATCATAAGCACCTAAGGATCCCTATAACATGATGGATAGAACAAATATCAATGAACAAAAATACATAAAAGCTTACGTATTACATAAAAAGTGACACATATCCCAAAGGCCTATGCAAGACCATGCCACTAAATACTCAACTCTTGATCATAAGGTTTATATATCCAAAGCTATGAAAAAAGACATTATAAAATGAACCTTGTATCAAATATGTGTGTGTGTGTGTGTGTGTGTGTGTGTGTGTGTGAGAGAGAGAGAGAGAGAGAGAGATTGGCTCATATTTTATAACTCAAGTGCAAATTGATTTATTTATATTTCATTATAGATTTGCATGGAGAAAGCTAGATACTTAGGGCATACTTGAATACTTAGTTACCAAATGTACTACTCTCTTCCTTTTAATTTAGAATTTTAAATAATATAATAAAAGGGGGAGTTTTTAGATACATAAATTTTATATTAGACACTTGAAAATATTAATTTTGACATACCTTTGGACATACATGACTTGTGCATACACAATTAAATATTACTCACATTATCTCCAATCCATTCATCTATTTATGGACTTGGCCTTCCCAATTTTTCGTCATTCATATCCAAAATCTCCTTAGTCTATGTGTAGATATTATATTATCTTAATTAGACTATTGTCATCTTCTAGATCATTGTTTCTTCATGTTTAAATGGTTTTAATTATATAAATCCATTGAATTGATCTAACCTGTTTAAATTAGAATGTTGTAATGTACATATTTGAAAATGAAATACAATATACTATAGTAAAATACAAAATTTTAAAAAATCACCAAGTTTGCTAAATATATTAAAAGAGCCTAAAGATGTGCAAACCTCCTTAAAACACATTGTATGTTGATTATGCAAGCTAATATAGATTGGAATATGTTTATAAAAACCTACAATTAGATTCATGTGTGAATATATAATTACAACATGAGCTAGGACAAGGACATAGGAGGCAAACAAGGGCACAGTGTGGCCATGTATTTTGATTACGGTCATGTCTTGGTTGACTGTCTTTATTTCTTGATTTAGGTATATATGATACTTTTTGTACATTCATTATTTCTCTATGGGAGCCAAATAGATGCATCAAATACCTAAAAATTCAAAACCCTAGTCCTTCACATGCACTAGATATAAATTAGATAAAAAGAGAGATAAATGGGTTAGTAGGGTTGGGTGACTTGGCCTTAAAAAACCCTTGTAACTGAGTATTTTCTACATATCCCAAATGGGCTTTAGTTCATTGTAGTTTTTTATTATTGGGTGATTGTGTGATCCATGATTATACAAATAAAATGAATATAGCTATAAAATTTGATTAAATGCTTGAAAAATGTATACACTTAACTTGAAATAAAAAAATATTCAAACTTGCTATGTGATTGTTATGATGTAGAAAAATTGAGTTTAGAATAAATAGGGTTCTTTCACTTAGTGTATAGTGCTTTTGAAATCATCTTGCTAGGTCCTTTCAAGTGAATGCCTTGATGTGATTTTATAGGGGAAATTTAAAATATTTTTACTAATCAACATTTTATGAATTAAAAGAGAGCCATTGTCTAATCTCCCAATTTTAAAAATTATCTATCAGAGCTTGAGGGATAAGGCTGCACTAGTGGACAAGGATGCAATGTCACCCTTCTTGACGTAGTACATCCTTATCCCAAAAAAATAGATTACTAGAAAAGGTTTGACAAGTGTTTGTAGGTGAAATAGGGATGAATAAATTTGAAATATGGATGTATGTATTATATTTTATGTGTTCATAATATAATAGAGGCTCTCTTATAGATTTCAAGTTAGAAAAATGATGAATAGACCAATTAGGGGAAAGATGTCAAGGATGAGCACTATTAAGCACTTAATGATTAAATTTAAGTGCTTACATTTACTCCTAATTTATTTTAGTGATGCAACAAAGTGAAATTACTAAAGGTAAACACAAACCTAAGTGTGTATACACACTTTTCCTTTTAATGTGAAGAGTAGTTATTTCGCATACATGAAAGTTTAAAATTTTAAATTTAAAAAGAGAGCAAAGAAAGTATACCCCTGAAATAGTATGCAATCTAATTACTTTATAAATTTATGGTAGAGAAGTGTTTTCCCCCTTGTTGATTTAATTTTGATAAATTTTGAACCTATGGAAAATTGAGAGTGTATCAAGTCTCAATTTTAAAACGTCTGAATGTTCATGAGTTGGAAATATTCTATTCTCAAACTCTCATTTGACTTTGTAGAGTACTCTATAAATAAATTGAAGGGGTTGAACCACCAAATGTGACCTGATACATTCTAAAAAAGTGAAACCATATATATTAAGTGTTACAAGACTCTAATGTGGCTCACTTGAAACATGAATATGAATCACTCCACTATAGAGAGATCTATATTCTATTTGAAAATTCACAACCTATAACTTGAAATTCATGAAATTTTTGAAATTTTCATGTAGTAACTTGAACATGAATGAATATCATGCTCCATGTATTATAATTATTTTGATATTGAATTTATATTTTGAATTTTTACACTATTGAAACATGTAAATATTTTTAAAATTTGTGAGTGTAAGAATGAGTGCACATGCAGTGAGATGCCACCATAATCTAAAAATTTTTAAATCATGCTTTAATATTTGAAATTGTAAAGTTCCATAAGTTTTAAATTTTCCCAATGAGGACTTGATTTCTAAAGGAAAGCCCATTTTGATGCCCACCTTTTCACATCGAAGACATAATATGTGAGCCACTTAGCTCAAAACAAGTGTTATGCCATATGTGAAAAATGTATTCATGAATTAACAATTGAATATTTGAATTTGCATTTTCATCATAGAATATAATTTAACTTTGAATTGCATTTTGAGTATGTATTACATAGATAAAGCAATGAAGTACATAAGCAGTATATGCACGATATCAATCATGGCACCATAGTATATGTAGTAAGTAGTAGCAATGCATGATGTAAATCATGGAACCATAGTAAAAAGCAACAAGCATATAAGTTAATCAATGTTATTTAATTTTCATAAAATGTCACACATAAGGTTAGAAAGGCCATATACAAGGGACATGATACTATCGCATAACACACAAAGCCAAGGTCCTCACACAAATGGCATGATTTTGCCATAAAAATAAGAATTTTCACATACACTAATAAATCAATTTGTAAGGTAATATGCAATAAATAAAGAAGCATAGGCAAATGAGACTAGTAGATATCCACCATATGTGTTAATGTCATTGTTAGAAAAATAAAATATTCATATAACACATGTAAATTATAAGTGATTAGCAATAATTTTTTATGATATATAGCTCATCATGGTAAGAAGGTTGTGGATAAATATAACATGAAAATGTGTTCAAGGATAACGAAAAGATGCCCCCAACTTACTAAGATTTTTGGGTGTAAGGGAAGTCCAACATCGAAACCATGTAAATGTATGTCTTGTATCACACTCAAATACCTCATAAAAATTAATGTGTACTGAGATAAATAAAATATGTTATTTATGTAACATATAATAAATGACATGGATAGAGTTAAGCTTCACAACAATTGAAAATGCTCTTAAGGTCTTGATTTTGATGTTTTGAAAATATTTTAGAATTATTTGCATGTTTTTAAAATTTTGACAAATTTGATTTTTTTGAAGTTTTTTGAAGACTTGAATTGATAAATAGTTTTAAGTCTAAGGTTTAGAAAATAAAATAAGGATAAGGGATATAAAAAACCCTCAACAAGGTGCAAAAACTTTGTATGATAAGAAAAAAGGCAAGCCATGTGCCCCCAATGTATGTGCAAGAATGAGTCACAGAAATATATCTTGACTGACTAAGATAGATAAGAATGCACATTATCTTCATAGACAAAGGATAAATGCGATTATGTAAGTGTAAGTAAAGCTATAGATAGGAGTGAACAAGATTGATAAGATAGTTGTTTTCGATTGTTTAAATTGGTTTGAAAATCAAGGGGGAAAGTGCCCAAAATGGAAAAAGAAAGTTAAGGGCTTAGAAGAAAGCTTGGATAAGGGATGAAATAATTAAAAATGAAATAAAGTAAAAAAAAATGTACAAAGGAAAAATGTGAAATTATAATCCATTGATCTCATCAAAGAGATGCATATATCTATGTGTTGTATCATGTGTATTGTAACTTTAAATTATGTTGACATATTCACAGTTTGTATAATTAGTATCATTGGGATCATACAAAAATTCTATATTATTGGATCATAATCATCGATGTAATCATTTACATAGGATAAAACTAACTTTTTAGGTTGTGCTTGAAATTGTGGGATACCATTTTGATTATCTTTTGTATCTATGTATGTGAAAATTACTTCACCATATATTAGAGTTGGTTTTTGAATATGTCATTGATAAGAGATTTCATTTTATCTTGAACTAGATAATGATTATGTATGATTGGTTGAACTTTATGAATATAAGTGATTTGTGATTTGACTTTATCATTTTTATTTATGCATGAAGTAGATATAATGCTTGATTCCTTGGCAACCATATTTGTACCGTTAGACTTTGTAATAATATTTTGCTTTGGACATGAATTTATGAGAAACATTTTCAAAAACATGCATTCTTTCTTATCTTGAATTTATTCTTGCAACTTTCATTTTGGTAATTGTTTTGTTTATAATTTTTATTTTTCATCTCGTTCTTTTCATAATCTTACCTTTTCTTCTTGTTTTTTTTTGTATTCTTGTTTTCTCTAATTTTAATAGTTGAATGTTATATTGTTCTAAATTATCTTTTTATTCTTGCAACTTTCATTTTGGTAATTGTTTTGTTTATAATTTTTATTTTTCATCTCGTTCTTTTCATAATCTTACCTTTTCTTCTTGTTTTTTTTTGTATTCTTGTTTTCTCTAATTTTAATAGTTGAATGTTATATTGTTCTAAATTATCTTTTTGTATCCATATTTTTTATTTGTGTCTTTAAGCACTTGTATTTTAGGAGATGTAATATAATTGGGTTGCTTAATTGATTTATTTCTCATAGGATCACCACTAACAATTATAATTTGTATTTTTTTTTACAACCCAACAATTATTTGTATGATGTTCATGAAATCTATGATATGCACAATAGTATTTCTATCTTCTTAGAGAAGGCATAAAAGGTAATGTACTCAAATTATTTTGAATCATTTATCTTAGAAGCTCACTTGGACACTTATTATCCTTTTTTAATACTTTTGGAAGTATTAATTGTAGATGTATGTGTAACATAATATATACATGAATAAATAGATACATGATTAACAAAAGCATTTTATAAATTCTTTGTAAAAAAATTATTATTTTTAAGAGATATGATCTTTTAAGTGAAATATTTACTTTGATTTTGCAATTCTTTTATTGTCTTTTTAATAGTTATGATTTGATCTTAAAGGGCTACATAAGCACAAACCTTAGGGATATCTAATTTAATATGTTGAGGAACATGTTGGAATCACAATGACTAAGAGGAGGGGGTTAATTAGACTTAAAAAATTCATTTAATTCCACTTAACATTCATGATCCATTCATTCAAACATATAGATCTAACAAGCATAGGCAACTATCCACATAAGCATGAAACACAAGAACACATCACATATGTGGAAAACCCTCAAGGAAAAGAAAAACCACTTATCTCTACACATAGAATATAGTCCTATAAGTCAAAAATAAATTTTAATGGATCACAAACTTCACATGGAGCACCAATCCCAACTAACCAAGCACCCACTTGACTAGGCTTTAGAAAACACCCAATTACAAGGAACAACCAACCCTCTAGATGACTCAGCACTAACTCAACCACTTGATTGATTTGATCACCTGTATAACACCTTGTTGCTCACACAATAGATGATAATAACCTTATTTAACTCTTTACAATCTTTAACCCTCTCAAACTACCTTCTAGACCTCTTCGCTCAACTAGGTCTTCAAGACTGATTAGGTCATATGACATTTATCTTCATGTGTAGATGCACTATCAGATATTCATTATAGATCCTCTACACTCCTATGATGGTATAAAAGACATTTTTATACCCATCAATGTGTTATTTCATTTGCATACTCTCTACATACCCAAATAGACCTAAAATTACATTATATATATACCATTCCTTGTTCATATGCCACTTAGTTGTCTACTCACCCTTAACCTCTTAGGTCATCCATGGAATAGGTTTGAGTATTTCTCATAAACATTATTAAAATAAATATTGAGTCCCTTTTGGTTTATCATAACTCTAATAGACCTCATTTCACATTTAGGTCTCATGGAGACCTAATTCTATTAGGCCTACTTTAGGACACATTACACTTTGTCTTCCTTGGAACAGTTTAAAACTCCATGCACGATAGGAACATAGCATATAAAAATAAATAGACTCTCAATAATTTATTATAGTATCAACAAAATATTTTATAACAAATCACTACTTGAAACCCCTCATTAGCACTGTTCACATTAGGACTTTGAACACATAAAAAAGTCTATCTTGAACAACTAAAGATAACACATAATTTAGCCACACAACTATGACAATAAATCACTTATAAATATCCTAAATGACCTAAAAAATATCACCATATATATTAGAGACTTCAACTTAGGACATAGAGCCTCAAAAACACCTCTACAACTCACTCACTCAGAACTACCATTTTTTTTCCAAAATCAATCATGGTGACTTAGACTTCCAACACCTGTATACACACTTTCCATGACTTGTGATGAAATAAAATGATCATGTGAAATATATAAACCATATTAAATCATAAACATCATATGTTCTAGTGGAAACTATTGATCTTACAGGTCAATTTGTTGACCTCACTACACACAAACCTCACTAAGTCAGACAAGCCATTCTGGCTGTTAGGGTGTGGAGCTAAAAGCTTCACCTTAGGCAAACAGGGAGGTTTCTGAGCATCGGCATCAGCAGGAGGTCGGCCGACGTCGGTCACCTTCAGGCAGACAGAGACTGACGTCGATCGCCTGTGTGTTCCAGAACTGTTCGTTGCACGAACAGTTAGTTAGTTGAACTAAGTGTTTGCATGTTAAAGGCTAATTATAGTCTTGAGTTGCGTGTCTAATTATTGTAACTAAGATAGTCTAATTATTTTAAGCATGAGATCTATATAATAGACTCATGGGCTGTATTGTAAACTTGTGCTAGAGAGTAAGAGAGCAAAATAAGCTCCTTCAGAGAGTAAGAGAGCAATGGTGTGTTCCTCCTAGTGCCACAGTACCAAGTGTGGGTACTGGTTTGGAGAATCAAAGGGGTTCTTCGTGTATGTATGATCTTGGTCATCGGGTGTGCATGGCTTCTTTTAGAGATCTACAATGGTGAGTAAGGTCTAGTGATTTGCAGGTAACAACATAGAGCAGGAGATCTACTTAGAGTATGGTTGTGTACTTGGTGTACTGGCAGCATTGTTACTGACTGGTTGGAGAGGTGAACATCAATTCTATATTTGAGTTGATTGTTGGGACCGAGAGAGAGAGGGAAGAAGGTCTTGAGGTGTGGCAAGCCTTTGAGGTGGAAGAAGAAGTGGCATCTTCTTTATTGTATTTTCTTCTAAGTATTTAATACAAGATTGTGTATTGTCTCTCAAATCCTGTTTTGTTTCATATTTTTGGTTACTTATTGATTCTGGTATAATTTCATGTTTAGTTGCTAATACAAGGTAATCATATATACTCTTATTGGGGAGAGTAGGATCCTGACAGTTGGTATCAGAGCTTTTGGTTGGGTTGACTAATAGGTGGTTTCAGATCTGGTTAGTGTTTGTTGATTACAGGTCACTCTCAAGAGTTTCAGATTGAGTGGGAGTGTAGCAATGGCAGAAGAAAGTAAGCTACGAATGGAGAAACTGAATAGCACAAATGGTCTGATTGATGGAAAGAAAAAGCAGGTAAAGAAAGATTGTTGGTTGGTAGCAGATCAGTAAGGAGAAGCAGATGTTGCAGGGGATGTTGCGCAGGATTCTCTGGATAAAGTAGAATCTTGGTTTATATATTTTTTTGCCTCTTTCCATGCAGCCCAAAATAGAGCATCTTTTCATGGGTATGTCTTTGGAGACTTTGGAGAGATTTATTTAGGAGCTGCAGAGCCTTGTCAAATGATTGGCAAAGGGGAAGTGAAGCTGAAATTGCAGACAGATAACACACAGGTGTTGAATGAGGTTATGCAGGTACCAGTCTTGGAGATGAGTCTAATTTTTTCAAGAAAGTTAGGTCATGAGAGATGCATAGTAACTCTCACAGCGGATGCACTTGAATTAGACGGTGGTAAGAAAGTAGGTATCATTTATCTATCTACTTATATTATTGATTCACCTTCTGTTACAGAGATGTGGCTTTGTAGGCTTGGTTACATATGTAGGAGGGAAATGCATGTTCTTAAGCGGAAGATAGATATCTTTGACAAACTTAAGAACTAGAAAGCCTTGGTGTTCATGGAGGAGATGACAGACAGAGATCAGCTGAGGGGACTGAATTATTCTGAGCAGGGCTGTGTTGATTTGAACAGGGTTTTGACTCAAAAGGAGCTCACGAGTAAAAAGTCATCACTCACAGGCGAACACAGATACTGGTGTCGGTCAAGAGGAACCGACATCGAACAGACAGGCACCGACATCGGTCATGTGCAGATCAACAGAGTCGGTGGTGTCGGGAAGTAGAAACTGATGTCGGTCATACAGTGACCGATGTTGGCAACAGGTACATCAGCGTCGGTCAGGGGACCGACGTCAGCAGACAGGGTCAGTCGCAGGGGACCGACATTGGTCAGGAGCAGATTGGGAGATGGCTGAGATCGATCACTGGAATGGATAGTGGATGGATAGCAAGCTGTCAACAAGTCTCAAACGCCCATATAGAGGTCAGAAAGGGTAAGTGAACCTCATATTCATTGTTCACCTTCTTTATATTGCTTACTGATGGTCAAAAACCAGGAAGATGTGAAGAGGCAATGCAGGTAGAATCCAAAAATAGTGGGAGCTTGGCATGGATGAGGAGTGTGAGTCCTTGGAGAAGAACCAAACAGGGATTTGTTGGTAGAATTGTCAACTGAAAGAAAGCACTGAGAGACAGGTGGATTTCCAAGTTAAAGAAGAGAGTGGATGGATACGTGAGATGAAAGGCCAAGGTATATGGTCTTGAGGTAGCTGCAGGACAGTGGTACAAGTTTTGACAGGTGTATGACAAAGCATGGCTTTGGTCAAGGTCATTGTAACTATTGTGTTTGTCTTACCAGTTGGATGATGGTCGCAACATTATCTCGTTATTGTATGTAGATGGTATACTAGTTATAAGATCAGATATACAGGGTTTTGTTGAGCTAAGGGTAAGGTTAGTTCAGTGGCATGTCATGAAAAATTTGGGAGCAGCAAAATTCTTTGGCATAAGAGACATGGAGATTTGGTCTCCAGTGGGAGCTGATGTGAAGACGGTGTTGGCGAGGTTCAAGATGCAGGATGCAGAATCGGTAAGCACACCAAGGGCTAGACAGTTCAAACTAAGCTTAGAACAAGGTTTGAAATCACATGAGGTCTAGTGTAGACCTGAGTTTTCCCAAGCAGTGGGAGTTGTTAGAGAGTTTAGAGCCAATTCAGAGAAGGTAGATTCTTAGGTATCTAAGAGGGACCAGCAGCAGGTCGACATGCGATGCAGGGTCAAGGTCTTCACTACATGGATTTGTAGGTTCGAATGTGGCAGGTTACTCGGATGACAGGAAAGGCATCACAGGGTGTGTGATGGGTGGTCTTCAGGATTGAGCTTGAAGAGGGATACAAGCCAAGAATAAATTAGATGGTGTACAGGTACAGTTGTAGCTATTTATCTCCAAGTGGGAGATTGTTAAGTTGTGGAGCTAAAAGCTTCAACTGTTGCAAACATGGAGGAGGTTGTTGAGTTCTAGGGAGACTAGCATCGGCAGATTATAGTGCAGAATGAAACCGACATCGGCAGGTGTGAGCTGAAGACAACTGGCATCGATAGGAGGTCGACCGACGTCGGTCACCTCTAGGCAGACAGGGATCGACGTCGATCGCCTGTGTATTCTAGAACTGTTCGTTGCACGAATAGTTAGTTAGTTAAACTGAGTGTTTGCATGTTAAAAGTTAATTATAGTCTTGAGTTGCATGTCTAATTATTGTAATTAAGATAGTCTAATTATTGTAAGCATGAGATCTATATAATAGACTCATGGGCTATATTGTAAACTTGTGCTAGAGAGTAAGAGAGCAAAATAAGCTCCTTCAGAGAGTAAGAGAGCAATGGTGTGTTCCTCCTAGTGCCATAGTACCAAGTGTGGGTGTTTGGAGAATTAGAGGGGTTCTTCGTGTATGTATGATCTTGGTCATCGGGTGTGCATGGCTTCTTTTAGAGATCTACAATGGTGAGTAAGGTCTAGTGATTTGCAAGTAATAGCAGAGAGCAGGAGATCTACTTGGAGTACGGTTGTGTACTTGGTGTATTGGCAGCATTGTTACTGATTGGTTGGAGAGGTGAACATCAATTCTATATTTGAGTTGATTGTTGGGATCGAGAGAGAGAGGGAAGAAGGTCTTGAGGTGTGGCAAGCCTTTGAGGTGGAAGAAGTGGCATCTTCTTTATTGTATTTTCTTCTAAATATTTAATACAAGATTGTGTATTGTCTCTCAAATCCTATGGTGTTTCATATTTCTAGTTACTTATTGATTCTGGTATAATTTCGTGTTTAGTTGCGAATACAAGGTAATCATATATACTCTTATTGGGGAGAGTAGGATCCTCACACTGGCTTCATCATTTTCACCACTATACCTAACATCAAAGATTTATACCAAGCATTAATAATACATAATAGTCTCAAAAAACATATCTATGCACTTGGTTTCATCATTTTATCATGAAAACATATTCCAATTCATCTTATCACTATTGACTAGGTTTTTCATTGTTTACACTATTTGTCCTATTTAGCAACTGGATAACTTGGATGAACATTTTATCACACTTTAGGAATAAAAATTATCCAAAAACCTTAATGTACATGAAACATGAGTCTCTACCTTCTTTGTCCATCCATTTTATTACTAATTACAATGTAACTTTTGATTTTTATAACAACTTTTTCAGAAAAAAGCCTATAACTCAAAATTGTGTTTCTCCTCTCTCTAACCAATACCACCTAGAGGTACCTGAGAGAGTCCAATACAATATCCAATAGCTTATATAATCATATCAATCCATTCTAGGCACTTTTATCAACATCTTCAACATCAAGTCCTTATTAGGGTACTAAAAGGGTCTAAACCTATTCCACTCTTGACAATTGTTCATAAAGCATAGCCCCTCAATCCAAAAATTAATGTTAATATTTTGATCTAGGACCCTTCTCCATCTACCATGAATATATTAGGTTAACATGCAAAGGTTTTATGAGTTAATGAGCACAATAAAATCCTTCTTAGGTTGAGAGCCCTTCATTCTAAGCACTCAAGAGACATACAAAAAAAATTTCATTCCTTGTCCTTCAAATTATGACCTCAAACTACATGAACAAAATTGAAAATACACATCTCACCTTTGAAAATTCCTACATGAGATAAAACACCTTAAATTTTGATCATGACTTTTTATTAAGCTACATTTTCTCTCTTTACTCTCTAGACCTTGACCTGTAAACCACATTAGGCCCTAAAACTAATCTTCATGCCTCTTTCCATGCACTCTCTAGATCACTCACATACTCAAGCAACATATCTCATGCTTTAGAACTATCATACATCCTTCACATTCCTTGATAAAAGATCATGATACCTCATTAGGCTAGGCAAGGTCTAAGGGTGGTCTAGGTGCAGACTTGGTCTGAAGGTCTTACTGTAAGCTCACACTGAGAATCTCATGAGTGATCCAATGCCTCACATACATGATCAAGAAACCTCATAAAGACACTCATGACTATGTGCACTTTTCTCACCAAGCTACCATGCTCATCCCTTCTCAAAAGATCTTTTCATGCCATGACTAGGCTTAAGCCACTTAAGAACTTGACCTCAAAGACCTGCTACCTATGCATTTGTCAATAATGAAAATAAAATAACAACATTCAGAAATACTACCACACTACATATCTCTATCCATGCTTACATATGCAAACTTGAAAACTGATCTTCATGCCTCATTAAGCTAGGTAGGGTTTAAGAGAGGTCTAGATGCAGACCTAGACTAAAGGTTATACTCCTGTAGGATCACCTTGAAACACTTTTGATTGCATCCACACCTCATACTCATACAACCTTCACAATCTCTCACATGCCTAAGATCACTCACCTCATCATGTCACCAGTGCATACTTTTACCATGCCATGACTAGACTCAAACTTATAATCCACTTGATGCCTTGCCTTGTTCCTTCCATGTCATGACCTCAATAAAAACATCAACCAAGAAGATATAAGACATTAGTTTCCAAGCATATATAAGACATTAGTTGCATTCAAATTTCTCTCTTGCCTTCAAATTCTATCTTGACCACACTCTTCTCAATGCATCTTATCTCATCACATAATATCAACTAAGCTTAGTCACCTTTATTCATTCATTTCACTATGTTTCCTTGACATGGCTCGCCCTTTCATGATTTTTACCTTCCATGCTCAGAACATTCATAATAATATCAATCTTGATCACTCATATGTACTTTGACATAAATTATTTCCAACTGCCTTTTGCCACTACCAACTAACCTTGCTCTCACCAACACTCTTATAGACCTACTTGTCATCATACCTTCACAACAACCTCAATGACCACTCACCATGCACCTTCATTAGATGAACCTTGACATCAATTACATCAATGAAAATAATTTGCCAAAAATCTCCCCCTTTGTCATTGATGGCAAACACACTATAGTCTGATCATTTGCATCTCCCTATTTTGGTCTTTCTCCCCCTTTGACATTAATGACAAAGGGTCTTCCACAAACTACCATTTGATCATTGGACCTCAAAAAGTCATGATTCTTAAGACTTCTACCTCACTATCTTGACACTTCACAACATAGAGATACAAATTCCCTCTTGAAAACCATAGTAGATGATAACCACTCTCGGAAACTGATCGTTCTCTCAAAATTGAATCTTTTCTCAAATAAACATGATCACACCTATAACATCTGGAATCACACCTTATTGCAACAATAACTCGACACAGAAAATATAAATGATTAAAGAAACATGCTCCCCCTTACTCCATGCATACCTCCTTCAAATGAAATCGGATCACAAGACCACTTAGTTTGTCCCTGACATGACTCAACCATTTGATCACAGACTAGGCCACCATATTCATGACATCAACTAAAAAATTAGGGACTCCCACTTTGTCTTTCATAGCTTGAGTTCACCACATGAGTCATTAGGACTCTCAGACCATCCTTATCTTCCTTCAAACATCTTGATACCATTCCCATTTCTCAAAATAGATCAAGCTCAAGTACCAAGCTTTTACTGACTCATGAGTGTCTCCATGAAACCTAATGGAATCACCTCTTACAATAGGGAACTATAACAACACAAACTTTGGAGATTCCCAAATCTCCTTGCTCTCACAATATTGATGATTCTTTAGGATCC
Organism: Torreya grandis; assembly: GCA_037957365.1. Lineage (NCBI taxonomy): Eukaryota > Viridiplantae > Streptophyta > Pinopsida > Cupressales > Taxaceae > Torreya > Torreya grandis. The sequence continues at coordinate 4,478,827 of JARHVA010000599.1, read as the reverse complement.
TTTTAGGCTTGATTAGCCTCTTTGGCTTGGTTTCTTCATATCTATGTGGTCAACAATCTGAGCTGATAAAGAACACTCTTGATACTCTTCAATATCTAGTTTATGCTCTACCATAGAAAATAGTCCACTTTGTCTTATAGACTGATCAAGACTAAGCTTGACTATATTTGGCTTCCATACCTTGGTTTATCTTCTTTCTTGAACCTTAGGAGCTTGAATCTTCTTATTGTGTCTTGATGATTCATGATGACAAAATCTTGCAATATGACCAATGTTAAGAAAGTTATAGAAAATAACATCACTCTTATATCTTGACTTATGTGGGTTATGACTCCTTTCATAGTGCCGTGAGTACTCATTCTTAGAGGGTCTTCTACACTCTCTTTCTTTATGACCAAACCAACCACATGAGAAACAGTAACAATTGAATGAATATGCATACCTTATGGCATTAGGTTATCTCACAGAATTTATCTTCATATTGTTCTTAAGGTTGAACTTCTTGTTCACATTAGCATTATCCTTGTTCTCCTTTTGATATTATTTGAAACTAAGAATAGCCTTATCATTGGCAGACTTCTAAGAACTCAAAATTGTTTCAAGTTGTCATTGATGTCATATGTTAGTGCACTATCATTGATGTCAAGAAGGGTTTGTAAGGTGAGATTTTCCTCTAATGTTATATACTTGAATGCAAGTGTTGGTCTCAAAGTAGTGTGGTACCTAGTAGGTCTATTTGATGGCCTAGTTCCTCAGCATGGAAATGGCTTATAGAGGCATGGTGATGATGGCATGGATATGTATGAGATTGAATCTAGATAATATAGTGTGTGACCATGGTACAAAGATATATGACATGATTTTGAGGTATTGAGAGCTATGCAAAAGGGTTCAAGTTGTTTTCAAGGACTAAGTATGGCTTACATGTTTAGGCCTAGTATGCAAAAAAAACCTAGTGTGGCCTAATGAGGGGTCAAAGTTAGTTTTCAAGGTGTTATAGCTCATGTGAGTTTTTTCACAGGTGTAAGAGGTTTTTTCAATAATGTTCATGAAGTTTTAGGTCCTAGTGTGGATGAAAAACCATGAAATGGTGTTTTGAAGTCTCTCAAGCTCAAAGCATAAGGTTTCCAAGCTCGAGAAGGTTTTTCTTATGCTCATTGGCACATGTAAACTCTTGATGGTGTCCTAAGACTTTAAGGAAATATGGGGAAGGGTCTTAGATAAGATCTCTAGGCATTAGTTTGGAATTTGAGGTGTAATATTATATGAATAATTGTTAACACCAGAACAGGTATAAAACCCTTCTAAATCCTTTATAATGACCCGATAAGGAAGAAAGTGTTGGAGATAGAATACAATGGATTGGTAAGTTAGTTTTATGATTGGATTTTGTAGAGGACTCCTCTAGGCATCTCAAAGTGGTAGTAGTTTGTCAGGATAGTGAGTGGAACCTACTAGAAAATGCTTGTTTCTGACGAAGCTGATATAGAAGACAAAAGTTGCATTAGACCAAGTATGAAAATGGATGAATAAAGAATCTAAAGACTCATGATTTATGACCATGATTGTATTTATAAATTTTATAGCCTCTGTGTCCACTATTTTGGTCACTCAAGTTGACCTATTACCAAATTGGGCTAATAGTGAAGACAGTGAGAAAAACCAATCAGAGTGAAAATGTGTTTAGGGATGAGTTGTGGATTAAGAATGGATCCAAATGCTTGAACTTGATGTTCAAAACCTATAACTCATGTTCATATTGGTTATATATTTTTGATTTCATTGAAAATGGTGTTCACAAAATGACCTATCTGAATCAATTAAGATAATGAAAGAGTAAGGTTCAGAGTTTTATCTATCTATTCTATAATTGTCATTAGACCTATACCTTTGTGATTGGATATTTTATAACTATGTATAAATATCATAATCATGTATTGGTACTTATTTTTTGTGTATACATAGGTGTTGGAATGCAAAATCATAATGACTAGTTCACAAGGCAGAATGATAGTTCTAAGTAAGTGAGAATGATGAGTTGAAGGATCTTTGCACTTGGTTGAATCATATAATGAATATGATGTTGTTTTTTAGGACCTATAATAACTATCCATTCTTGATGGAAGGTTGAAAGTCAATTTAATGAGTTGAGATTGGGAAGCCAAATTGGCTTATTTAATAGTGTACGGACTGTGAAAGAAAGGGACAATAAATTGGTCTACAAGACCAATAGTTGACACTAGAACCAATGATCTATCTATTGGATTATGTTCTAGAGGTAACATAGTATCCTTTCATAAGCATGATATGTTTTTAAAGTGTCATTATATTAGTTGAAAACAACACTTATCATGACTATGTTGAGAGGCTTGTTGGTAGTTCTGTGCAGTCATCTAGCAAAGATGAGTTTGGAGTGTTTTGCCTAGATTTGAATAATCCATTTCTTGTGAAGATGTTATGTAGGTCTCAAATTTTCATTTAATGTAATTTTATTCATGATAACTCCCTATGAAAGTGTGGAGAGTCATTTTTTTATGAATGGGTTTTGGAACAGTCAAAAAGTTCTAAGTGGTCATGTTGCAAGAATGTGTTAGAGGATTTAATCCCTACGTGGAAGTGTTTCCAGATCATGGTGATGACCCTTAGGTCATGAATATTCTATCCATGTGATTTAAGGGTATGGTTTTTGTATCACATTGACTATATGATTTAGTTATGTGAGACAGACTTTTTGGCAGTGAGAAGGGCTAATGGAGAGTAGACCTAATGGTGTGGTTCAAGGAGTAAAATAAGTTAAATTGTGATATGGACCTATATGAATTTTATCAAGGGTCTATTTGAGGTGTATTTGAAGTGTTTTATGCATTTTTTAAGGCTCAATTTATTTCAAGATGGTCCAAGTGTAATGTGTGCTTTGAGAAGACCTAACTGCATTAGGTCTCTATTAGGCCTAATGGTGGTTTTGTTCTCTTTGGGTGGTGACCAACCTGTGTGATGGTTGTTTCACTTATGAAACATGTGTCTTAACATATTCCAATATTGATACAATTATGGAAATGTGTTTTTCTGACCAATATGGGTGAGATAAAGAGTCGAGTATTTATATAAGTCATAATAGGCCTATTTTGAAAAAGGAGTGTAATGAGAGTGAAAGCGAATAAACTAGCACCTTGAGGAGAAAAGGGGGGTCTAGAAGACCATTATAATATAGGGTAGAAACTATGATAAACATATAATATAGCTTTTATATATGGATGGCAAGGTCAGTTGACCCAATGAGCCTAGTAAGAGGCATATTGAGTAAATGAGCCTACAACATTGTTTGAGTGGGGTAAAAGGTTGAGAAGAGCTGAATGAGTTGATTGTCAATTGAGAGATCATCATATCTACATTAGATATGTGTTATTGATGTATGATAGAGGATATAGAAGATATAGAGATGAATAATAGGTCACCATCTATTATTTAAGTAACAAGGTATTGTGAAGGTGATCAAGCTTATCTTAGTTGAGTTAATGCTTAGTCAAGAGAGAGTGGGAGCTGCCTTGCAAGTTGGAGCTTATAGAAGTGTCCTTAAAGTGGATGGGTTGGTTCCAAATCACTTAGGGTTTTGGATCCTCCTTGCAATTTGGAGCTTGTTAAAGGACTAGTTGAGTTGGTGCTCGACTAGTAAGGGGTTGGTGCTCTTTATGGGGTTGGTGCCTCACTAAATGTTGATCCATTTCTTATAGGCTAGTAGTCCAAGTGGTGTGTCAGTGGGTTTTATCCCTCATGAGGGTTCCCCAGACATATCTTGTGTTCATGTGTTGATATCTTGCTTCATGTTTATATGATTGTCTCTCTATGCATTACTTGATTACTAGATTGGTTTGAAAGACTAATGAATGATCTATAAAAATGAAAGTAAATTTTGTACACTAATTCACTGTCCCCACTTAGTGGTTGTGATTCCAACAAAAATTCCATCTAAAGCCTCAATTCTCTTTTAAAACTTCTCATAGGTCTTCATCTTGCAATTTTCTTGATCCAATTATGACTTTAAGGACTCCATTTCTGATTTATACCTAGTACATTCTTCTTCCTTAGCCTTTAGACTAGCAGTGACTATCTCCATCTAAATTTCAACCTGATTGATGATCTCATATGCCCCTTGGATTTGTTACTCAATCTCTCTTCAAATAAACTAGTTTGCTCTTCATAGTCCTTAACTAATGATCTTAGTTTTTTATTCTTCTTTCTTTGAAACTTCAACTCCTATATAGCACTCACCAAGTCTACCTCAAGGTTCACTTTAGCTTCTTCAACTGATTCTTCATCATCCATAAGGCCTTTCTATTTTGAGAAACCCTCATTGTCTATTTCTATAGCCATAAATAAGGTTTCATTATTGTCATGCTCATTACTATCATCATCACTATCATATGTACTTGTGTTACTTACATTAGATGATCTATTATCTCCTTTGGTATAGAAACTTCTCTTGTTTTTGAATGACCCTTTCTTGGCTTCATACTTCCTTAAACCTTTTTTACTTTTTTCAAGCTTATAGACCTTTTTATCATCATGATGTTCATCATGTTCTTCATTATGATAAGTATTATCCTTATTAGGCCACTTGGATGCAAATTAACCAATCTTACAATAGTTAAAGCATTTGAATGACAACTTACCCTTGTACTTACCAGATCCAAACCTCAATTTCTTAGAAAATATGGCTATCAACTCATCATCATAAATATCTAAACATAACTTATCCTCAACCTTCTTGGATTTTGACATCTTCTTAGCTTTGAATGTTGTTTCTTTATTGGGATACATTCCTTCATTTGTTCTCATCTCATAGGTAGTCAAGATGCCATGAAGCCCATCCATTAGAAGTGTGTCTAGATCTTTCATTTTTTCTATTTTAAACACCTTTGAATCAAATTTAGAAGTTATATATCTCAATACCTTTTTTAAAACTATAGACTCTTTCACTTCTTCTCTGAAACCTATGATTACATTTAAAACTTCATCAACCCTTAACATGTAGGATGAAATGCTCTCATCTTCCTTCATACTCAGATTTTCAAACTGCCTTCTGTGAGTTTGAAATTTATCCATCTTTACCTTGGTGTATACTTCATATATAGTCTTCATCTTGTCCCATATCATCTTGGATGACTCACAGTGTATCACCTTAATAAACTCTACCTATGATAGGCCACAAAGAATGGCATTCATTGCCTCAAAATTGCTCTCACTTTCATTCTTTCATATTACATCAATTGGTGGTGTAGGAGGTGGAGTATATCCATCCATAATTGACTGCATATGTCATGTCCCATTTACATTAGATATGTCTTTATTTTGATGCTACAAAATCATAATTATTCCCATTAAAGAATGAAGTCTTACTGGTAGATAAACCTCCTTAAACTTGACTATTAGCCATCCTTGTTTCTTGGACCTCTTTTAGAATTTTAGGCATAATTCAAAGGATTGGATCTGATAACAATTATCAAAATCAAAATGAATGAGAGGGTGGAGTGAATTAATCTTCAAAATATTTATTCAATCCAACTTAACATTCATGAGCTATTCATACAAACATATAGATCTAGCAAGCATATGCAACTATCCACATAAGCATGAAACACAATAACACATCACATATGTGAGAAATCCTCAAAGGAAAGAAACCCCAATGATCTAAGAAAATAAACTAAAGTCCTATAATTCAAAAATCAATTTTAGTGGAGCACCAACTCCACATGGAGCACCAACCCCAACTATCCAAGCACCCACTTACAAGGAGGCACCAAACCCCTAGATGACTCAGCACCAACTCAGCCACCTAATTACTTTGATCACCTTCAGAACACCTTATTGTTCACATAACATATGATAATCACCTTATTTATCTCTTCACACTCTTTAACCCTCTCAAACTTCCTTCTAGGCTTCTTCACTCAACTAGGTCTCTTAAATACATATTAGGTCATATAACCTTGATCTTCATATGCAGACACACTATCAAATATTCACTATAGATGCTCTACACTCTATGATTGTCTACAAAACCTTATTTTTATCATCAATGTGATATTTCATTTTCATACTCTCTACATACCCAAATAGGCCTAAAATTACATTATATATATATCATTCCTTGTTTATATTCCACTTAGTCGGTTACTCACCCTTAACCTCTTAGGTTAGCCATAGAATAGGTATTATGAATTCTAATAAACATTATTCAAATTAATTTTTATTCCCTTTTGGTCTATTATAACTCTATTAGACCTCATTTCACATTTAGGTCTCATGGAGACCTGATTCCATTAGGCCTACTTTAGGACAAATTACACTTTGTCTTCATTAGAACACTTTAATACTACACGCACAGTAGGAAAATATAATATAAAAATAAAATATACTCCCAATAATTTCTTATAGGATCAACAAGACATTTTAAAACAAATCACTACTTGAAACCCCTCATTAGCATTGTTTACATTAGGCCTTTGAACACACAGGAAAGTCTATCATGAAAAATTGAAGATAACTCATAATTTAGCCACACAACCATGACAATAAATCACTTATAAAGATCCTACATGACCTCAAAAACATCACCATATTAATTAGACACTTCAACTCAGGGTATAGAGCATCAAAAACACCTCTACAACACACTCAAAACTACCAATTTTCCTCAAAAATTAGTCATGGCAACTCAGACTTATAACACCTATATAGACACTTTACATGACTTATTATGAAATAAAATGATCTTATGACATATCTATACCATATTAAATCATAAAAATCATATTTTATAGTGTAAACTATTGATTTTACATACCAATTTGTTGACCTCACTACACATAGACCTCACTAACTCAGACAAGCCATTTTGGCTTCATCATTTTCACCACTATACCTAACTTCCAAGCTATATAACAATAATGAATAATACATACTAGTCTCAAAAAACACATCCATGCACTTTATTTCATCATTTTATCATTAAAACACATTCCAATTCATCTTCTCAATCTGGATTGGGTTTTTCAATGTTTGCACCATTTGTCCTCTTTAGAGACTAGCTAATTTGTATGACTGGTTTAGCACACTTGAGGGATAGAACCTATCCAAAAACCTTCATGGACATGAAACATGGGTCTCTACCTTCTTCATCCATCCATTTTCTTACTAATTCTAATGTAATTTTTGACTTCTATAACAACTTCTTAAGAAAAAAGCCTGTAACTCAAAATTTTCTCTTTCATCTCTCTAACCAATACCAACCACTTAGAGGTACCTGGGAGAGTCCACTATAAGATATAATAGCTTACTTGACCACACAAATTCATTATGGGCACTTTTGATCAACATCTTCAACATCAGGTCCTTATTAGGGTTCTAAGAGGGTTTAAACATGTTTCCACTCTTAACAATCATTCATAAAGCATAGCCCCTCAATCCAAAAACTAATGTCAAAAATTTTGATCTAGTACCCTTCTCCATCTACCATGAATATTTTAGGTTACCATGCAAAATTTTGATGAGCTAATGAGCACAAGAAAATCCTTCTTGGGTTGAGAACCCTTCATTTTGAGCACTAGAGAGACCTCCAAACAAATTATCATGCCTTGTCCTTCAAATTATGACCTCAAACTACATGAACAAACTTGAAAAAACACACCTCATGTCTAAAAATGCCTACATGAGCTCAAACACTTTTAAATCTAGTCATGACCCTTCATTAGGCCAAATTTTCTCTCTTTACTCTCTAGACCTTGACCTACAAGCCACATTAAGCCCTAAAACTGACCTTCATGCCTCTTTCCATGCACTTTCCACCTCACTCACATACTCAAGTAACCTCTCTCATTATTAAACACTACCATACATCCTTCACATGCCTTGATAACAAATCATGATACCTCATTAGGCCAGGCAGGGTTTAAGAGTGGTATAGGTATAGATTTGGTTTGAAGGACTTACTCCTGTAGGCTCACACTGTGACTCTCATGAGTGATCCAATGTCTCACATACATGATCAAACAACCTCATACAATCACTCATTCCTATTTGCACTTGTCTCACCAAGCTACCATGTTCATACCTACTCACAAGATCTTTTCATGCCATGACTAGGCTTAGGCTACTTAAGCACCTGACATCAAATACATGTTACCTATGCATTTGTAAATAATGGAAATTAAACAATAAAATTCATAAATCTATGTCCATGCTTACATATGCAAACTTTCCTTGGAAATTACTCTTCATGCCTCATTAGGCTAGGCAGGGTTTAAGAGAGGTCTAGATGCAGACCTAGACTAAAGGTTCAACTCCTATAGGCTCATCTTGAAACACTTCTAAGTGAATCCACACCTCATCCTTTATGCTCATACAACCTTCACAATCTCTCACATGCCTAAGATCACTCCCCTCATTGTGCCACCAGCTCATACTTCTACCATGTCATGACTAGACTCAAACTTCCAATGCACTTAATGCCTTGACTTATTCCTTCCATGTCATGACCTCAACAAAAACATCAACCAAGTAGATATAAGACATTAGTTTCCTTAAAATTATCTCTTGCCTTAAAATTCTCTCTTGACCACACTCTTCTCAATGCATCTTATCTCATCACATAATGTCAACTAAGCTTAGTCACCTTTGTTAATTCATTTCACTATACTTCCTTTACATGGCTCACCCTTGCATGATTTGTACCTTCCATGCTCACAAGATTCATGAAAATATCAATCTAGATCACTTATATGTATTTTGAAATAACTCGTTGCCTACTAACCTTTGTCATTGCCAATTGACCTTGTTGTCAGAAACACTCTTGCAAACCTACTTGTCATCATACCATCACAAGAACCTCAATGAAAATGCACCTTCACTAGATGCACCTTGACATCAATGACATAAACCTTGACATCAATGACAAAAACATGCCAATAAACTCCCCCTTTGTCATTTATGGAAAACACACTACAATATGATCATTCGCATCTCCCCATTCTGATATTTCTCCCCCTTTGACATTAATGACAAAGGGTATTCCATAAACTGAAATCTGATCATTAGACCTTAAGAAATCATGCTTCTTATGAATTCTACTTCACTATCTTAACACTTCACAACATAGAGCTAAAAATTTTCCCTTGACAACCAAACTAGATTATAACCACTCTTAGAAACTGATCATTCTCTCAAAATTAGTTCTTTTTCTCAAATAAACATGATCACACCTACAACAAATAGAATCACACCTTCTTGCAACAACAGCTCAACACAAATAATATGAAGCATTACAAGAATATGATCCCCCTTACTCCATACATACCTCCTTCAAATGAACTTGGATCACAAGACCACTTAGCTTATCCTTGACATGACTGACATGACTCAACCTTTTGATGACACACTAGGCTACCATATTCTTGACATCAACTTAAGAATTAGGGACTCCCCCTTTATCTTTCACAACTTGATCTCACCACATGAGTCATTAGGACTCTCAGACTATCATTTTCTTTCTCCAAACATCTTGATACCAATACCACTTCTCAACATAGATCAAGCTCAAGTACCAAGATTCTACTAACAAATGAGTGTCTCTATGAAGCCTAATGGGGTCACCCTTTACAATAGGGCACTATAACAACACAAAATCAAGAGATTCCCAGATCTCCATGATATCACAAGACTGATGATTCTTTAGGATCCTTTTATTATTTATTAGCCTCTTTGGCTTGGTTTATTCATCATTCATGTGGTCAAAAATTTGAGTTGATAAAGAACACTCTTGATACTCTTCAATATCTAGTTTATGCTCTACAATAGAAAATAGTCCACTTTGGCTTGTAGACTAATTAGGACTAAGCTTGACTGTCTTTGGATTCCATACCTTGGTTTGTCTTCTTTCTTGAACTTTAGGATCTTGAATCTTCTTGTTCTATCTTGATGATTTATGATGACATAATCTTGCAATATTACCAATGTTAAGACAATTATATCAAACAACATCACTCTCATATCTTGACTGATGTGGATTGTGACTTCAATCATAGTCCCATGAGTACTCATTTTTGGAGGATCTTCTACAATCTCTTGTTTTATGACCAAATTGACTACATGATAAACAATAACCATTGAATGAATTTGCATACCTTATGGTGTTAGGCTGTCTCATAGAATTTATCTTCATAGTGTTCTTGAGGTTGACCTTCTTGTTCACATTAGCATTCTTTTTGTTCTCCTTTTGATCTTCTTTGAAACCAAGTCCTACCTTATCATTGGCATACTTTTGACAACTCAAAATTGTTGTAAGTTGTCATTGATGTCATGTGTTGGTGCACTATCATTGATGTCAATAAGGGTTTGTAAGGTGAGAGTTTCCTCTAATATCATATACTTGAATTCAAGTGTTGGCTCATAGGAAGGTGGCTCATTGAAATGAGTGATTACAGGTATGTGGAGTTATGTGTAGTAATAGTTGAACATGACATGAGGTTTTTGGTATGAGAGTGAGTTTCAAAGTGCATCTACAGTGGTAGGAAGGTCTTAAAGTAGTGTGGTACCTAGTAGGTTTGTTTGATGGCCTATTTTTCAAGCATGAAAATGGATTGTAGAGGCATGGTGATGATGACATGGATATTTATGAGCTTTAAGGTATACAATGTAGTGTGTGAGCATGGTACAAGTATATATGACATGATTTTGAGGTATTGAGAGCTGTGCAAAAAGGTTCAAGGTGTTTTCAAGGACTAAGTATGGCTTGCAGGTTTAGGCCTAGTACGCAAAGAGACCTAGTGTGGCCTAATGAAATGTCAAAGTTAGTTTACAAGGTGTTATAGCTCATGTGAGATGTTCATGAATTTTCAGGTCCTAATGTGAAGGAAAGAGCATGAAATGGTGTTCTAAAGTCTCTCAATCTCATAAAATAAGGTTTCCAAGCTTGAGAAAGTTTTTCTTATGCTCATTGGCACATGTAAAATGTGCATGGTGTCTTGAGCCTTTAAGGAGATATGGGGAAAGGTCCTAGATAATATCTCCAGGCATTAGTTTAGCATTTGAGAGGCAATATTATATGAACAATTGTTTACACTAGAATAGGTATAAAACCCATCTAAATCCCTCATAATGACCTGATAAGGAATAAATTGTTGGAAATGGCCCATAATGGGTTGGTAAGGATAGTTTGATGATTGAAGGTTATAGAGGTCTCCTCCAAGAATATCTAGGTGGAAGTAGTTTGTCAAGATAGTGAGTGGAACCTACTGGAAAATGCTTATTTCTAAAGAATTTGATATAGAAGACAAAATTTGCATTAGACCAAGCATGAAAATAGATTAATAAAGAGTATATAGACTCATGATTTATGATCATGAAGGTATCTGGGAAATTTTTATCCTTAGTGTCAACTATTTTGGTCACTCAAGTTGACATATTGCTAAACTAGGCTAATAGCGACGACAGTGAGAAAAACCAATCAGAGTGAGAATGTGTTTAGGGATGAGTTGCAATGGATCAAGAATATATCCAATTTCTTGGGGTTTTTATTCAATACCTATACCTCATGTTCATATTGGTTAGATGTTTTGTATTTCATTGAAAATGTTGAAAATCATGTTCACAAAATGACCTGTCTGAATGAGTTAAGATAGTAAAGGAGTAAGGTTCAGAGTTTGATCTATATGTTATATATTTATCATTAGACATATATAACTTTGTGATTGGAGATTTTTTAAATATTTATAATTATAATATTAATGCATCAGGGCTTATTTTTTATGTATACATAGGTGTTGGAATGCAAAATCATCATGATTGGTTCACAAGGTAGAATGATTATTTTGAGTAAGTGAGAATGATGAGTTGAAGGATATTTGCATTTAGCTTAAGCATATCATGAATATGATGTTGTTTCTTAGGACTTAAAATAAATATCCATTTTTTATGTAAGGTTGAGATTTAGTTGAAGGAGTTGAGATTTGGAAGCCAAATTGGCTTATCTAACAGTGTAAGGACTATGAAAGAAAAAGACAACAAATTGGTCTACAATACCAATAGTTGACACTAGAACCAATGATCTATCTATTGGAGTATGTTTAAGAGATAACATAGTCATAATCATTAGATGTTTTTAAATTTTCCTTATAGGAGTTTAAAACAACACTTATCATGATTGTGTTAATAGGCTTGTTGGCAGTTCTGTGTAGTCATCTAGCAAAGATGAGTTTGGAGTGTTTTGCCTAGATTTGGAGAATACATTGTTTGTGAATATTTTATGGATGTCTCAAAGCTTCATGTTAATTGAATTTTATTTATGATAAGTTCATATGCAGGTGTGGAGAGTCAATTGTTTATGATTGGGTTTTGGAGTAGTCAGAAAATTCTAAGTGGTCATGTTTCAAGAGTGTGTTAGAGGCTTTAATCCTTACATGAATGTGTTTCAATAATATGGTGATGACCCTGAGGTCATGAATATTCTATCCATGTGATTTAAGGGTATTTTTTTATCACATTCACTATATGCTTCAGTTATGTGAGACAGACTTTTTGGTAGTGAGAAGGGCTAATGGAGAGTAGACCTAATGGCATGGTTCAAGGAGTCAAATAATCTAAATGGTGATATGGACATATATGAATGTTATAATGGGTCTACTTGAGTTTTATGTGAAGTCTTTCATGCATTGGTGGAGGATCAAGTTGTTTCAATATGGTCCAAGTGTAATGTGTGCTTTGAGAAGACCTAATTGCATTAGGTCTTTATTAGGCCTAATGGTAGTTTTGGTCTCTATGGGTGGTGACCGACCTATGTGATGGTTTTTTCACTTGTTAAATGTGTGTATTAACCTATTTCAATATTTATCAAGTATGTAATTTTTTTTGGTTGACCAAGATGGGTGAGAGGAAGAGTCAAGTATTTATACAAGGCATAATAGGCCTATTTTGAAAAAGTGAGTGTAATGAGAGTGAAAGCAAATAAAATAGAACCTTGAGGAGTAGAAGGAGGTCTAGATGACCATTATAATATGGGATAGAAACTATGATAAACAAATAATATATCTTTTACATGTGGATGGCAAGCTCAGTTGACATAATGAGCCTAAAAGCCTATTTGAGTGGGGTAGAAGGTTAAGAATAGTTGAATGAGTTGATTGTTATTTGAGATATAATCAAATATGTGTTATTGATTTATGATATAGGATAAATAAGATATAGAGATGAAGAAGAGTTCACCATCTATTGTTTAAGCAATAAGGTATTGTGAAGGTGATCAAGCTTGTATTGGTTGATTTGGTGTTTATTCAAGAGGGAGTGGGAGTTTTTTTGTAGGTTGGAGCTTGAAGAAGTGTCCTTGAATTGATTATATTGGTTCCATGTCACGTGGGGGATTGGATCCTCCTTGCGATTTGGATCTTCCTAAAGGACTAGTTGAGTTGTTGCTCGACTAGTAAGGGGTTGGTGTTCCTTGTGGGGTTGGTGCCTCACTAAATATTAATCCATTGCTTATAAGACAGTAGTCCAAGTGGTGTTTTAGTGGATTTTATCTACCATGAGAGTTTCCCACATATCTCTTGTGTTCATGTTTTGATATTTTGCTTCATGTTTATATGATTGTCTCTTTATGCATTGTTTGATTGCTAGATTGGTTTGAAAGACTAATGAATGATATATAGAATTGAAAGTAAATTTTGTACACTGATTCACCCCCCATATTAGTGGTTTTTATTCCAATAAAAATGTCATTTAGATCCTTAGTGCTCTTTTAAAATTTCTCATAGGTCTTCATCTTACTAGTTACTTGATCCAATTATGACTTTAAGGACTCCATTTTTTATTTATACTTGGTGCATTCTTCTTCCTTAGCCTTTAGACTAGTAGTGACTATCTCCATATAACTTTCAACTTGATTGATGATCTCATCATGCTCCTTGGATGTGTTACTCAATCTCTCTTCAAACATACCAATCTAATCTTCATTGTTCTTAACTAATGATCTTATTTTTTTGTTCTTCCTTCTTTGGAACTTCAAATCCTATAGAGCACTCACTAATTCTGCCTTAAGGTTCACTTCATCTAATTCTTCATCATCCATAAGGCCTTTCCCTTTTGAGCAATATTCATTATCTATTTATATATCCATGAATAAGGTTTTATTTTTATCATGCTCATTACTATCATCATCACTATCAAATGTACTTGTGTTACTTACATTATATGAGCTATTATCTTCTTAGGTATATAAACTTCTCTTGTTCTTGAAAGACCCTTTCTTTCTTTCATACTTCCTAAAATATTTTTTTATTTTGTCAGGGTTATAGACCTTCTTATCATCATGATTTTCATCATGGTCAATCTTATCTTTGTTATGACACTTGGATGCAAAGTGACCAAACTTACCATAGTTAAAGCATTTGAATGGCAACTTACCCTTGTACTTTCTAGATCCAAACCTCAATTTCCTATCAAACATGGCTATCAGTTTATCATCATCAATATCTAAACATACCTCATCATTGACCTTTTTGGATTTTGACTTCTTCTCAGCTTTTAATGTTGCTTCCTTCTTGGGAGGTCTTCCTTCATTTTTTCTAATCTCATAGGTATTCAAGATGCCATGAAGCCCATCCATCTAAAGTGCATCTAGATATTTCATTTCTTCTATTGTAAACTCCTTTGAATAAAATTTAAAAGTTAGGGATCTCAATACCAATTGTACAACTATAAACTCTTTCACTTCTTCCTTGAGACCTATGATGACATTGACAACTTCATCAACCCTTAACATATAGGATGCAATCCTTTCATCTTCCTTCACACTCAGACTTTCAAACTACCTTATGTGAGTCTGTAATTTAGCCATATTTACCTTAGTGTCTCCAAAAATAGTATTCATCTTGTCCCATATCACCTTGGTTGACTCACAGTTCATGACCTTCACAAGCTCTTCCTCTGATAGGCCACAAAGAATGGCATTCATTGCCTTGTAATTGCTCTCACTTTCCTTCTTTCCTATTGCATCAGTTAGTGGTGTAGGAGGTAGAGTGTATCCATCCATAATTAATTTTCATATGTCATGGCTCATTGACATTATATATTTCCTCATTTTTATGTTACAAAACGCATAATTATTCTCATTGAAGATTGAATCCTTACTAGTAGATAAACCTCCTTGAACATGACTACTAGCCATTCTTGCTTATAGGATCTCCTTTATATTGTTAGGCCTGCTTCAAAGGAATAGATATAGTACTAATTTTTATAATCACAATGACTAAGAGGGGGGTGAATCAGTCTTCAAAATATTCATTCAATTCCATTTAACATTCATGAGTCATTCATACAAATATATAGATCTAGCAAGCATAGGCAACTATTTATATAAGCATGAAACACAAGAACACATCGCATATGTGGGAAACCTCAAGGGAAAGAAAACCCACTGATATATGCAAATGAAATAAATTATTATAAGTCAAAAATCAATTTTAGTGAAGCACCAACTCCACATGGATCACCAAACCCAAATATTCAAGCACCCACTTGACTCGGCTTTAGCAAGTACCCACTTGTAAGGAGGCACCAACCCCCTAGATTACTCATCACCAACTCAAACCCCTGATTGATTTATCACCTTCATAAAACCTTGTTTCTCACATAATATATGATAATCACCTTATTTAGCTTTTCACACTCTTTAACCCTCTCAAACTACCTTCTAGGCCTCTTCACTCAACTAGGTCTCTTCAAGACTAAATAGGTCATATGACTTTGATCTTCATATGTAGACATAATTTTAGATATTCATTATAGATCTTATACACTATTATGATGGTATAAAAGATCTTCTTATACTCATCAATGTGTTATTTCATTTATATACTCTTTACATACCCAAATAGGCCTAAAATTACCTTGTATATATACCATTCCTTGTTCATATGCCACAGTCAGCTACTCACCCTTAACCTCTTACGTCAACCATGGAATAGGTTTTAGGATTTATCATAAACATTATTAAAATTAATATTGAGTCCCTTTTAGTCTATCATAGCTCTATTATACCTCATTTCACATTTAGGTCTCATGGAGACCTAATTCTATTAGGCCTACTTTAGGACACGTTACACTTTGTCTTCCTTGGAACACTTTAAAACTCCACACACAGTAATATAATATCAAATAATAATAAAATAAACTACCACTAATGTATTTTAGTCTCAACAAGACATTTTACAACAAATCACTACTTGAAACCCCTCATTAGCACTATTCACATTAGGCCTTTGAACACAGATAAAAGTATGTCTTGAACAATTAAAGATAACACATCATTTAGCCACACAAACAAGAAAATAAATCATTTATAAAAATATTAAATGACCTAAAAAATATCACCATATGCATTAGACACTTCAAATCAAGGCATAGATCCTCAAAAATACCTCTATAATTCACGCACTTAGAACTGCCAATTTTCTTCAAAAACCAATCATGGTGACTCAAACTTCCAACATATATATAGACACTTTACATGAATTATAATGTAAGAACATGATATTATAACATCTATATACCATATTCAATCATAAATATCATATGTTCTAGTGGTAATTATTGGTCTTACAAACTAATTTGTTGACCTCACTACACACAAACATCACTAAGTCAAACAAGCCATTTTGGCTTCATCATTTTTACCACTATAATTGACCTCCAAGATTTATTATAAGAATGAATAAGACATACCAGTCTCAAAAAATACATACATTTACTTGGTTCCATCATTTTATCATGAAAACACATTTCAATTCATCTTCTCATTGTTGCCTAAGTTTTTCACTATTTGCATCATTTAGCCTGTTTAGTGACTGGATAACTTGGATGACTAGTTTATCACACTTTAGGGATAGAAAATATCCAAAAATATTCATGTACATGAAACATGAGTCTCTAGATTCTTCCTCCATCCATTTGCTTACTAAGTCCAATGCAACTTTTGACTTATACAATAACTTCTTCAAAAACAAGCCTATAACTCAACATTTTATCTCTCCTCTCTCTAACCAATAACACCTGGAGGTACATGGGAGAGTCCAATATAATATTAAATAGCTTACCTAATAATACCAATCCATTCTAGGCACTTTTGATCAACATCTTCAACATTGGGTCCTTATTAGGGTAAACCTGTTTCCACTCTTAATAATCATTCATTAAGCATAGCCCCTCAATTAAAAAAATAATGCCTTGAATTTTGATCTAGGACCCTTCCCCTTACACCATTAATATCTTATTTTCCCATGCAAAGGTTTGATGATCTAATGAGCACAAGAAAATCCTTCTTAGGTTGAGAACCTTTCATTTTGAGCACTCAAGAGACCTTCAAACAACTTTTCATGCCTTTTCCTTCAAAATAAGACCTCAAACTACATGAAAAAACTTGAATCAACATACCTCATCTCTTACAATTTTTACATGAGCTCAAACACCTTGAAATCTGATCATGACCCTTCATTAGGCCACATTTTCTCTTTTTGATCTTTAAACATTAACCTACAAACCACATTAGGCCCTAAAACTAACCTTCATGCCTCTTTTCATGAACTCTCCTCCTCAATAACATACTCAAAAAACATCTATCATGATTAAACACTACCATACATCCTTCATATTCCTTGACAACAGATCATGATACCTCATTAGGCCAAGCAAAGTCTAAGAGTGGTCTAGGTGTAGACTTGGCCTGAAGGTATTACTCCTGTAAGCTCACCCTAAGACTCTCATTAGTGATTCAATGCCTCAAATGATCAAGCAACCTCATATGACCACTCATGCCTATGTGCACTCATCTCACCAAGCTACCATGCCCATACCTACTCACAAGATCTTTTCATGTCATGACTAGGCTTAGGCTACTTAAGCACTTGACCTCAAAGACCTGATACATATGCATTAGTCAATAATGGAGACAAAAAAACAACATTCATAACCACTGAAATACACTACATATCTCTTTCCATGCTTACATATGAAAACTTGCCTTGAAAACTTATCTTCATGCCTCATTAGTCAGGGAGGGTTTAAGAGAGGTCTAGATGTAGACCTAGACTGAAGGTTATACTCTTGTAGGCTCACTTTGAAACACTTATGAGTGAATCCACACCTCATACTCATTCTCATACAACCTTCACAATGTCTCACATGCTTTAGGTCACTCACCTCATCATACCACCAGCTCATACTTCTACCATGACATGACTAGACTCAAACTTCCAATGCACTTGATGCCTTGATGTGTTCCTTCCATGTCATGACCTCAACAAAAACATCAACCAAGAAAATATAAGACATTATTTACCAATCATATATAATACATTATTTACCTTCAAATTCTCTCTTGCTTTCAAACTCTCTCTTAACCACACTCTTCTCAATGCATCTTGTCTCATCACATAATGTCAACTAGGCTTGGTCACCTTTGTTCTTTCATTTCACTATGTTTCCCTTAAATGGATCACCCTTCCATGATTTGTACCTTCCATTCTCAAAACATTCATGACAATATCAATCTTTATCACTCATATGTACTTTGACACAACTCATTGCCAACTAACCTTGCTCTCAACAACACTCTTGCACACATACTTTTCATCATACCTTAACAAGAACCTTAATGAACACTCACCATGCACCTTCACTAGATGCACCTTAACATCAATGACATCAACCTTGACATCAATGACAACAACATACCAATAGAACACCAACATGATGAGGTGTGGCAGAGGTAGTGTTAGGTGATTCACTTAGATGTAGAATTTTATTGATTATATAAGAGATAATTGATTCTTGTTGATTAATAACATTAAAATAATTAGCACTAGTAAGAGATGCATTATCATTATGTTGTGATTTTATCATAAAATTATGGAATTATCTTATAATAATATCATATAAAGACCAGTATGAAGTTGAAAATAGAGAAAAATTACAAGATATCGTAGAAGGAATAGCATTACTTTCAATTGTAACTTGTGATGTGTTAAGGAAAGATAAAAAAGGTTCATCCTCATTGGTGGACAAGGGGGAAGATATATGACATGTAAGATCAACATCCATTATTTGTATAAGAGAATATATGGAAACATTATTAGTAGTAGGTACAGTACTAATTAAATGTTTCTTGGAAATTCCTTGATTAATAAATCATTTTTTGAAGATAATTTGATCTTGCTTTGATAGTTTTACTTCTAAGTGTTTCTTTATTTGAGATTTTAATTGATCTTTTTTATCTAGATTATTATGTAAGGAAGAAGGTGAATTTGAATAAAATTTGAGACATGAATTGTATTTAGTTAGTACTTGTTCCAAATAATCAACAAAGTCACTTTGTTCTTTCATTGCAACATTATCAAAATCATCATTCAGATCATTTTCCATAATTTTTTGTTTATTACAATTTGTCCATTCATGTTCATAAGTAAAAGGCGCAACATGAGTAGAGAACAAGGAAAATTGACTAGCCATGATATATACAATGAATACAAATGTAAAAAATAAAAGGTTTATAGTATACAAGTAGTCTAGCATGTATACATAAGTTAATGACTATGAATAAAATACACACAAAAATTAAAGTATAAGGGTGATCTAAGCCAGGGTTTGAATTATTTTTAGACTATCAAAAATATTTGCTCATCTATTTATTAGTGTCAACCCAATATTTCATTTCACTAATTACAAAGGTAGAACCATGTGTGTAACCCGATAACCCCATTTTTGAGTGTACAATCAGAGTAATTTTTGTGGTGATACACTCTCTCAGGTGCCCACAAATTAGATGGCTAAAAGAGGCTTCATATGGTATAAACAATAATAACCTAGGTGTTTCTTATATACCTTGAGGCATATGGAAACTAAAGGCCATGTTTAATTTTATACAATGGCTATGAGAATTTGGGTAAACCACCCATGCCACAATGTCTATAAACAAATATTGCATAGCCCTTCATGATAGTCACCGAGTAGTTTGAAAACTATCGAAACACGATTTCTAAAACAAGTAAAAGCAAATGGAAATGAAAAGAAAAGAAAAAGATAAATATTTTTGTGTATATATGACAATAAATTTCAACCTGAGTTTAAAAGTAATAGCTTTAGTGTTAGATTTTATTCAAGGTGGTGATAAAACCATTCATTCTTGAAATAATCCAAGGTCGAAGAAGTTGAATCATTATGTTTCAAACTATATCCAACGTTGATGGTTGTTTTCTTTTAGTTTCATGAATTATAAAAATTTAATGAAACCCTAAGACAAAAATCAAACAAGCATCAAATAAAATATGTTCTAAAATAGTGGGTTCACTAGAATGTTTAAATAGTTTTAATTAAATAGATCCAAGTAAGCGATTTAAGCTATTAAAATTAAAATGTTGGAATATATAGATCTGAAAATGAAATATAATATGCTATAGTAAAATGAAAATTTTATAAAAATTAGTAACTTTCTAAAAATACTAAAATATCCTAAGGATGTGTAAACCTCTCTAATACAGACTGTATGATGACTATGCAAGCTGACATCGACTAGAATGTGCTTAGAAAAGCCTAAAAATAGAGTTATCTAAAAATAATTGCAACCTTTATAGGATAAGGTCGCATGAGGAAATCAAGGTCACATTGTGGCTGTGTCTATTGACTATGACCATATCCTAGTTGACTATGTGCATTATTTCTTGAACTGAGTCTATGCAGTACTTTCAGTAAGTTCATTATTTCTATGCAAGAACAAAACATGTGTCCAAGACCTCGAAATACAAAACCCTAGTCATGCACATGCATTAGATAACAATTAGAGAAAACAAAGAGAGAGAGAGAGAGATAGAGAGAGAGAGAGAGAGAGAGAGAAATGGGTTAATATGGATGGCTGAGATGGCCTCAAAAATAATTTGTAATCGAGTGTTGCCTACATATCTCAAATGGGGCTCAGGTCAATGTATTTCTCTCTCCTAGGGTGATTGTGTGATTCGTGATTATGTAACTAAAATGACCATAGATAGAATATTTAATTAAATTCTTAAAAAATGGATGCCATTGACTTGTAATAAACTATATTCAGACTTGCTATGTGACTTTTATGATGAAGAAAATTGAAAAAATAATTCTCTTTCACTTTGTGTATATTGCTTTTGAAATTAGCTTAATAGGTCCTTTCAAGTGAAAGTCATGATTGGATTTTATAAGGGAAAATTTAGAATATGTTTGCTACTAACCTTTCAAAAAAATTAGGAGAGATGTTGTGTAATGTATCAATTGTAAAAAGTAACCTTTAGAGCATAGGGGATAAAAACACACTAGTGGATAAGGACATAGTTTGGCCTTGTCCTACCTAGCATGGTCCTGTCCTATAAAGACAATTACTACTAGAAAAGGTTTGGCATGTGCCTATAGGTGAAATAGGGATGTTTGTGTGAATTGTTTATGTTCACAAGACAATAAATATCTTTTATAGATTTTGAGTTAGCAAAATGGTGAATAGACCAAGTAGGGTAAGGATGCCAAGAATAACCACTGTCAAGAACTTAATGATTAAATTCATGTTTCTACACCTCCTTATTAGATAGTACTAGAAAAATTTAGATGTTATCGCTTACCAGTAGTGTCCACCTTTACCTAAAATATTCTAGGTTATCCAAATGACTATATTAAAAATTAAAATCCCTTCCTTAAGTTTACCCACATGTTTTGTATGTCAATTATAGATGTAAATTAACCAAATAAAATTATATACACATCAAGTTTAAGGTTATTCCTATCTAGCATGTATAAAATATTTCACTTTCATTTTTAGGGATACATATGCACATCATTGAGACATAATCTAAAGTAGCCAAATATGAAAACATTTCAATGGAATAATATCCAAGTCAAATATGAACACCTAAATCAAGTTAAAATCTACATATTTTCAAGTCTAAAAAACCAAGAATGGTGCATTATATCTAGAGGATCACTATTAATCACACATTAGCTTAGGTAGGATAACTAAGTGTGATTTGAGACCTCCTTAGATTATTTGAATGTATGTAATTCTCAACCACACAACAAAGTGTGGTTGAGGTTCTCCAACCCATCCTTTCTAACTCCATTTTATAGGACATACAATGTCCAAATTAGAGCTAGGGTTTCAAGGTGACTATCAAATATAAATATACACATAGGACCAAACTTATAAAATTACACATGAATCAACTTCCTCAGAATGTGCAACATGTAAAAAAATAGCCGAAAAAAATACAAAAGGTAATTCCACTAAATATTGGACTTATCAGTCATTATAGGTATTAGGGTACTAATAATAGCATCCTAGCAAATTCTAATAGTTAGTCTCCTAATCTAATCAACCATAGATATATTTCAAACCTTTTTTGGTAAATTGAATATAATAAAATAGTAAATAATCTAATTACTATATCCTTTAGTGATTTGTATAAATAGCAAATTCAATATCAATTGATTTTACATTCAGATGTGTAGTTAATGATATAGCTTGTGCATAATGAATATTCTCTATTTTCAACTTGTTTCAATCATATAAATCCAAAAATAAGTTAAAACATATGAAAACAAATTGAAATGATACCAACATATGAATAAAATATACTGAAAATGGAAAGGAAGATAACTATATTGCATTATAAGAGAGTGGAATTGAATTACAATATTACTAGCCTATTTAAAGAGGCAACATCTTCTTAGAAATATCAATACAATACATTTACCCTAGTTTATAGTCTTAATTTATGGCATTGATGGTTTGAGGACCATTTCATCCAACTACTTATGTGGAGTGTACCCCAAAAAAATCATCTTTACTACTACCCTTTTCTTTAGAAAATAAAAAATATTTTTTTTGTATAGACCTATTAAAAGTAGGAGTAATTCACCCAATCACAAGTACAAATTCTTCTCTAGTTTCACTTGTCTAAAAAAAATTGGATCTTGGTGACTATACATTGATTTATAGGAACTGAACAAACTTATTATTAAGGAAAATTCTCTATCCTAGTGATTAATGATCTCCCAGATGAGGTTAGTGGCACCTAATTGTTCTCCAAAGTATATTTATGATTAGGTTATTCCAAAATATGCATAAAGGAATAATATATTCCTAAAATAATTTTTTGTACTCATTGAAACACTATGAATTTTCCATCATTCCCTTTAAAATTATCAACACCCTGTCAACATTTCAAGAATTGTTGAATAAAATATTTTGACCCTTCCTTTGTAAATTCACCTTTGTCTTATTTGATGATATTCTAAACTATAGAAAAACATGGGAATATCATTTGTATCATCTCACCACAACATTATAACTTATATCTAACCACTAATTTTGTGCAAAATTATCCAATGCTCTTTTGGTCACACAAAATTTCATACCTTAGGCATATTATTCAGTAGAAAGAATCAAACTCAACCTCAAGAAAATTGAAGGCATGAAAAATTGGCCAAAACCTGGGATGTTCAAAATAATTTTCAAATTATTGGGCCTCTCTAGATACTATAAAAATGTTTTCAAGGACTATATAAAATCATAGCTTCATTGATTGGATTGCTAAAAAAGGAAGTTTTTTCTTGGTCAGAAAAACATAATAGGATTATTATGTATCAAAACAAGTTGTGTGTAATACACCTATTTTAGAAATTCCATATTTCTCCAAGACCTTCATCATTGTAAGAGATGCATGTGGTAATGCAATCAACATTGTCCTTAGGCATGAAGGATGAACTATCACATTTATCAGTAAGGATCTCATAGGGTGAATTCCAATAGGTTATACATATGAAAACAAAATTATTTCCATTCTAAATGTGATCATCAAGTGGTGGCCACATCTGGTAGGACCAAACTTTCTCATTAAAATGGATCATCGCTATCTAAAATACTTCTTAGAACAAAGAGTTTCCTCACTAGATCGAAAAAGGGTCATCAAGGTGATTAGGTATGTTTACAAATCACCTATAATAATGGAAAGGATAATGTGCTTGTAAATGAACTCTTTATCAAATATGAGGCAAATAAAATGCTATGTGCATTATTTATACCTATTCCAGAATGGATGCATGATATACACTAGGAGTGGCACCAAGACACTCACACAAAACAATTCATCCAATGATTGTCAATTGACCTTGCATCCAAATTCAACTATGCTTGGGATGAATAAAACTTATGGTACAAAGGCCATATGAATTTAATTCCCAAGACAAGGTTATGAAATAATATTTTTCTTGAATTGCATTCATCACCTTCAATTGATCATTTAGGTTTTCTAAAAACATATGAGTGGGTTCATAAGAATATATTTTTGGTATGGAATTACATATATATATATATATATATATATATATATATATATATATATAATTTTAAGAATGCAGTACCTATCAGCAATATAAGGGAAAAATTTTGAAACCACAGGCTTGTTACAACCACTACAAATTCTGACAAGGCTCTAGGTAGATATTTCAATGGATCTAATTGAGGGCCTTTTGAATATGGGGGAAAATAAATCATACTAGTGGTGGTGGATTACCTCTCTAAATATGACAATTTATGTGCCTTGGCCCATCCCTACACCTCTTTGACCATCACCTAAACCTTCTTTTGACAAATTTTAGCCTTTATGCAATTCTTGCTTCTATTGTCTTTGATTGTGACTCATAGTTTACTTTTCATTTTTCACTATAATTATTCAAAATAATGGGAATAGAACTAAAAATTAGTTTTACATATCACCCAAAAAAGATGGCCAAACTAAAAAAAATCAAAAAATTCTTAGAAACATGTCTTTGATGTTTTTCCTCTAACCAACTGCATTATCAGATTAAGTTGTTACTAATTCCTTAATGACATTATAACATCACTTATCATATGGCCACCAAAATGTCCACTTACAAAGGATACTATGATCAGAATCCACCCTCTCTCCTATGTTACCATCCATGCAATTCTCACGTACAAGCATTTGACACCACCTTCAATGTGTGGGATAATTTTTCTCAAATCCTCAGGGAAAATCCCATCTTGGCTCAAAATCACATAAAATAATAAGGTGATCAACACTAATAAGAATGTGCCTTATAATTAGGGGATTTTTTTTCCTTAGTTTAAAAAAATATAAGAAACCCTCCTTGAAACTAATGTGTCACCAAAAACTATCTCCAAAGTTATATGGATCTTATTAGGTTCTTCAATAGATTTGCCTATAGCCTACAAGCTAGAACTTCCACCTTCTACTCGGGTTCATCATATTTTTCATGTCTTATATTTCAATAAAGTCTTTGGATAACATGTCACATCTCAAATATTACTTCCCAAGCTTGATTCTAAAGGATCTATCATTCATGAACTTGAAATTATCTTAGATAAGCATTCACCCTAGCTTCTCAACTAATCCATCACTAATATTTCAGTCACGTGGTAAGGGATGTAACTAGAAGATGCAAATTGGGATACCCTTATCCAAATACCAAAATAGTTTACTAATATTTAGCCTTGAGGTAAAATATTTTTATGGGGGAGGCATGTTAGCACCCCCTATTCCTAACTCTTTTCTTTTCAATCATTGTTATTAATAATATTTATTTACACATATAATTTTTATGTCATCCCTTGAGTTATTGAGAATAATATCACATCCATGTGAAGTAGTAATAAGATAGTATATAATTAATATAAATTAGTATCATAGACTAGTGTAAAGGCATTCATAAATTATAGCGTAATGAGCTTGTTTAAATAAGGTTTCCCCTTCTAATAGGTAAGTGATTTTGTAATACAATTATGATATCTTCTAATGTAATATAAATATATTTTATTTCATTTTTAGTATATTTTCATTATATTTATTTATTGGTTTAATATGTATGCATAAATGTTCATATCATTTTGTATTAGAGCTTTTTCCATTTTTGTGTTTTGTAGCAAAATATCAACTTAATGCTCTCTCTAACTATCCATTATATGCTCTCACCTTGCCATAAGTATGACCTTGGTGATAAATAATTGGCTCAAAATTAGTGGAACTAATCCTTCTCACCTAAACCTATCCATATTATTCCTAAAGTATTTATTTTCTTTTTCAACTTAGAAACCCTATGCAAAGGGTTTCAAAATATTGCAGAAAGTTCTTGTTTCTTGCTAATCACATGAGATCTATGTGTGAATTAGGTGGGATTTGACCCATCACCACATGTGCTTATAAAAAATTTGTGCACAAAATTGAGCTTCCACATACCTTTAAGTATATCATAATACCCCATAGTTATTTTTGAATCTTAACCATAAGAAGCCTTCAACCTTTTATCACTTGTGGTACACCAATAAGTGGTTAACCCTAGGAAAATAATCACAAATGACCTCGTAGATGGGATAGTGGGATATGGACATGGTCTACCCTCCATATTTAATGATATAAAACATTGGGCTAAAAATATTTACAAATAAGATATGTATGAATACGAGCCCAAAAACTAGATGCACCTTGTAGAAACTCTACCCATTTTAGCCTGACTGTGTTAAACCTTGGTCATATGAAGTCAGAATAAATTACCACTAGTATATCTCTTATAGAAACATAATAGCAAATATATAATCTGTTGAGTTTGAATAGGAATTACAAAATTCAAAATATTAAAATAATCTATAAACATGTTAGAATATGGGGAATACAAAGTAAAGATAAAATATTCTAATCTATTTTTTTTAAAGTATGTCAAATATAAAGATTATAATAAATTTTATCCCATAGGATAAATTTATAGTAAAAAAATCCATATTTTTTCCAATAGGAATAATTATATTGTTGTGATCATCTCATCAAGCTAATCCTTTTGTCATATAACTTCAATAAGCATTTTTTGAGTCCTTGGGTCCATTTTTTAATGGTTGTGGCAATCTAATCTAGAACCAAGACCATGGAGCAAGATGTTTCCTAACTAGAATATGTAGTCACTGAACTACAAAAAAAATGTACATGGATTCAATGCTAAAAATTTAAAACTCTCAAGAAATATTAGTGACAAAAATTATGAGAGCATTTTCTCATTAGGAAACATGCCATTTGGCCTAAAATTAGACTTCCCTAAATCTTAGAGCACAAAACCTACAAGTTAGATTTACCGTTTAGACCAATATTCTAGTCTACACAATACATTGGGGTTGAAAAATTTACCTATCACCTCGTTTCACTTAGAAAAGGAATTCATCCAATGGTATCATAAATATCATGACAAGCTAATTGGGAATTTTCTTTAAAACTACTTCTAGTTCAAGTCAGTGTCAACAACTATGGTGATTTCAGCAAATCCCTTACAAAAAATAGGAAAAAGGAAAAATTCAAGACTACTTGAACTAAATTTTAAAAACTATAAAATCAAACTAAAGGTTTATCTGATGATTGTTTCAAGAATTATTTCATAAGTGGACTCAAAGATGTGGTTCACACAGAGGTAAAAATGTGTAAGCCTAAGGACATGGTGGGATCCCTTGGGTTGGCTATGTTAGCTAAATATAATCTCACAACCCAACACCATTACTCAAATTACATTCCCTTAAAACCATCCACATTAAAATCAAACATAACCCCACATCTCAAAACAACCCCCATTAAATGTCTTTTAGAGGTTGAAATGAAAGCTTATAGGTAAAAAGAGTTATCTTATAATTGTTGTAAAAATTCATACGGGGCCAAAAATATGTTTAATATAAGTTTCATTTACCATATGTAGAGTCTCTTCCTAATAAAATGCATGGGAAGATGATCAATAGTCCTAACAATATGAAAATAAAGAAGTAGAGCTCAACCATACAAATCCCCAACTAGAAATTTTAGTGCATGTTTTGGTGGGGGTAACCACTGTTTCACTATGTTTTTGTATTATTTTATTTTGCTTTAGAAAACAAGTAAAACTCAAAGAAATGGAAAGGTATAGATGAACCTAGATGTAGTTATGCATTCTATGATCCAGATGATGTGAATAACTCCTCTTTGGCTTGGGAGGAATGACCTACAATAAGAATGAGACTAGAAATGAGATTGATTGGTAAGATTGGAGAGTGGATTGCCTAGAAAATTTTATATCCAAGAAGTACAAGACTTCACTGGAGGGATATCAATCCACTCATTTAGTAAATCAAGTTCTAAAAATTGCTGATATGAAATGCTTGCATAAAGGAATGAAAAGTACATAATCACAATGTAATAAATGCTTTTCAAGAGAAATGAGTGTTTTTTAAAAAATGACATTAACTTGTTCAAAAGAAATTCTAAAGTGCTAAAATGTGATTCAAAAAATTGTTTACGACTCTGTGTTGTGAAAGGGGCTGGAAAACAAGATTTTGGGTTAGGGATGATGGGTGATTTTAACTTGTTGTTTTTGGAAAAATGAATTACACAGAGACCAATGTTGATCATTGGGCAATTGATACCATTCAAGGGTAACCGATGTCAGTCAAGGGTAACCAATGTTAGTCAAGCATGATCAATGTCAATCATAATAGGTTTCTCATAATTCTGGTTATGGACAAAAATAGACTTTGGGCTGGTTGTAGAGGGGTTTTATGGGATTTTTGGGGGTTGTTTGTTAGTCTTAAATACATAATGGAGTCATAAAAATATTAAACATAGGGATTTAATACTCAAATGGATAGGAATGGTTAGTGGATATGTGGTGGAAAAGGGAGTAATTGGAATTGCAAAACTCTAACACAAAAAAGAGTGTGGGGAGAGACTGAAAGGGAGTGAAATCAATAAACTACCAAAACCAAATAATTGAACTTATAATAAGAGCAAGATACTTAGTTATTGTGGAGTTGCTAGCCTGGAGATGTCTTGAAGTTGAGTGTGAGCTGATTGGAAGCCTAGAACAAAATTGGAAAAGTAGCGGCACTTGAATCCTTAGTATTGAAGTGATGAAGCACTTCCTAATCTCTAGAATGGTTCTTTGTTTCATTGGAAAGCTTGGATTCACACAAGAGTTCTGATTCTTGATCCAATGATTCAACCTCTTGAGTAAGGGTCCAAGGGTAGCCTTAAGTAACCGACATTAGTCCTGGTCAACTGGCATCAGTCAAGGGATGACCAATGTCGATCAAGGTGGAAATGGTCTAACTTGCCAAAAATAGTGTTGTGTACTTAATTTTGGTATTTAAGACTTTTGGAAGTGGTATGAGCTTGTTTAAGAAAACATGGGAATGTGGGAAGAAATGGTCTAGGAGGTTAGGACTTTAAATGCCAAGGTAGGAAATAGTATTAAGGCTAGGTGTCTCTAAGTTAGCCATGGGTTTGGTTAGGGGCAGGTGTAAATAAGATTTATTAGATTAATTAATTAATTTAGCTAAATGTGTGTAAAGGGGTAAAAGGGTGTTTTAAAGGGGTTTAAGAAATGTTCTAACCCAAGGGGCCAAAGAGGTTGAAAAAAATGTTTTGCAACAACTAGAACCATTGGTGCAATTTTCTAGTGTCTATGTTTTGCCCCTTTTTGTTGTGTAGGTTGCATCAACAAGCTGAAAAACAAAAATGAATGATGTAGTGGAAGGTGGGATACCCAAAGTATGGGAGGAGGTGTTCCCCCTCAAACTGGGAAGTGATGAGATGACAATGAAGTCGAGTTCAAGTTTGACAAGTGGGTAAGTGGGTGACAAAGTGGTTTGGATGGTTAGGCATGGAAGCATAAAGGGGCACATAAAATACAACAAAGTGCAATGTTATAAACTATGCCAAAATGAGGTTGCCATGGTTGAATGAATTGGTAAATAAGGTTATACGTAGAATAACAAGTGATAGGTGAACCAGGCCATAGAATTAGGCATAGCTGATATGGGTTACACTTATAAATGCAAGTATCCATGTTGAGGTATTTGTGTGTTTACGGTGCTAAAAGTAGGATGTGCTCTTGAGAAGCACAAATGGATTGTAGGTGTTAGGACTATAATTGGACATGTTCTAATGCACCAAAAGGATTGTGCATAAAATTAGTGTACATGTGTAACATTTTGAATCATGGCAAGGTAGTCTAAATAGTCAAAGTGACCAAGGCAAAGGTGGTCCAATAAAGATGCTAACAGGGGACAAGATTAATCGAGCTAAGGTAAAGTAGTTTTAGGGTTTGGAGGAGAATAAGGTAATCTCTAATTGTTAGGTGAGAAATGAGATGCGAAGTGTGGTGGGGTTATGTTATAAAGGATCCCTTTTAGGTGGAAAGGGATCCAAGGTTTGGCATAGGAATTAGTGGATAACTCCTCAATAAGATCAATCAATACTAGTCAATCCAAGGTAGAATCAATCGACATTGATCATTCCAACCCCAAGTGTGACCAATATCAGTCACCAACCAAACCCTAGAAAAGGGGGCCAATGACCAAAAAGGTCAAAAACATTTGGTGATTTATTGTTTTTTATTGCCTCATTTTGCTTTGAATGAGTATTACCTGAGAATAATTTTTTGATGACTGTGGAGTGAAAAAGGTGAGTTGGTAGAGGGTGAATGGGTGAAATAAATTTTTTGTCTGGTGGGATTGTGAATGGTGTGGACAGGGTGACTAATGGGGTACAGTGTGGGGACCAGTGGACGAAGAGGAGAGACCATGCATCCATGTGGAAGACAAGCTGAGGATGGGTAGTGGGTACCACCATGAAGGCAGACATGAGAAGAGGTAGGGGATGCTGTGTTGTTTGTGTTCATGTTTTGCATTTGTGAAAGCATTTAGGTAGGTTAAAGTGTAGGGAATGGGGGGAAGGTAATGTAATGTTTGATTAAAATTATTTGTTATAGAAGGTAGTGTTGGCAATTTGAGTGTCATGGTTGATTTATGTCATGGATTATCATTGATGACAAACTAAGCATGTGAAAAATGTGTTGTTGATAATGACAAAGGCATAGTGATGTTGGCAACTTGAGGAGTCATTAAGTCTGTCAAGAAGCTCAGAGAAGGAGAGGTTCAGTGCTCAAGTATAAAGCTATGTGCATTTATTAATGAAAAAGGAATAGATTTGAACTCAAGAAGATCCTGCACATATCCTAGAAGAGCAAAGTATAGATCAGACAAGTTCAAGAACAAGTTAGGTTTGTGAATCACTATTACTTTTACTCATTTATGAGTAACAAGTAGCTCTCAAAAACCTGACTGGGTCTTGACTTATGTGTTGATTAGGTTTGTCAATTCAAATTACTTCTACTTATAAAATTTTATAAGTAAAGTAATCACAAAAATATGACTAGGTCTGAATGGAGAAAATCAAGTTTTTAGAGTAACTTTTTTAAATTTTATAAGTTGAGCAGTTAGAAGAACCTGAATTGGTCTAGTAGAGGTAATCGGGTTTCCAGGATGACTTAGCTTTGTTCATTTTTATAAGTTAAGTTATGGTAAGAACCTGAATGGGTCCAAATGAAGTAACTCAAGTTTACTTGATGTCTTTACTTCTTTCAAGCTTATAAGTCATGCAGTCTAGAGAACCCAAATTGGTCTAGACAAGTGGATCACGGTTGCAAAGTGAATTAACTTATTTCATTTTTATAATTTAAGTAGGTTGAAGAACCCGAATCGGTCTGGATGATTGAATCAAGATTTTGGAATGAATTTACTTCTTTCAATCTTATAAGTCATGTAGTCTGGAGAACTCAAAATGGTCTTGGAGAATTCTTTCAAAAAAATTGTTAAGTCTTCGTTGGGAAAATTGTCCTGAATAAAATGTCGAAGGGATTATTTTAAAAAGTTTGAAGGGCAAGTGGACCATTCAAGAAAGCCAAAGGATCATTTCAAGAAATCTAAAGGACAATTAGACTGTTCAAGAATTTTGAAAGGATATTTTAAAAAATGCTGAAGGGTGTGAGGACCTTTATAGAGAAGCCGAAGGGTAGCTTGCAGAAAGGCTGAAGGGTATGTAGACCATGGCAAAGTCTTTGAAGGGTATGTGAAAAGTTTTGAAGGATGCCTTCACTTTTGTTGAAGGACACTTTTGAGTGAATTCAAATAACTTCCCAAAGGATATTTTTCCAAACTTACCGAAGGATATGGTCAGAATAATTGTAGTGTAAAGCTCCAAGCTAATGCGCAGATGACAAGTGTCACATTCACGCTTGTTCAGTGAGTTAAATGTCATGCCTCTTAATAAGATCAATGGCTCACAATCAATAGTACAGTGAAGATCTAATGGAGTGAAGTGTTTCTAAGCTTGAAAGGTGCTCGATTGATAATAGCTAGTGTCAAGATAAACATCGAGTAAGTCTAGAAGAGATCGATGGAGTAAAGGTATTAAAAGATGTCGTAGAGAGAGAGAGAGATGTTAACAAAGATACCAAAAGATAACATTGAATTAAGTTAAGTAAAGGACTTTCAAGAACCCGATGTAGTTAGTTAAATTATGCATTCTTGAAAACCCGACAAGAGATGGAGTGTTTAATGTTAAGACTTGCATTTTCAAGAACTCAACAGAGTGAGTCAGTTATAAAAGTCTGAAATGTCGATTGAAAGAACATAACTAGTTCTTGTAAAAATAGTTATTCCTTTGAATCTCTTATATATATTTAGAGGTTGCTTTCAAATTAATGTAATGCAAAATTCCAAATTAATGAAGAGTAGGGAAAATAAATGGTTATACACATTTTGGAACGAGAAGAGTTTAACCCTATGATGCAGAGATATGAAACTCATCTAAGCATGGAGAAGAAAGATTGAATTGGTATATTTCAAAGTGTCAATCAGATATATCCAGACATAACGAAGGGGTACAAGAGAAATGAAGATCACATAAAAGTGTGTTGAAGAAGAAATGAGCAGTTGCAGATAGGACTTATAATAAAGAACAGATTGGATTCTTTTAAGAATTTAACCAAAATTGTAATTCACTTTGTATGATAAGTCGATGCCATCAGATTGAACTAGGTTGGTGCTCAGAATAAGGGAGTAAGTGCTTTCTGAGAGTTGGTGCTCTTAAAACAAGGTATTGGTGTCTCCATGGGATGGGTGTCCTAAAATGTAACCAGTGAGGTTCTGTCAATGAGAAAAACCTTGTGAGGCTAGATTAGAATAGTAGATTCTAGTAGCTTTTTCACTCTGGTTTTCCCCTTTGGGTGTCTATGCATAAATCTGGTGTTGTGTGTTGTGCTTTTGTGATTGTGTTATTTCTCTTTCATGTATTTATGTTTTCATATGTATAAAATTCTTTTTGAAAGTTGTAACTAACCAGTTTTATATATATATTGATTCACCCCCCTCTCAGTAGATAGGTGTGTTCAATAATTGGTATCAGTGCCATAGGTTCCTAGCGAGAAGCTTAATTAGCTCAAGTGAATCTTGGATTTTAGACACAAAATGACTAGTCTTGAAGGGACTTCATCAAAAAAGGAACCATTTTTTGATGGGACTAACTATGCTTTCTAGCATATAAGAACGGAGGCATATTTGACTTCTTTAAGTTTTGATGTTTGGATGTCTGTTGTAAATGGATACACACCCCCTGCTACTCCTTTGACTAATCAGGAAGCAAAAAAGGCTTGTGAAAACAATGCCAAAGTAAATAATGCTATTCTTTATGGACTGTCAAATAGTGAATTTCTCAAGGTAATGAATTACCAAAGTGCAAAAGACATATGGGACAAATTGAATGACATATATGAAGGAGATGATAAAGTAAATCAAGCAAAGCTAAAAAACTCATAAGGGATAGTTTGAAAGTCTCAAGATGAATGAGGATGAGAAGATTGTAGAGTACCTTCTTAGAGTAGATGAGATTGTAAATGTCATCAGAGGACTTGAATAAACAATGGACAAAGCAGTCATTGTCAAGAAGGTATTAAGATCTTTGACAAAAAAATATAATTCTAAAATTTTTGCTATTGAAGAAGCAAGAGATCTGAACAAACTCACAATAGATGAGATACATGGAAATTTCACTGCTTATGAGATGAGGATGGGAGATATTGTGTCATCCAAGAGAGAAGTTGATTTCAAAGTTTCTAAGCAAGAAGAAGAAGAGGAAGCTTCAAATTTAGAATTTGAGGAGGTTGATGATGATGTAGAAGCCAATTTCATCAAAAAATTGAAGGCTCAGGTAAATACAAAGGTAAGTTACCTTTCAAGTGTTTTAATTGTGGTAAGATAGGTCACTTTGTTGCTAAGTGTCCACATAAAAAGAAAGAAAATTTTGATTCTGCTAAGAAGAATCAAAAATAAAAAATTATCCTAAAAAGAAGAAAAGTTTATTTAAGAATAAAAGGGGTTATACTCAAAAGAGGAGAGTGACTCGATAGATGACAATAGTAGCTCATCAAGTGATGAGCATGATAGTGCCTTTGTAGAAAAGGAAAATGAATCTCTATTTATGGAAATAGAATCAACCTCAAAAGATTCAAATCAAGGTGATAATGATGATTGGGATGAAAAAGAGAAAGGAGAAGTAGATCTGAAAGGAGAACAAGTATGTGCCCTAAATGAGATTGACAAGCTTAGGAAAGAAAATTCTAAACACAAAAGGCTTAGTCAAAAGGAGATTGAGAAATCAAATAAAAGAAATGAAGAATCTGATCAATTGATAGTGAAATTGAAGACTCAGGTTGAAGAGGCAAAGAGGATAGATTATGTAGTCAAATATGATTTGCAAGAAAACTCCTTAGAATGTTTGAAGATGGAGGAATAAATCATGGACCTAAGAGAAAAGCTTGAAAAGGCCAAAGAACAAATGTATAAAGGTCTAAAACTGAAAGGAAGATCTACCATATTGGTTGAAATGATCAGTTCACAAAAGCTCTCCAAGGAAAGATCAGGTCTTGGATATGAGAAAGGCAAGACTCCCATGTTGAGTAAAGTTAGGAACCTATATGAAAACTTCAAGGCAACAGTAGAATTAGGAATCAAAAAGGAAGAAATTTACATTCCTGAGGAGAAGAAGAAGAGTAATATTTCAACTCCTATAAAGACCAAGGTTGTTGCTACAAAAAGCAATGTAATAGCAAGGAATAAAAAAAGACAGAATTCATGAGACCTCCTATATATCCTCAAAGAAGAATGATAACCAGGTATTCTTCATCATTCTATGGTTATTGTTATAGCTGTAATCAATTTGGGCATAGAGCAATTAACTGTAAGGTTGTTTCTAAGAAAAGGATAAGCTTTCTAAGTAGGAATTCATTTGCTCCTCTATTAGATATAGATGCCATATGCTATAACTGTAATAACTTTGGGCATATAGTAAAGCATTGTAGAACAAAGTTTGTCAAATCAAAGTCTAACAATGCAAAAAGAGTCAAAATTCTCAAAGTGAACAAAGGTTCATAAATTGATGACAAAATAAAGAAAAGCACAATCAATAAGCCCAAGGAGATATGGAAGAAGAAGAATCAATCAATGATTTCTCAAATTGCTTTACATGTTAAAGAGAAAAATCTATGGGCTATAGATAGTGGTTGCTTAAAACATATGACTAGTGACAAGAGTAAGTTCATCAATCTAAGTCAATGCAAGGAAGGGACTATCAGCCTGAGAGATAATATTGAAGTTAAAATCAAAGATAAAGGAACCCTGCACATTGATGGTAAGCTCCCTACTCATGATGTTCTTTATGTCAAAGGATTGAAGCATGATTTGTTGAGTATCAGTCAAATGTGTGACAATGAGTATAAAGTCATCTCTGACGCTGAAGGTTGTGAGCTACGTAGGTCTAGTAAAATAGTTGCTCAAGGAAAAAGGACCGAAAGTAACATATATAATCTGATTGAGGCAAATGATGCAAGTTGCCTCATGGGAAAGATTGATGAGAACTTGTTATGGTACAGAAAGATGGATCATGTAAATTTTGACAATATAGTCAAAGTAAGTTCTAACCAGTGTGTAAGACACATGTCCAAAATAATCAAGCCTATAGACACAACTTGTAGAGAATGTTAGCTTGGTAAACAGACCAGGGTCTTGTTTTAAACCAAAAAATATGTGACTACAAAGCCTCTTCAGATCGTTCATACTGATCTTTGTGGACCAACCAAGACAAGAGGATCCAACAGAGTGTATTAATTTATGTTGTTCGTAGATGAATACACAAGAATGACATGGGTAACTTTCTTAAAAGACAAGTCTCAAGCATTTGAAAGATTCAAGATCTTTAGGACTATGGTTGAAAACAAAATTGGTAGAAAGACCAAGTGTATCAGATCTGACAAAGGAGGAGAATTCACTTCAAATGAATTTGTTGAGTACTATGAGAATCATGGAATTAAAAGACACAACTCAGCTGCAAGAAGTCCACAACAAAACAGAGTGGTTGAAAGGAAGAACAAGACTATTAAGGAAATGGCTAGAACAATGTTGAAAGAAGCCAACCTTCTAGATGGTTATTGGAGGGAAACAGTCCAAACTGCAGTATACATATTAACCTATGTTCAATTGAGAGTGAACAATGATAAGACCCCATACGAACTATGGTATGGAAAGCCTACCTCGATCAAGTACTTTAGAGTATTTGTTAGTAAGTGCTATATTCAAAGGAAGGAGAAAAAGCTAGGAAGTTTTGAGTCATGATATGATGAGAGAATATTTCTTGGTTATTCCACTCATAGCAAAGCTTATATATGTTACAACAAAAAACTTCAAAAAATAGTAGAAAGCATTCGTGTTAAAGTTGAAGAGACACTTAAGGAAGTGACTGAACCTATAAAGGAGATCACTATTGAAGAGCTAAAAGAAGAAGAGGAGAATGAAATGTCAGATAATGAAGGAGAGATAAATAAAAATGGTAAGACACCTCCCAAGTACATTCAAAAGGATCATCCTAAGGAGTAAATCATTTGAGAATTGAAAGGATTCCAAATGCATATAAGGGTAGCAATGAGCAAAGATAGATAAGTTTTGTCGTATTATCTGAAATTGAGCCCAAAAACTATGTTGAGACCAGTATAGATAAGAATTGGCAAAAGGCCATGGATGAAGAACTAAGTCAAATAGAAAAGAATAAAACCTGACAACTAGTTCCAAGACCCATAGACAAGAATGTCATAGGCACAAAATGGGTCTTTAAAAACAAGTTGAATGAAGATGGAGTTATTGTGAGAAACAAAGCTAGACTTGTTTGCAAAGGATATGATCAGGGAGAAGGAATAGACTTTGAGGAGACATTTGCTCTAATGGAAAGATTGGAAGAAATCAGAATGTTTTTGTCATTTTCAGTTTTTCAGAAGTTCAAAGTCTATCAGATGGATGTTAAGTCTACTTTCCTGAATGGAATGCTGGAGGAAGAAGTCTACATAGAACAACTTGAAGGTTTTCAACTGACTGATAAGGAAGACTACGTGTGCCAACTAAAGAAGGCATTGTATGGCCTAAAATAGGCACCTAGAGCATGGTATTCAAGGCTAGATCAGTATTTTCAATGTCAAGGATTTATCAAAGGCTATGTTGATAGTAATATGTATGTTAAATCTAAAAATGAACATATGTTGATCATAGTTGTTTATGTTGATGACATCATTTTTGGTTGTAGTAACAACAATATGTGCAAAGAATTTACAAATCAAATGCAAAAAGAGTTTGAAATGTCCATGTTGCGATAACTTGTATTATTTCTTGGTCTATAGGTTACACAATCCAATGAAGGAATATTCATATCCCAAACCAAGAATGCACTGGAGATGCTCAAGAAGTTCGAAATGGAAGACAACTAACCAGTTAGTAATCCTATGATAACTGGATGTAAGTTGAGCAAAGATGATGAATCTCCTGAAGTAAATCATACTATGTATAGATCAATGATTGGTAGTTTACTTTATCTTACTGCTACTAGACCAGACATCATGCAAGTTGTATGCATGGTTTCTAGATTCTAAGTTGCTCCAAAAGAAACTCATGTAAATGCAGTAAAAAGAATCTTTAGATATATCAAAGGTATAGTAGACTATGGTTTGTGGTATCCTTCTAGTAATGATTTCACTTTGACAACACATACATATGTTGATTGGGCAGGCAGCATATATGATAGAAGAAGCATAAGTGGTGGTGCATTCTTTCTTGGTAACAAACTTATTTCATGGCTAAGCAAAAAATAAGAGTCAACTACTTTGTCTACAGCAGAAGCAAAATATGTTGCAGCCATGGCATGTTTCACACAAGTGTTGTGGATGAAACAAACACTAAGAGACATTGAGGTAGAGTTCAAAGTACCAATTCACATTTGGTGTAACAATTCAAGTGCAATAAATATCTCCAAAAATCTAGTGATGCATTCTAATACCAAGCATATATCAATTAAGTATCAATTTATAAAAGAGAAGGTTGTTGATCCAGAAGTTACATTGGAATATGTTCACACAATAGATCAAATTGCAGATATTTTCACTAAGCCTCTGTCTAAAGATTAATTTGAATATCTAATACAGTAGTTAGGATTGGTAGCTCCTACACCACATCACTATTTTTTGGTGATCAAACATATCTCTAGGAGGAGTTCTTCAAGAAACATCTCTGATTCCTATAAGAAAAAGAGCTTAGGCAACTGAGTCATGGCCTAAGGGGAGTTTTTATTTTTTATTTTAATCTGACAAGTTTGAGGATCAGAAATAGTGAAATACCTAAACAAGTGTATTTCAAATCAAGCTATTTGACATAGTATGACAAGGACTCTTTGTCATTAATGTCAAAGGGGGAGAAAGTAGACTGATGTAGGAATGAAGAAGGATAGTCATTTTGAGGATTTTTTTGCCATTAATGACAAAGGGGGAGATTGTTGGCAATTTGAGTGTCATGGTTGATTTGTGTCATGGATTGTCATTGATGACAAAAGAAGCATGTGAAAAATGTGTTTTTGATAATGACAAAGGCATAGTGATGTTGGCAACTTGAGGAGTCATTAAGTCTGTCAAGAAGCTCAAAGATGGAGAGGTTCAGTGATCAAGTATAAAGCCATGTGCATATATTATTGACAAAGGCATAGAGTTAAACTCAAGAAGATCTTGCACATATCCCAAAAGAGCAAAGTTGGGATCAGAAAAGTTCAAGAATAAATCATGTTTGTGAATCACTATTACTTTTACTCATTTATGAGTAACAAGTAAGTAGCTCTTGAAAACTTAACTAGGTCTTGACTTATGTGTTGATCGGGTTTGTCAAGTCAAAGTACTTCTGCTTATGAAATTGTATAAGTCAAGCAATCACAAAAATCAAACTAGCTCTGAATGGAGAAAAATGGGTTTTTAGAGTGAGTTAACTTGTTTAAATTTTATAAGTTAAGCAGTTAGAAGAAACTGACTTGGTCTAGTAGAGGTAATCAAGTTTCCAGGATGACTTAGCTTTAATCATTTTTATAAGTTAAGTTATGGTAAGAACCCGAATGGGTCAAGATGAAGTAACTCAAGTTTATTTTATGTCTTTACTTCTTTCAAGCTTATAAGTCATGCAGTCTAGAGAACATGAATTGGTCTAGATGAGTGGATCGAGGTTGCAAAGTGATTTAACTTATTTCATTTTTATAAGTTAAGTAGGTTGAAGAACCCAAATTAGTCTAGATAAGTGAATCAGAATTTTGGAATGGTTTTACTTCTTTCAAGCTTATAAGTCATGCAATCTGGAGAACCCGAAATGG
Organism: Torreya grandis; assembly: GCA_037957365.1. NCBI lineage: Eukaryota > Viridiplantae > Streptophyta > Pinopsida > Cupressales > Taxaceae > Torreya > Torreya grandis. Next base: position 4,439,171 of record JARHVA010000599.1, on the reverse strand, counting down.
TCTTGGAGAATTCTTTCAAAAAAATTGTTAACTCCTCATCGGGAAAATTGTCCTAAACAAAATGTAGAAGAGATTGTTTCAAAAACTCTGAAGGGTATGTGGTCACTTGCATAGTTCCCAAAGGGTAAATTTCAAAAAAATTGAAGGGCAAGTGGACCGTTCAAGAAAGTCGAAGGATCATTTTAGGAAATCTGAAGGATAATTGGACCATTTAATAATTCTGAAATGATCTTTTCAAAAATACCGAAGGGTATGAGGACCTTTAAAGAGAAGTTGAAGGGTAGTTTGCAAAAAGGCCGAAGGGTATGTGGACCATTGCAAAGTATATGAAGGGTATGTGAAAAGTTTTGAAGGAAACTTTCACTTTTGCCAAAGGACACTTGTGAGTGAATTCAAACAACTTCCTAAAGGATATTTTTCCAAACTTGCCCCAAGGATATGGTCAGAAGAATTGTAGTGTAAAGCTCAAAGCTAATGTGCAAATGACAAGTGTCACATTCACATTTGTTCAGTGAGTTAAATGTCATGCATTTTGATAAGATTGATGGCTCATGATTAATAGTATAGTGAAGATCTAATGGAGTGAAGTGTTTTCAAGCTTGAAAGGTGCTCGACTTATAATATCTAGTGTCAAGATAAACATCGATCATGTCTAAAAGAGATCGACGGAGCGAAGGCATTCAAATATGCCATAGAGAGCGAGATGTTAACAAAGCTACTAGAGGATAACATCGAAGTAAGTTAAGTCATGCACTTTCAAGAACTCGATGTAGTTAGTTAAATTGTACATTCTCAAAAACCCGACAAGAGATGGAGTGTTTAATCTTAAGACTTGCATTTTTAAGAACCTGACAGAGTGAGTCAGTTACAAAAGTCTAAAGTGTTGATTGAAGGAACATAATTGGTTCTTGTAAAAATGGTTATTCCTTTGAATCTCTTATATATATTTAGAGGTTGCTTTCAAATTAAGGTAATGCAAAATTACAAATTGATGAAGAGTAGGGAAGACAAATGGTTATACACATTTTAGAATGAGAAGAGTTTAAGCCTGTGATGCAGAGATATGAAACTCATCTAAGAATGGAGAAGAAAGATTGAATTGGTATATTTCAAAGTGTCAACCATATATATTCAGACACAAAGAAGGGGTGCAAGAGAAATGAAGATCACACAAAAGTGTGTTGAAGAAGAAATGAGCAGTTGCAGATAAGACTTGAAACAAAGAATAGACTTGGATTCTTTTAAGAATCTAACCAGAATTGTAATTCACTTTGTCTGATAGGTTGGTGCCATCAGATTGAACTTGGTTGGTGCTCAGAATAAGGGAGTAGGTGCTTCCTAAGAGTTGATGCTCTTAAAATAAAGGATTGGTGTCTCCATGGGATGGGTGTCCTGAAATGTAACTAGTGAGGTTCTATCAGTGAGACAAACTTTGTGAGGCTGGAGTAGAACAGTAGATTCTAAAAGCTTTCTCACCATGGTTTTTCCCTTTGGGTTTCCATGTATAAATTTGGTGTTGTATGTTGTGCTTTTGTGATTGTGTTATTTGTCTTTCATGTGTTTATGTTTGCATATGTTTAAAATTCTTTTTGAAAGTTGTAAGTAACCAGTTTGTGATATCTACTGATTCACCCCCCTCTCAGTAGATAGGCATGTTCAACAGCTAGAAGGGAGGGTAGTGAGAGAGAGGATTAAGAGAGAAATGGTGGGGAAAATAGTGAAAAGTAGTGAAAAATTAGGGTTTTGGGTAAATTAGGGATTCAGAGCTTGGCCTAGAAAAAACATAGTGACTGAAGTTGGTTGAGGGTTGATCAACATCGATAGATAGGAAGCTAGTGTTGGTCAATATCATATTGACATCAAGAAATCAAAAAGCTGATGTTGATCAATATCTAACCAACCTTGAGCAACAAAGAACTGGTAGCAGTTGAGGGTTGATCGATGTCGATCTTGGGGTAAAAGGTAGTGAAAGAATTGGTAAGGTTTTAAAAAAAATTAAATGTGATGGAATGATTTTGGAATGACTAGGGATGAGTCTTTTGAATGTGGATGGGTGTAATAAGTGTGTAGGAGTGGGGGGTTGGGGATAGCTTCATTATTTAGGTGGTTAGGCGAAGCTATAAAGGGGACAAGTCAGAGGATGACTAGGAATAGTTATAGGTTAGATTAGTTAAGGGTTTTGGTAAGAGAAAGGAACCTAGGGGTAGTCCATAGGGTTGTTGGTGTAGGAAAGTGTGGGAAGTGGAAAACTATGGTAGATTAGGTGAAATGTGTGATGGGTTTTAAAGGTGTATGTTGAACTAAGTTGTATATCTAACCTTATAGGCAAGGTCACTATTGATTATGTGGGATCATGTATTACCACTAATCGAGGATCTATGTAGAGATATAATTGAGGATGAGAGGGCCCACATGACTATAGTAGGTTTAGGTGGTATATGACATGATCGATGCATGCCCTAAGATACAACTATGTTGGTATCCCTCATTGAGAGATGGAACTTGGCTACCAACACTTTTTGGTTACCGATAAGAGAGTTTACCATCACTTTGGAGGATGTCCATAGGATCTTAAGGCTAGCCATATAGGGACAAGCAATGAAACTAATTTTTAGTGAGGAGTTGGATTTATAGATGGACTTGTATGGTGAGCATGCAATAGAGGCCCGATACCATGATGGGGGATTCTATTTTGAGGATCTATATCATTTGAATACTAAGAGAAAGAGACTTATGACTATGTCAATGATATCAGTCACCTGCTATGCATTACCTGATTCTAGTGGTGGGAGTATCCCTGGGCTCTGACATTGGTCCTAGTGGAGATGCATGAGGACCAGATAGTATATGCATGGGAACTAGCACTAGTGGTATAGGTTTATCAAGAGTTATAGGGATATTACGTGCATAGACAATATGGGATGAGTGTATGATTCTTACTCCACTATTGGGTATATGAGCATATTACTATCTTAAGACTAATTAGATTATCGTGGATGACATAGTACCAATCTTGATTGAGAGTTGGGTTTATGAGGTGGAGATTGGATATGAAGCTGCCATAGGTAGGTGGGGAGGTTTGAGATTTAGCATCATTCAAGTAGCAGTTATATGCTTTGGTATATGGTGAGATTATTTGGAGACCATATGTGGGTTTCCCATCATGGAGGGGGCTATGCACATAGACTTTTCCCCTATAGAGCATTAGATGGATATATGGGAGGAGGAAGCATGAGATAGATTTGATCCATTTTGACTGCATGAGGTGATAGTATGGCTTGGTGTAGGGTGAGTCAAGAGTATTTCTATGATATCAATGAGAAGATGTAGAGGTAGCACTACCTCTATCACAGCCTTTAGAAGATGAGATACTATATGAAGAGCTGCCATCCCCTATAGTAGTGGATGATGGCAGGGGGACTCTAGATTATATTTCCTAAGGGCAGATATCACACCCTGTAGTGGTCGATGGAGATAGAGGATAGGATCATGATGTTAGAGGGGGTGATGGACAAGGTGAGGAACTAGGTGAGGATCAGGTTGAGGACGAGAGTGAGGAGGCACAGATGGAGGAGGATGCACTTGATTTATAGATAGTTATTATAGAGAGGTATATTATGAGAGCAGCACATGTTTACCTATAGGCATCACTTACATCTGTGACATAAGAGAGAGACACAGCATGGAGATAGCTAGCGATGAGGACATAGGAGAGAGATAGTCTCCAGGCATAACTATCCACCATCACCTAGGAGAGAGACTCTACATGGGGACAATTGATCACTATCATATTGGAGAGAGATGGTCTACAGGCATAGTTGAGTTTGGTGACAGTTGAGTAGGATGCTCTGAGGTAGGCATGAGGACAATCATAGAGTGGAGCAGTTATGGGACCACCTCAAACCATCCCAATGATGAGATATGTTATGATAGTAGAGGAGCTTAGATACTATGAGGGACATGTTATTAATAGGCTTCCAAATGTGCCAAGGTACATAGAGTATCTAGCAGAGTGGGTTACATCCAGGATCCCTGGCAATACTACACCTAGTGGTGGCACAACATCCATACGGGCATAGATAGGTCAAAGAGATGGATAGGGTCTAGGGGATAGTATTACCCTTGCACCATATACTATTGGCTTTTATACTATTATGATTTTGATTCTGGCCTGTGACTTGATGTACATATTGTTTTGAGAGGGACATATATATATATATATATATATATATATATATATATATATATATATGTATGTATGTATGTATATGTATGTATGTATGTATGTATGTATGTATGCAGCATTTGGTTTGAGTTATGATGTTGATTGATGATGATGATGTTGTGGTGCTTATTTATTATTCTTTATATTATGTTTATGTGATGATCCATGTTTATGATGTTTTAATGATGACATATGAATACGATGATATATTTATGGTTTGACATTTTCATGTTAGTAGGTATATGCTGGATTTAATTTTTTAGATATGGATATTTGAGTATAATGAATCCATGTGATCCCATACTTAGATGCATATGTGATTTGATACACAGTTGTTGATTCATTTTTAGCAAAAATGATTAAATGTTGTTTGATTCATTCACAATAAAAATTTGTTATGAATTTTATGTGATAGAGTAATTTTATTTAGGCTTGATGAGAAGCGGGATTGATTAATTGCTTATATAGACATCAGTTGTTAGAGAATTACATGAGATGTTGGGTTGATTCATGCACCATATATAATGTATGATGATGTTTATGTGATGAAAATATTGGCTAACTTAGGATTGTTTATGAGATGATGGATGTAGTTTAGTTATGTTGTTTATGACGATTATGATAAATATAATGTTTTCATGATAATAAAAACACCTAAATAAATGATGTGGATGGTTAATAACATAGAATGCGACAACATATAAAAAAACACATAATATTCTAAAGTGTATTTAACATGATGATGCCATTTATTTGTAATAAAATGAATGAGAGATGATTAAAAAATGTTTAAAACCACCTTAACATGTGAATTAATTTGGGTAAAATGCTATATGTAAGAAGAGGAAAGAAATAAGAGAAAAATGTTTAAACAATCAAAAGACAAATGCCTTAACAAATGTATCAACAAGTAGGTATGATGAAGAATAAGGAGATGTGGTGCTCCTTCATTAGAAAGACCAAAATAGTAAGATGGATTGGCTTATGAACATAAGCCCTTATCATGCTTCGCATTAGCATTCGTTCATATGTTAATAAGTATCTTGATCATGTAGTGTCAAGTAAGCTCAAAATCCCTTGATTTTTAGAGGGTAAAAAGGGATATCGATGATAGTGGAACCTTCTTGTGGGGATAGTTTTCCCTTTCCGTAGGTGACCTAAAAACCATTATAAACAAGTTCATGTCCTATTTTGGTGTAGATTGATCGATGCAAGAAGTCTACTATTGCTTTTGCAAAAACTAATTGAAGCTTTCATATATAATTTTTTGCTTTTTAAAAAAAAAATTGACTATGGGTCTTTTGTATGCTTTTTTGGTTGATAGGTTGGAGAAACTGATCAATACAGGAAGCTTCCATGTGATTGCTTGCTTGACAAATGTTTGACTTAGCCATCCTTCAAGGGAGCGGTCTACAATTTGGATTTGCTTGATTTAGAAAGTTGTCCTTCAAGGGAGAAGTCTATATTGTTTTAAGTAATTTTGAGTTTGTTTTGGTAGTTGTCCTTCAAGGGAACAATTTGCAATTTGAGATATGACCCATAAGATATTTTTTGTTTTTTTGTTTTTTATAGACATGGACTTGCTTATATGTGCCTAAGGTTTCCCTTTATGAGGTAAAAACCATATCACAATAAAGTTTAATGGTGGGTGAGAGGGCATTTAAGAGGCAATGACCATGGGGATACATCCTATAAGGGACAAAAATTATCCATGAAAATCATGCCATGGGTAGAACCGTGGTACCCATGTTTAGGATTTAGGTTAAAACTATGATGGATAATCACATGATTCTTTCCTTTAATCAATTGTCCTTAAAGAAAGGGGATGAATGTGATAACTTTGTAAAATAAGGGATGAGCTTAAGTTAGATATGAGGTGATTTAGAACTTGTTTTAACAAAAGAACGGATGCAGATGCAAAGTATTAAGGGGCTTAGGTTCTAATTTCCCTTAAAGAGATGATAATCAGTAAGCTCCTAACCCATACTTATGTGTGATGATAAATGGTCCAAGCCAATTAAAATTAAACTTGCCCCACTTTTTTATTTCCATGTTAGTTATATGTTGATTTTTCTTTAAGATGAGGTCCCCAATATTGAATTCTCACTCTCTTAAGTGTTTATTATAAGCATGTTTGATTTGCTTTTGATAGACACAAAGATGATTAAGTGTGACTAGATGATGGTCGTCAAGTAGCTCAAGTTGGGCTAGATAGTCTTGATGATAATCTCCTTCTGAGATGATATCCTTTAGGGATATATGAAGGGAGGGAATATGCACTTCAAAAGGCAAGATAGCCTCTGCACCATAAAAAAGTGAGAAAGGGGTGGCACCTATAGGGGTTCCAATGCTAGTTTGATATACCCAAAAGGTGAAGGGAATGTGTAAGTGCTATTCTCTACAAGATTCATTAACCATTTTGGTTAGCATTTTATTAAGTGTTTTGTTAGAAGCTTCAGCTTCTCCATTAGCTTGTGGATGGTATGGTGATGATAAGCTTAACTTAATGCCAAAGGTGTCACAAAGATTGATTACTTTCTTATTTTTAAATGATTTCTTATTGTTGATGATGATTTTGTGAGGAACACCAAAGTGGCAGATGATGTAATTATTAATCAAGTCAACAATTTTATCGACTTTGGTTGAGATGAGGGGAATAACTTCTACCCATTTGGTGAAGTATTCTATCACAGTGATGATAGAGTGATGTCTTTGTGAAAAATGAGGGTTGATTTCACCAATTAGATCTAATCCCCACTAAGAGAAGGGCCATAAATCCTTAGACACTTAAAGGTCATGACTAGGAACATGATGCAAGTTGGCATGTTGTTGACACTTGACACACATCTTGACATAGTCATAATAGTCTTGGTTAATGGTAGGCCAATAGTATCCAAGGCAAAGGATGCATTTAACGATAGCTAAACCACTAAAGTGTCCTCTACAAATCCTATCATGCATCTCTTTGATTGCGTGAGGAATATTGTGACTACATAGGCATCTAAAAAGGAGACCATTAAAGCCTCGCTTGTAAATAATTCCCCCTAATATGGTATAGCAATAGTACTCTATATACAGTCTCATCTACCATTTATAGATAGGTTGGAAGGGATGATGGCTAAGGTAAGGTAGTTGAAGATTTGCTTATAACAAATATTAGGTTGGGTTTCCTCCACATTGCATATGGAAAGGAGGTCCATTTTGGTGTAAGAGAGTTGGTTAAGTTAGTAGATGGTGACAAATATTTTAGAATCAAAAGGTGTAAAAGGGATTTGGGAAGTAAGAGAATCCATAGTATCGGCAAACTTGTTTATCAAATGCATAGTGGCTTGGATAAGGTAATGATCGAATGACATCAATAGTACATCTACCAGTTATTTGTATTTCTATATAACATCATTTTTACATTGGTAGGAACCATTGATTTGGTTGACCACAATATGGGAGTCACCAAAAATGTTAATTGATTTTACTTCCAAGGACAAAGTTGTTTAGAGACCTAAAACTAGGGCCTTATACTCAACCATGTTGTTGGTGCAATCAAAGTAAAGTTTGAAGGACAAGGGAAAATGCTCACATTCAATGGGGTTAAGGATGATTCTAACACCCCCACCACATTGACATTTTGATACATCAAAGAATATGGTCATTTGATAAGCAATGTCTTCTTCAGAGAGAGTTGTGATGGACTCATTAGGAAACTCAAGATTAGAAGGTTAGTTATCGACTGAAGGGGCTTTAGCCAATTGATCGATAATGATTTTCCCTTTGAATAACTTTTGTTGAAGGAAATCAACATCGAACTCAACTAAAATAATGAGCCATCTATCCATATGTTTATTTTGATATGGATTAGAATGCATGTATTTGAGTGGGTCGGTGTTGGTGATGACAAAGGTTTTGTGGTTAAGGAGGTAATGACAAAGTTTGGAAGCCATGAATACCAAGGTGAGGCATAATTTATCAGTATGGGTATAATGAGTCTCATAATCTACAAGTGTTCTACTTATATAGAATATTACTTTCTCTTTATGTTGATCGTTATGATGTGCAAACATGGCACCTAAGGAATGGTCTATGCCAGAGATGTAGAGTTATAAAAGTTGGTCATTGTTTGGAGGGACAAGAATAAGTGGGGAAAGAAGGTATCCTTTAAGTGATTCAAAGGCCTTTTGATATTCTTTGTTCCACTTAAAGGATATGTCCTTCTTAAGGAGGTGATGAAAGGGGTGACATCTATCAGATAATTGAGAGATGAAGCAATGAATGGATTGAAGCTTCCCTTACAAACTATGGAGTTGCTTAAGGTTAGTTAGAAGAGGCATGTCAAGGATTGCTTTGACTTTAGCGGGATCAACTTTTATTCTATGGAGAGAAATGATAAAGCCAAAAAATTTACCTTACAAGACCCTAAAGATGCATTTCTTTGGGTTAAGGTGAACATGAAAGTGGATAAGGCATTTGAAGAAAATATTAAGGATTATCAAATGATATTTAAGACATTGAGACATATCAAGGAGGTCATTTGCATAGTCTTCCATGGTTTTGTGGATGAGTTCATGAAAGATGTAGCTCATAGCACATTGATAAGTTGCACCAGCATTTTTCAAGTTGAAAATCATGACCCTATAAAAAAAGTTCCCCATGGGGTGATGAAGGTGGATTTGTGTTGATCTTCTAAGGTGATCAAGATTTTATTATATCCTAAGAATATGTCCATAAGAGATAGCATCTCATGGCCGGCATTTAGATCAACAAGTTGGTCAATGCTTGGTAAAGGAAAGTCATCTTTTGGACAAGCAAGGTCAAGATCATGAAAATACAAAGTCCCCCTATTGCTTTAGTGATAGGAATGACATTTGAGAGCCATTAGGGATAAGCAATGGGTTGGATGAAGTTGATAGATAACAGATGTTGAAGATCTTATTTAACAAAAAGGGTAATGTGAGGGTGCATCCTTAGAAGCTTTTGGCTAACAAACTTAGCATCAAGGTTTGTGATGATGTTATGGATGACTATGGAAAGGCCTATTCCTATCACATCACTTTAAGACCAAGCAAATGTTATGTTTTGGTAATGCAAAAAAGAAGAGAAATCCTTATGCTCTAAGGAATCTAAGGTTTGGCCAATTTTGATTGTGCAGGGGGCTATCCTGAGTGCCCAAGTTGATGTCAATGGTAGCTTAATTAAACATGGTTGATGTCTCAAGAGGAAGGGATTTATGAAGGGAGGAATCTTCAGCACCAAGATAGGTGAGAAGGGAATTGTCATCCTAACACTAGATAGTATTAATGGTAGGAGAATTGTCTTCAACCATCTTAGGATGAGTCAGAGGAATAGTTATAGTTTCCTTGTGAGCTTGATAAGTCAGGGGTCCTAAACTAATCATATTGATCAAAAAAAATTAGGAGGGATGGAATCAAGATCATCAAATTTTGAATAAGAAGGGGTTGGTGAGGATGATATTTCTTCCTCAATGATTGCAATGGAAGGTGGGTTAGTTGATTCTTCTGGTTAGATGAATACACGACCTTATCATTCACGAGGTTTTTGAGTTTACATAGGATAAACTCATGTGTCTATGTTCATAACAACCTAAACCTAATCCTTTTTAAGCACACCTATGAAAATTTGTTTGGGAAAACTCTAGTTTATCCAAGAATGAGAAATTAGAGGTGAACAATTTAACAAAATAGGAGGCATTGGAAGCTGAAGATGGTTGATCGAGTCCCCCATAGATAAAATTGCTTTGGTGATTGGGAGGATAGAAAGGAATGATTGTTCCAATGGTGGAATCATAGCTATAATTTTGATCAAGATTTCTATACTCTTGGGGAGTAGAAAGGGTATCATTGGAATGTGGATTCCTAGGGGTCTTTCATAGGGATTTGGGAATAAGGTATGGTCAAGCTTGTAGAAGCTTGGTTGATGGTGGATGAATCTTTTAACAAAATGAGAACATCATTGGGATTGTAAGTCATATTATATGACTTAAATGGAATAGGGTCAGTTGGAATGACATGAACTTGACCCTCATGCCCAAATTTGAGGCACCTATTCAAAGTTGATGTTACACAACCCATGGTATAGATCTAAGGGCATCCAAGAAATGCATTGTATTGAAACTCCCCTTTTACAATGTAGAAGATCATAAGGAGAGTGTGAGGGCCTAAATGTATATGAAGTATAATCTTCCCCAAGGTAGTTTCCATTGTGTCATTTAAAGATCAGAGTATGGTAGTGGTTTTAGACATGATGTTCTCTAGGAGCTTAAGTTGATCATAGGCATGGGAGGAAATGATATTGATGTTATCTCCCCAATCAATCATAACCCTTTTGATCTAGGTTTAGTTAATGTGGGAAGTGATAAAGAGGGGAGGATCTAGATGATCTGGGTAGATAGGAGGTATCTCTAATTCCTAGAATGTGATGAGGGTTGATAACTGAAGGGCTCCAACTAGGGTTGCTAGCAATTGAGGATCTTTGGGTTAAACCTCAATCAATTACAAGGCCTCCATCATAGCTTGCCAATGTTGGGGTGAGGTTTGTATCAACTCATACAAATTCACCTTCAATGGGGTTTGGTGAAGTTGTTTAAGAACTAACCTATGTATTAAACCAGATGGGTTGGATTGGGGTGTACCTAAGATAGAAATCTTGGGTTTGGTGAATGTGATTGGGGTGCTTCTGTAGAAGAAGGGTATGTCCATGGGATGGATACTTTAGCTTTCCCTTTATCCTTTTGGCTTTATGATCGAGTGACCACATGGATGGCATCAATTTGGAAAGTATGTGGGCTAGTAGGTTGCTTCGATTCCTCTATACTATTAGATGAGATTTTGGGGGCAGGTTTACATGGGGTGATAGTTTTAAGTTTTTGGCTTGGAGATGGACTAATAGTAATTTCCTCTGTTAAAATGTCATCATCATCACATATTTTTTGCATTATGTCTTGAAGATATTTATAGTTCTCTGTGTCATGTCCAAGTGTCCTATGGTATGCACAAATTAAGTCATCATTAAACTAAGATGATTTTGGGCTAAGAGGATAGAATGGTTTGATGGGAGGTAAGAATATGTAGGAAGTTTGTATCAACCTTTGTAATATGGTAGAATATGACTCTAGCAATGGTGGTAAGGAGGTGGAAGTCTTGGTTTTGATTTTTGAGATGCATACCTTTTTAAGGGTAAGCTTAATGAATGGAACTTTGGTTTGTGCAATGCTTTTGGTAGATGGTTTTGCAGTTGAGGGCTTGGTATGAATAGGTGGAGGTGTGGCTAGAATAAAAGGTTGGAATTGTGGTTTATTTGTTGGAGGGTTTGGCCTCTTCAACAAGGTGGAAGGGTGAGGTCCTAAAATGGATGAGGGATGTGGCCCTAGAATGGATGGTAAAGTTGAAATGGGAGGTGAAATGGTTTTAGGTTTTTGAATCCTAGATGGTTCAATCTTTCTTATTGGTTTGGTTTGTGGATTCTTAGGTGGAATTGGTGGTGTCAACTCTAGTTTCAAATGAGGATGTGTGAGATTTTGAGTTGGAAGGACACCTAGGTTTTTTATAAGTTTTAATAAGGTAATGGAGTTTGATTTTTTCTTTTAAGGAGTTGGATTGGTTGGTTTATTTTAAGTTTGGGATGTGTATGTTTTCGTTGGTTTTGTTGAGGTAGTGGTGGTTTCATTTTTAGAGGTTGAAGGTTGGGTGGATAATAGTTTAGTTGGTGACTCTTTCTTGGTGGGTATGGAAGTCCAAGACAGTGCCAAAACGTAGCCTAGTCAAGGTTTGGTTGTGATAAAAATTCTAGACTTTAGAATAACCTTGAAAATGGTTTATAGATAGGCTTGGCTTCATTAGTGATGGTTTATAAAGATAGATTAAGTGGTTGTAGAGTGGGATGGTCACATTTTCTTTTTCCTCTATTATGGGTTCTAAGGAAATGGTGGGTGATTCAATTATGGAAGGAGTAGGTGAGACAATCTCTTCCTTAGTTATGTTTTCCAAAGGAAGGATAGCTAGTTCTAATATGGAATAAAATGGCATGGGAGTGATGGTTTCCTCTTTTGCTATGCTTTCTAAAGGAGAAATGGGTGATTACATTATGGAAGTAAGTGGATAAGGAGTGGTGATTTCTTCCTTCTTATGCTTTCCAAAGTAAGGGTAGGTAATTCCACTATGGAAAGGAATAGAGAAGAAGTAGTGGTTTCTTCCTTTGTCATGCTTTCCAAAAGAATGGTAAGCAATTCCACTATGGAAGGGAGTGGAGAAGAAGTGGTGGTTTGGGTCACAAATTCATCAACTTTAAGTTCATTAAAAACAACATTTACTATATGAACCTCATATTTGTGGGATGTTTCCACATTCGTATGCCCATTATTTATGGGAGGTAGGTGGTTTGTAAATGGTTGAGGGCAGATGTCAAGCGCTTGATTGGGAGGTACATTTGGATTATCCATTACAATCTCACATTTGTCAATCAAGTCTTGGACTATGTTTTTAAATGTTTTGCATCTATCAACATTATGCCCAATGACATGGTGCAATTTACATATCTCATTTTCCTTATACCAACTTGGTATAGGATGGGAGGAGTAAAACGATTGAGTTCTTTTGATTGGAGGATGTTGGATTATGAATGCTTTCAATAATTTCTCCAAAACCGAAGCATAAGACTCCCCTATCAGAGTATATTGCTTTTGCACAAAGCGGTTTTGGGATTTAAAATTTTGGTTCAAAGAAGTGGGTGGGTTAGATTGGTTAACTACCAGAGGAGGAGCCATTTTAAGTAAAACATCATTGATTATTCCTTTGGATTTGGTGTGGTTTGAGGTTTTAGAGGAAGCTTCATCAGATTTGAAACTAGAATTCTTATTCCTTAATTTAAGTTTGCCCTCATCAATTTCTCAAATTTCCAACTTTCTAGCCATGGTAAATGCCTCATCAAAGGTTTGAAATGTTTGAACTTATAGGGTGGATGAGATGTGTTTAGCACATGCTTGAGAGAAATTTTCAATTAATTCTAGTTGGGGTAAGGAGAAGGATAGTTGGTTGATCAACCCTCTCCAACGAGCAAAATTGGTAATGGATTCATCCTCAAATTGCCGAATAAAATATAAGTCAGTTATGGATACTTTCTTGGAGATGTTGATAAAAAATTGGTCCAATAAGGTTTGAGCAAGTTGGGTGAAAGAAAAGAGGGAGTGCAAAGCGATGGAATTATACCATTCTAATGTGGGTCCCGCTAAGGACATGGGGAAGGTTTGAAGTAGAAGAACATCATCATAGTCAATTAGATAGCATGCATGCCTAAATTCTCTTAGGTGTTGTTGGGGATCCTCCTTACTTTGGAATTTGCAAAATTTGGAAAGTTATCATTGTGCAGGGTAAGGATGGATTGGTAGGAAGGCTGAATGGGTTCATTACAAATATGATCATAGGACAAAAGATTATGGGCTCAAAAAATAGATGTCTCTAGAGTTATCATTTTGTCCATCAACATTTTAATGAGGTCAGTTTGTGGTGCACCCCAATAATTATAAGGTATGTGTTGTTGGGGTTGTGAGGGTGTAATATATTTCATGTTAGAAGGTTGGGTAGAGGCCACATATTGGTAATTGGCCATGAAGGGTTGGGAAGATAAAGGAGGCATATATACTTGTGGGTTTGGGATATAGCCTGAGTTAGGTGCATTAGGTATTTTTTTGGTCATGGACATGGCTGGGTTGGTTGGTAAAAGATGTGTAGTCACCTTGGTACTTATGGGTGGGAGAGTGGATGGTATGGAAACCACTAAGTTTTGGAAGGAGGTAGAGGATGTTGGGTTTTGAGTGGCAAGAGGTAAGGAAGAAATACTAGTGGAGGGCATCCCAATGGTAAGGGGTGCTTGGGTTACCATGGGTTGATTTGTCCCTACATTTGATGGGTTGGTGATGGGGTTGGTGGAAATAGAAGGTGATTGGGCATTGGTTGGTGGAAGGGAAGCTTGGTTTTGGGTAATAATGTCTGAAGGATTATTTGTGGAAGAGGAAGCTTGGTTCACCATGGATTGGGTGGTAGAGATGGTGGCAACCAAAGTCTCACCCATAAGGTAAGTGGGCATGCCATAAGGTGGTTCGATGGAAGGAACCAAAGCAGGGGCACAGTTAGCAATTATGGCAAGATAGTGTTGGAAGGCCACGAGGTTATTATCAAGGAGGTTGGTAAAGTCCATATCTCCCCAAGTAAAAGACCAAGGCATATCAGGACTCCTAAAATGGTCAGGAGAACTTTTCACATCTAGAGTGTGTTCCATGGATGAAGAAGAGGACAAAGGTTGGTGGTGAGGTGAGTTTTGGTTTGCTTGGTCTCTAGCTTGTTGCCTTGCCAAGACCATACGATAAATGGTGAAAGTTTTGGAAGTTTGGTGTAAATGAACTCACACACTCAAAAAGATAAATAAATAAATAAAAATTCAAGGAAATCACACACACACTAAGAATATGTTAGATCCTAGAGTTCTTTTTATCTCACTTTTAGTCTTATGCCTAAATTTTAGAAGTTTATGAGACTCCACTTGGTTTGTGAAATGGGTACTAGAATAAGAAGTCTATGGATGGTTTTGGGTTTGTTTAAGTTCAAAATATCTTTTTACTAGAATTGGTGTGTGGCTTGGTATTGGGGCCTGCCCCCTCACTTCACACACCACAGTGATAGGTGTGTTGGGTGCTTAGCCAATATATATCAAATTATCAAAGTTTATACTCAACCAATGTACTGAGTTTTGGTTTCTCCCCTTGGTAATGAAGTCCAAGTAGGATAGCTAAGGGTGAAGTTTTATCACTAGGTGATGAAATCCTAGTCGGGCCTTATGTTAATGTTTGATGAATTAATTGTATGATTGGTTTAGTATGTGTGTGAAAAAAGTGAGTCTTACGATTGATTTACTAATTACTTAAACTATGTGATTTAATTATGAAAGCAATCAATAGATGAAGGTTGATTTTAAACCCAAAAAGAAATTTTTAATTTGTTTGCATGAGTACAAAAACAACTAGAATGAACCTAAATGTAGAATGAGGATGCAAGTCCTATCTTAGGATGAATGCCTTTTTACTTTTTAGAAATTAATGAAAATGAATGATTTGTCCTTTCTAAGAAAGTAAAAAAACAAGTACTTGCTTTTGATTTGGAAAAGAAGAAATTGAAAGCTACAATTTTCAATTCTAGAAATGATTAAAATAACATTTTAATTTCAGAAACAACGAAGTGCAATGATTGAGTCTTTCACTAATTCAACTAGAATGTCCTAAAACAATTATGAACCCAATAAAACTCTAGGGTCCCACTAGGCATGCTAGAATGTTTCACTATTTTTTGTATTATTTTCTTTTGCTTTTAGAAAATAAGTAAAACTCAAAGAAAGGGAAAGGTATAGATGAACCTGGATGTAGTTGTGTGCTCCGTGACCCACATGATGTGAAGAACTCATATTTGGCTTGGGAGGAATGATCTAAAATAAGAATGAGACTGAAAATGAGATTGATTAGTAATATTGGAGGTTGGATTGCCTAGCAAGTATTATATCCAAGAAGTACAAGACTTCACTAGAGGGTTGTCAATCCACTCGTTTACCAAATCAAGTTTTGAGAATTATTGATAATAAATGTTTGCATGAAGGAATGAAAAGTACTTAATCACAATGAAATAAATGCTTTTCAAGAGAAATGAATTTTTTTAACAAAATGACATTAACATGCTCAAAATAAATGCTAAAGTTCTAAAATGTGACTCAAAATATTGCTTATGACTATGTGTTGTGACAGGGATTAGAAAACAAGATTTTGGGTTAGGGATGATGGGTGATTTTAACTTGTTATTTTTAGAAAAATGAATTACACAGAGACTGATGCCGATCATTGGGTAATTGATATCAGTCAAGGGTAACCGATGTTAGTCAAGGATGATCGATGTCAATCACTATGGGTTTGTCATAATTCTAGTTTTGGACAAAAATAGACTTTGAGTTGGTTGTAGATGGCTTTTATGGGTTGATTGATGGTTCTAAAGACATAATGGAGTCTCAGAGATATTAAACACAAGGATTTAATATGCAAATGGTTGGGAATGGTCAGTGGGTATTTGGTGGAAAAGGGAGTGTTTGGAGTTTCAAAACTCCAACACAAAAGAGAGTGTAGGGAGAAATTGAAAGGGAGTCAAATCAGTTAACTACCAAAACCAAATAATTGAACTTATAATGAGTTCAAGATACTTATTTGTTTTGGATTTGATGGCCTGGAGATGTCTTGAAGTTGAGTGTGAGCTGATTAGAAGCCTAAAATAAAATGGGCAGAGTAACAGTGCTTGAATTCTCAATATTGAGGTGATGAAGCACTTCCTGATCTCTGGACTAGTTCTCTAGTTCACTGGAAAGCTTAAATTCACACAAGAGTTCTGATTCTTGCTTCAATGATTCAACCTCTTGAGAAAGGGTCTTGGGGTCACCTTAAGTAATCGACATCAGTCCTAGTCAATTGGCATCGATCGAGGGATGACCAATGTCAGTCAAGGTGGAAATGGTCTAACTTGCCAAATATAGTGTTTTGCACTTAATTTTGGTAGTCAAGACCTTTGGAAGTGGTTCGAGCATATTTAAGGCAACATGGGCATGCATGAAGAAATGGTCTAGGAGGTTAGGACTTTAAATGCCAAGGTATTAAATGGTCTTAAGGATAGGTGTTGCTAATTTAGCCATGGGTTTGGTTAGGGGTAGGTGTAAATATGATTTATTAGCTTAATTATTTAATTAATTTATATAAATGTGTGTAAAGGGGTAAAAGGGTGTTTTAAATGGGTTTAAGAAATTTTCTAACCCAAGGGGGAAAAGGGGATCAAAAAAAGTGTTTTATGACAACTAGAACCATTCGTGCACTTTTCTAGTGTCTACAACCACTCTTAAACTATGAAAGTAATAGAGTATTCCAATCATCAACCCCTAATGATTATTATTGACTCAATAAGTATGCATATTCTCATTGACCCTCAGTTATCTAAACAATCCAATTATTTTGAGTACCTGTATTCAAGCTTTAAAGTTATGATTTCCAATGTGGGAATGTTGCCTTATAAAGGAGCATTTCCCAATGTTTTTATTTTAATGGAGGAATATAACCTCAAATAATACATGTTCTTTTTTTTTCCTTTGAAGGATGTGATGTACTTCTTCGGTCTCAATAGTCATGTACACTTTGACCAATTTTTCTATGGACTTCTTAGAACTCTAGAAGAAATTATATAATAATTGGAAGAAGTACACAATGAAGGGTCTCATGCCAAGATCAACTAGTGTCAAAAGCTCAAATATTATATAGGATATCCTTAATAATGTCTCTCATGGGGTCATCACTCAATTTTTTTATGTTTATCTCAGTGCACCTCTTGGTTTTAGCCAACCCAATGACTTGAAAAATATTTTAGTAAAACACGTGATAGTATTTGAAGATCCAAAAGGATCACTACCTTGACTACATGAGGACAATATCATTCAACTATATATAATAAGTTCATCCCAAAACATTCAAAAAAATAACTATCTTATTATTTAGAAAATAGAAAATGAAAAATTGGTGCAAGAGCTAGTAAAGGAAAGAGTGATTGACCCAAGCACAAGTCCATAATTTTCTCTAGTTTTACTCATCTGAAAATGGATGGGTCATGGTGACTATGTATAACTTTCTTAAAATTAAAATACATTAAGGAAAAATTGCTTATCCTAGTGATTAATGAACTCCTAGATGAGCTTCATGGTTCCAAATTCTTCTCCAATATAGATTTATGGTTAGATTATCATGAGATATGCATAAAGGAATAAGATAATCACAAAACCATTTTCCATACTCATAATGGCCACTATAAATTTATAGTCAAGCCCCTCAAACTTACCAATACCCCACTAACATTTCAAGGTTTGATGAATAAATTATTCCATCCCTTCCTATGGAAATTCATCTTTGAATTATTTAATTATATTATAATCTATATAAAAACTTGGGAAGATAATTTACATAATGTTGGCATATCATTAAAATTTATCTCTGACCAAAAATTATATGCAAAATGATCTAATTTTTATTTTGGTCAACATGAATACGAATACCTCAGGCATATCATTTCATTATAAGGACTTAAATTCGACCCCAATAAAAATAAATTCATGAAAAATTGGCCAATTCCTAAGACACTCAAAATCCTTGACAAAATTTTGGTCCTCACCATATACTCTAGGAAGTTTGTCAAGGAATATGGAAAACTTCTTGTCCCATTGACTATAATTATAAAAAAGGACACTTTTTCTAGGTCATAGGCAACAAAACAAGGTTTTGATGTATTGAAATAGATATATGTTCTATCCCTATTTTACCAATGCCAAATTTTTATAAGACCATCATTAAAATAATTTCATGTGGAAATGGACCTAGTGCCACCCTCATGTAGGAAGGAGAACCCACAAATCTCTCACTATGAAAAATATGGTACATTCCATTTATGAATATGATGTAGAAGCATTCGGGCTCAAAAGTTATCTTGCATCATTTTTAAGACCAAGCAATGTTTTTTTCTAGAACTCAAGTTCACCTAGTTGAGAACAATGACACAAAATTTTAGGATTGAAGTCACGTGTGCAAGTTCTAGGTCATTAGCACACAAGAAGGACCAAGTGGCTAAAATATAATTGACCAAGAGGCCACATCATCCTAACCACCAAGTTGGAAGTATGCCTATAAGTGGGAATAATAATAAATGTAACAAACATGCTAGATGGGATCTTGGTAGGAAGAGGATATTCAAGGCTCTTCCAAAGGATATATAAATAGAGGGATCAAGAGAATCATTCAATAGATTTACGTAGTACAAGGGGACTCTACCTAAATTTTTAGCCAAATAGAAGAGCAGAATAAAGAGTGAATGCCTTGTCTAGGAATTGACAATTAGAAAGACATTGGCTAGGTTGATAATGCACCACCATTATAATCAGGCTAAGACTTGGCCCTTACATTATAAACATAATGTATTCATTTTGAACCAATAAATAAATTAATGTTAAATTATTGTTATTGCAAGTTTTTGTGAATGACATTGAGTGATAAAGACTTTGGGATAATTGGATTACCTTCCTTTCTTTGGGAACTCAATTTGTGACTGCATTAATTGGTATCATAGCATAAAGTTTTGAGCCTTGTTATTTAGTGTGGAGTAGATTTCCTATATAGAATTTTAAGTAGGAGACTCAAAACATTGTTACGAGAATCTATAAGTGAAAATTACACCAAGAAGATCCACTAGTAGAGGTGTTGAATCTAAAATACTTGCAGGCAAACTAGAGTAATTTATTGATGAGTTGCATGTCATAAGGGCATACGTGTATGCTATCAAAGAGGATTGATGGGAATGTTTCATCCAAATAATGGTGAAAGTGATAATGAAGGAGAAGGATAACACACCAAAGAAGTTGAAGGCACTATGGGTGAAGGTGGGTAAAATGTTGAGAAGAATAATGAAGTTGGTGAATAAATTATCTTGAAAGATATGTCACGCATTGTCAAGGGCATAAAGATATAATTTCCCTATTACTTAGGAAGTCTAAATCTAGAGGAAATGGTCAACTAGATCAATGACAAAGAATAGTAATTTGAGTATGAGGACATCATTGACCCCGAGTGGATCAAGATGCCACAAATGAATCTAAAATGACATGAATCATTGAGGTGGAAATAAATCCATAGTAAATGAAGTAGAAGAGGGAAGGCAAAGATAAATCACTGGGATATGATGGTTGTTAAGCTAAAGGCAAAGTTCTTGCTAGGAGACTATCAAATGGAATTATTTAGGAAACTTTAGACCCTAAGATAGAATTAGATGTTAGTTAAGAAATATATTGAGGAGTTATATAAGCTAACTATCTAGTCTATGCACCATGAAGTGAACAATGAGAGATTCACATGGTATCTTAGCATATTTTGACTTGGGATCCAAGAGCAGTTAAGTTTGCTTTAGATCCAAACTTTTGAGGAAGCCTATAAGTTGGCACATAAAATAAAATATATGTTTTTAGTTAGGAAACTAAATAACATTTAAGGTATAGAAATATCCATGTGAGGATGAAGATAAGATGCTAGAAGGAGCCAGTCAAGATAACGCATAAATTTAGCATGTACGAGTCACGCACCTAGTCAAGATCAGATTGAGGTGTGATGGTTCAAGCAAGGAGGTGTGCATGGAAGAGGTGGATTATTTTAATCTAGATGAAGATAAATATTTGGTATAGGAGTGGGAAGATTATTCCTAGGAATATGCTTCAAATGCAAACAATCAGTACATTGGTCATATGAATGCCAATAAGTATAAAGTGAGGGAAGCATAAGGATGGATGCAAACATGTACATCATTCATGGGGATGAAGAGTCCATGGGATTGGTTTAGAAATCAAAATAGAATGAGCATGGATAGGTTTTAACATTTAAAATAGTTCTATTGAAGCCATAAAAGGAAGATAAGGAGTTGGCATAGAGAAAGAGTCTTTTCAAAACTATATTTAAGTTGGGTAGTAAGTTTTAAAAGATGATAGTGGACAGTGAAAGCATGCATACCTAGTATCGACAAAGATAGTTGAAAAATTTGACCTAAATAAATTAGTGCATCCAAACCCCTATAATATCTTCTGGCTACATAAGAGCCAATAAGTGCTAGTCAATGAGCAAAGTCTAGTAAATTTTCAAATAGGTGCATACCAAGATGAAGAATGGTGTGATGTGATGTTGATGGATGTGTGTCATGTGTTATTGGGGAGGCCTTCAAATTTTGACCAAAAATTATAACATGATTAGCACAAAAACACATACCACCTGGAGAAGGATGGGAGGAAATAAATTTGATCCCATTGAATGATGAAGACAAAAGAGGACACAATGTTGTGTGTGCAAGCATATTAATATTTTTTTGGAAACGAACTCCTCATAGAGGTGAAAATAGAAGAACGTTACATGTTAATACCTAGGATAGCATGAGAGGGTGGTGTGGAATACAAAGATAAGGTTGAGGAGGTGATATTGCACAAATTAAAAGAATTATTGGAAGATTTCACTGACATAGTCTTGAGCGTCTTGCCAAGGAAGTTACCACCAGTGAGAAACATTAACCATCACGTTGATCTAATACTAAGAGCAAGTTTTAAAAATAAGTCCATGCATAGGATGACACATATGTATAATGAAGAGGTGAAAAGGTAAGCAAATGAGTTTTTGAATAAGGGTCCAATAAAATAAATTTTGAGTCCTGTTAAGTTGTGGAGCTAAAAGCTTCACTATTATGCAAATGGTGGAGGTTGCTGAGTTACAGAGTAATTGACATCGATCAGGCCAATCGACGTTGGACATCTTCAGCTACATAGTAATCGGCATCGGTTAGGGGTCGGTCGGCATCGGTCAGACAAGAACCGACGTCAGTCAGCTATGTGTTTCTAGAACTGGTCTAATTTTAGACGGATAGTCTGCATGTAAAGACTAATTTTAGTCTTGAGTCTGCATTTCTAATTATTGTTTGTTTTGGGATCTATTTAAGAGACCCATGGGGTTGTATTGTAATGAAGGACTAAGAAGGATTAGATCCTCAAGTTTAAGATCTAGAAGGTCTGCAAGAGTGCAAGATCATGAAGATCTACAGGTAAGCAAGGTTAGTTGATCTGCAGGGTGTGCAAGATCAGGGAGATCTGTTGTATGTGTAAGGTATGCAACAACAACCATTGGGTTGATTGTCACTAACTGGTAGAGGGAACAACTCGGTTATTAAGTTGTGATTGTAATTGATTGAGAGAGAGAACTCTTGAGAGAAATATTGTACACCCAAGAGGTGTGAAAAGAGTGTGATTTTTTCATTGTATTTCTTTCTAGAATAGTGTTAATATAGATTGTATTATTTCTCATATTTTGTGATGTCTCTAAATTCTAGTTACATATTACTTCTGGTTTAATTCCGTGTTTAGTTGCTTATACAAAGGTAATCAAGTGTACTCTTAAGGAGTAGGATCCTGACAATTGATATCAGAGCTGTGTACTCCAAGTTCCTGACAAGTGATATCAGAGCCTGGTTCGGAGCAGGTTAATGTTTGTTGATTACATGTCACTCTCAGGGGTTTCTATTTGAGTGGGAGTAAAGCAATGGCAGAAGAAAGTACACTAAGAATGGAGAAATTTAATGGCAAGAATTATCAATTATGGAGGATGCAGATAGAAAATTATCTGTATCAGAAAGATCTGTACTTATTGTTGGGTGGGGTTGCAAGCAAGCCCACATGTATGCAAGATGAAGAATGGAAGGTTCTTGACAGAAAGGCTCTAGGAGCTATAAGGCTGACCCTGGCAGCTTCTGTGGTTTTCAACTTATCTCAGGCAAGGACAACGGTAGAGTTAATGAAATCTTTGGCAAATTTATATGAAAAGCCCTCAGCTTCGAATAAGGTATTTCTTATGAAGCAATTATTTAATTTGAAAATGCTGGAAGGTGGATCTGTATATAGTCATCTTAGTAATTTTCATGGTTTGGTGAACTAGTTAAATTCAGTCAAAATAATTTTTGATGATGAAATTAAGGCTCTCTTAATCTTATGCTCTTTACCTGAAAGTTGGCATAGCTTGGTAATGGCAGTTAGCAATACTGCATCTACTTCAAATATCTTGAAAGTTGATGATGTTGTTAGTGTAATCTTGAATGAATAAATTCGTAAGAAAAGCATAGGGGAAACATCAGGTAATGCTTTAAGTTTTGAAAGCAGGGGAAAGCAAAGAGAGAAGAGCAAGCAAGGAAAATCAAGGTCAAAGATAGACAGGAGATCCAAATCTAAAAATGGAGGTATAACCTGCTTGAATTGTGGAAAGAAAGGGCATGTAAAGAAAGATTGTTGGTTGGTAGAAGATCAGCATGAAAGAAATAAAGAAGCAAATGATGCAGGTATTATTGCACGAGATGCTTTTATATGTTCCTTGGATAAAATAGAATCTTGGGTTTTATATTCTGGTGCCTCTTTCCATGCAACCCCAAATAGAGAATTTTTCTATGATTATGTCCATGGAGACTTTGGAAAAGTTTATTTAGGGGATGGTGAGCCTTGTCAAATGGTTGGCAAAGGGGAAGTGCAGCTGAAATTGTAGAATGGCAACACATGGGTGTTGAAATATGTCATGCATGTACCCATCTTGAAGAGGAATCTAATTTTTACAAGAAAGTTGGGTGATGAGGGTTGCACAGTAACTCTCACAGTAGAATCTTGGAAAGTTTCCAAAGGTGCACTTGTATTAGCAAGAGGTAAGAAAGTAGGTACACTTTATCTATCTACTTCTATTACTGATTCTCTTTTTATTTTATCTACTTCAGATGTAGATGCAAAGATGTGGCTATGTAGGCTTGGTCACATAAGTGAAAAAAAAATGCATGTTCTTAAGTCAAATGTTAAGAATTGGAAAGCTTTAGTTTTCAAGGAGAAGATGATGGATAGAGATCAGCGCAAGAGGCAAAATATTTCTGAGCAGGGCAATGTTGATTTGGACAAGGTTATGATCTAAAATGAGCTCGCATATAAAAATCATCACTCACAGGAAAACACAGATATCGGCGTCAGTCAGGTGAAAACCGACGTCGAACAGAAAAGAATCAACGACAGTCCAGTGGAGACCAAAATCGGTGATATCAGACAAATAAAAACTGACGTCGGTCAAGTAAGAATTGACGTTGATCATGCAGGAACCGATGTCAGTCTGGTGGAGACCAAATTTGGTGATGTTAGGCAGGTAGAAACCGACATCGGTCAGGTAAGAATCAACGTCGGTCAGGTCAATCACATGGAACCGACATCGATCGGGTGTAGACTGAGAGATGACCAGGATCGGTCACTGTTAGAATAAAATTTGGGCGAACAACAAGCTGTCAAGCAGTCTCAAACACCCATGAGGAGGACTGAAAGGGTAAGTAAGCCTCAAATTCATTTTTTCCCTTCTTTATACTACGTGTTGCTCACTGATGGTGAAGAACCAGAAAGTTTTGATGAGGCAATGCAGGTAGAATCTAGAAAATAGTGGGAGCATGGCATGAATGAAGAAATTGATTCCTTGGAAAAAAAACCAAACGTGGGATTTGGTTGAGTTGTCAGCTAGAAAGAAAGCACTGAAAAACGAATAGATTTACATGTTAAAGAAAGGAGAGAATGGACATGTGAGACAGAAGGCTAGGTTATATGGTCTTGAGCAAGCTCCAAGACAGTGGTATTTGAGATTTGATAGGTTTATGACAAAGCATAGCTTTAGTCAATGTCAATGTGACCATTGTGTTTATTTTACCAGGTTGGATAATATTAACTACATTATCATGTTACTATATGTGGATGATATGCTTGTTGCAGGTTCACACATGCAGGGAGTTACTGAGCTAAAGGTAAAATTAGTTCAAACATTTGCCATGAAGGATTTGGGAGCAGTAAAGAAATTCTTTAGCATGAGTATTTCTAGAGACAGGAAAAATCATAGGCTAATTTTGTCTCAAGAGGATTATGTGAATAAGGTAGTGGAGAGGTTCAATTTGCAAGATGCAAAATCGGTTAACACACCTATGGTTAGACAGTTCAAGCTGAGCTATGAACAGTGTACTAAATCACATGATGAGGTTAAGTGCATGGTATGTACTAGACCTGATATTTTCCAAGCAGTGGGAGTTGTCAGCAAGTTTATGGCCAATCCAAGAAAGGAGCACTGGAAAGTAGTTCAGTGGATTCTCAAATATCTAAGAGGGACTAGCATCAGGTATTTATGCTATGCAGGGTCAAGCATTTCTCTACATGGGTATGTAGATTCGGATATGGCAGGTGACTTAGATGATAGGTGAAGCACCACAGGATATGTGTTCACTGTTGGTGGAATGGCGGTTAGCTGGATATCAGTGTTGCAAAAAGTTGTTGCAGTCACGGTGGTTAGCAAGGATAAGAACCCTGCAGAAATGTTAACAAAGTCAGGAACAAAGGAGAAGTTGAATCTTCATTCAACTTTTGTTGGTCTTCAAGATTGAACTTGAAGAGAGATACAAGTCAGAAACAAATTAGAAGATGTACAGGTACAGGTGTAGCTGTTTATCTCCAAGTGGGAGATTCTTAAGTTGTGGAGCTAAAAGCTTCACTGTTATGCAAATGGTGGAGGTTGCTGAGTTACAGAGTAATCGACATCGGTCAGGCCAACCAACGTCAGTCATCTTCAGCTACACAGTAACCAGCATCGGTTAAGGGTCAATCGGTAATGGTCAGACAGGAACCGACATCGGTCACCTATGTGTTTTCAAAACTGGTCTAATTTTAGATGGACAGTTAGTTTGCATGTAAAGACTAATTTTAGTCTTGAGTCTGTGTTTCTAATTATTGTTTGTTTTGGGATCTATTTAAGAGACCCATGGGGCTGTATTGTAATGAAAGACTAAGAAGGATTAGATCCTCGAGTGTAAGATCTAGAAGATCTGCAAGAGTGCAAGATCAGGAAGATCTACAGGTAAGCAAGGTCAGTTGATCTGCAGGGTGTGCAAGATCAAGGAGATCTGCTGTGTGTGTAAGGTAGGCAACAACAACCATTGGGTTGATTATCACTAACTAGTGGAGGGAACAACTCAATTATTGAGTTGTGATTGTAATTGATTGAGAGAGAGAACTCTTGAGAGAAATACTGTACACTCAAGAGGTGTGGGAAGAGTGTGATTTCTTCATTGTATTTCCTTCTAGAAGAGTGTTAATACAAATTGTATTGTTTCTCATATTATGTGTTGTCTCTGAATTCTAGTTACATATTACTTCTGATTTAATTCCGTGTTTAGTTGCTTATACAAAGATAATCAAGTGTACTCTTAAGGAGTAGGATCTTGACAATTGGTATCAAAGCTGTGTGTTCCAAGTTCCTGACAAGTCCATACATAGTACCTGTGATGATAGCACTAAATATGGATAGAGAATGGCACGTGTACATATTCACATAACATAAACAATATTACTATATGGTATAGATTTACATTTCCACAAATTTATGATATGATGAATTCCTTAAGTGGAATAAAGTATTTTAGAAATATTTACTTAAAAATTAGGTATCACTAAATTAGGATCCGTGAAGGGGATGAATGGAAAATGACATTTAAGATGAAAGAAGGATTGTATGTGTGGATAGTCATGACATTTAGATTTATTAATGAACCTAACACATTCATGAGGATGATGAATGAATTGTTTAATCCATTCTTAGGGAAATACATCATCATGAACTTGGATGAAATTTTAGTTTTTATCAAACTAAGGAGGAATATGTGACACACTTGAGATGTGTGTTGATTTGAATTCATGAGGAGAAGTTGATAATTAATGTAAATAAGTGAAGCTTCATGAAATAATAATTAGTTTATTTAGGTTTTTCATCTCCAAATAAGGATTGAGGATGTACCTTGAGAAGGTACACATGATAGTAGAGTGGCCATCTCCTAGAAGCACTTTTAAATTTGAATTTTTCATGGTTTAGTGAGGTTTTATAGGAATTTAATAAGAATGTGCAATGATCATAGAAACATTGTGTGAGGATCAGAAGACATTCATTTGGATTGAGGAAATAGAGCACAAATTTCAATAGTTGAAGATGAAAGTAATGGAGAAGCCAGTGTTAGCACTACCAAATTTCAACAAAGTGATCCAAGTTGATTGTGATGCAAATGGTTCCACTCTAGGTACAGTACTGAGCTAAGAAGGGAGGCCCGTATCCTATTTTAGTGGATACGAGGCACAAATATTTAGTCTATGATTATGATTTCTATGCCATAATACAAACACTAATAAAATAGAGGCATTGTATATTTCCAAGGGAATCTATACTATATACAAACCACCAGGTGCTATAGTTCATTAATATTCAAGAAAAGTTGAACCAAATGTATATGAAGTGGTTGGAATATATATAGAATTACACATTTGAGTTGAAGCACAGAAGTGGAAGATCGAACAAGGTCATTGATGCACTAAATATAAGATCATTGATGATGAAGGAAATTATGGTTGAATTATTCGGTTTTGATTCAACAAAATATTTATATGCATAGTATAAATATTTTTGAGTTGCATGAAAATCATGTGTAAATCTAACCAGCTTAAATTAGATGCCATGGTTGGGTTATGGAATACAATATGGTATGCTTTTCAAGGGTGTGTATATGTGTATACCCTGAGGATTGATGTGTGAAAACTTTATGAAGGAAAATCGTAGTGGAGGATTGGTCAGACACTTAGGGAATGACAAGATGATTGCACTGCTAGCTAAAGGTTATTATTGGCCAAGGATGGGTGTGAATGTACATGTATATGTTGAGGTGTATGGTTTTCCATTTTTTTAAAGAAGGTAGCCAAAATATGGGTTTATACCAATCCTTTACCACACTAGAGATACCATGGGAAAACATCAACATGGATTTCATGATTTGATTGACCAGAACACAGAAGAACAGTGATTACATATTTTTCACAATAGACCATTTCTCAAATATGGCACATTTTATTTCCTATAGAAAGAATGGTGATAGGTAAATGTCACAAATTTATTATTCATAGATGTGGTGAGGCTACATGGGCTTCCCATGCAACATAGTGTTAGAAAAGGACACCAAGTTTGTAGGGCATTTTTGGTGCACAATATGGAAGAAATTAGGAACAAGGATGAATTATAGTTATTCATATTACCCATAGGCTAATGGATAAATGGGAACCATTAAACAAGATCCTTGGAAGTTTGTTTAGGTTCCTAGTAGGAAACAATTTGGTGTAATGGGACATGGTGTTGGCATAGGTCAATTTCACATATAAAAATTATATTAATCAAATCATATGAAGAACACATTTTTATGTTATTTATGGAGTTAGTCCAAGAGGAGTCACCAAACTAAATAAATTAGATGAGGCACATGGAAGGAACACGGAAGCAAAGGACTATGCTAAATATATGTGAAGCGTACACAAATAAGGGAAACAAAGGATAAAGCAAAGTAGCCAAGAATACAAGTAGTATGTAGATGAGAAGCCCAGGTGGAAGGAATTTTAAGAAGGTGACTTAATGTTAATAAATTTTTGAAAGGAAATATTTCGATGAGGAACTTATAATAAATTAAATTTGAAAAATATAGGTCATGCAAAGTCTTGGGAGAGTTTCGGCTAATGCATACGAGGTCAAGCTAATAAAAGGGATGGATATATAACATGTTTTCAATGTATCATATGTTTATGATTTTCATGAGGCATGAGAGGAAGGTGAAGGAGAAAATAGAAGGCACAAGTTTCATATTGGAGGGCATGAATACCTTAATATGAAATAAATATAATCTTAGACTTGAAAGTTTTGAAAAGGACACATAGGAAGGAGTATAACAAGTACCTACTAAAGTATAAGAATCACGTGGAAGAAGGTGCTTCATGGTTAAACCTTTCAAATATTATCCATTATGGATATGATCTCAATAATATCAACTTGTGAGTTGGGGCTTACATTTAAGTTACCTAGTGTGTCTAATGCAAGAGCATCCTGGTGTAAAAGTTATCTTGCATCATTTTGAAGCTAAATATTTTTTTACAATAAATCGAGTGCACTTAATTGAGAACAATGATGTGAAAGTTTAGGATTGAATTCACACATGCAATTTATAGGGCACTAGTGTGAAAATATAGATGGAAGAGTGTTCACGCAAGATAAATAGTGCACATGTGTGAAAGAGTATTAGAACAAAATCCCATAAAAGGAACAAGTTGCTAAAATACATAATTGTTTGATCAGGAGGCCATGTCATCCTAGCCATAAAGTTTTAATTAGGCCTATAGGGGAAAATTTTAATAAATGTAGGAAGCATATTGGCTGGGATCTTCGTAGGAAAATCAAATTCAAACCTTAAACTACCAACATAATTAATTTTGTAGTTGGATCGATTGGTCGGAAGACCATCTTGAAGACCCTTGTAAAGGGTATATAAATAAATGGATTATGAGAATCATTCATCTAATTACGTAGGACAAGGAGACTCTGCCAAAATTTATATCTAACTAAAAGAGAGGAAAAATGAGTGAGTACCTTGTATAGGAATTGAGAGCTAGATAGAAATAGGCCAGGTTGTTTAATGTAACAACATTATAATCAGGTTAAGATTTGGATATTTCACTTTAAATTTCATGTATTCTATTTGAAACAATAAATAAATTACTCTTAAATTTATGTCATTTCAAGTGTTTGTGCATGAGTGTGACTGAGACATAATTTGGGCTACATGGATTGACTTCCTTTCAATGTGAACTCGGTTCATGACTGGGTATAAAAATTAAATTATGGACATATAACATGAAATGAATAAGTTTTGGCCATACTTGATAGTGAAACATTTATTTATCAAAATGAATCATCACAATTTAAAATACTTCTTGTAACAAAGAGCCTCCTCACTAGATCATAAAAAAAGAGTCACCAAACTGATAAGTTATGATTATGAAATAACCTATAAGAAAGGAAAGGAGAATGTGTTCATGTATGCATCTCTAACATATATGAGGATTAGAAAATGCTATGTATATTATTTCTACCCGTTACAGAATGGATGTATGACATCCAGAAGGAGTGGCACTAGGACACTCACACACAATAGTTCATCCAACAATTGTAAGGTGACCCTACCTCCAAACATAACTACCGTTGGGATGGATAATAATTATTTTATAAAGGTTGATTTATTTTAATCCCCAAGTTAGTGATACAAAACAAGAGTGTACTCTAATTGCATGCACCATCCTCATTTAGTCACTCAAATTCTCTAAAAACATATGAGTGGGTTTGTTATAACTTATTTTGGTAGGGAAGTGAGAAATACATCAAGAGATTTTTTTAAGAATGTGATACATATCAACATTATAAAGAAAAAAAGTGGTAAATCCATGCTTACTATGTACACTATCGATTCCTACATGACTCTATATAGATAATTCAATGGATCTAATTGAAGGTCTTCTAAAATTCAGAGGAAAATCAATCATGCTAGTGGTGGTGGATTGCCTCGCCAAATACTCCCATTTTTTTCCTTGGCCCATCCCTACACCTCTTCATCCATCACCCAAACTTTCCTTGACCAAATTTTCTACCTTCATGGCATCCCTAATTCTATTGATTCTAATCATGACTCAACTTTTACTAGTCATTTTTTACGAGAATTATTAAAAAAATTGGAACACAACTAAAAATGAGCTCTGAAAATCACTAGAAAAAAGATGGGAAAACTAAAATTGTCAAAAAATTATTATAAATGTATCTATGATGTTTCAAATCTGACCAAAAACATCAGTGGGTCAATTAATTACCAACTAGTGAATGACGGTATAATTCCACACATCACACAACCATAAAAATGTTAGGAATTAATATTCACATAGTAGCGAGTGATTATTTTTTATGTGAGTAATATAATTCTAATATTTTATTATTGAGTGCCTATATCCTTTTTATTATGATATCAAGAGGGATATATATATGTAACCCACTATATTGAATACGGTAATTTTATGGATTAAAATTCTCACATTTGGATATTTTATCCATGAATCAAAGCATGTTTTCTAGCGGACTCTAAAAAATATTTTTTTTTTAGGGGGCAAAACAATGGCTATGCAGTGCAAACCATGTGAAAACCCTATTTTTTAGTCCTCTATTATTTCATTATTTTTGTCAATAAATATGCAATGTAAACCACGTGCATACTCCATTATCATTCATTCATCATATTCATCAATTTTGAGCTTGACATTTTAATGGGATAATTGATGTCTACCCAAAAACTCTAAAATGTGTTAGTATCTTTGGCATTTACCATGGATTCAACATATCATGCATGGGAATACAATGGAAGGGTAAGGGAAGCCAATCTTCACCTATTGGATGCCTATTCCATTCTCCATTCGATGGAAATTTTGTTAGGTCACAATGTTGGAGAAACATAAATTTGTGCTTGTTGTCAAAAGTCACATGTCGAACACGTTTTGGTTCAATAATTGAACCAAGCTATAAAATATACCAAAATGTAGCATTGTGACCTCATATAACTCATGTGGAGTTAAGGTGGTTTGAAGAGGGTGTTTCTGTAAGCCTCAAGGTGAAACGACATGGATGTGACAAATATAGACTTATCATTTGTCTTTGTTCTATCCCATTGAGAGAAAGGTGTGAAAGGTTAAATGATTTATTTTTTGATGGGAGGCATATCTATTATTGTTTTTAAAACTATAGTTGCTCCCATTGAGCATGTCAAGCTGTTGATTCAAAATCAGAATAAAATATTGAAGTTTGGTTGGTTTTATGAGTTGTACTAAGGAACTTAATGTTGCACTCCAGGATTATTTTAAGAAACTGTGCAATTTTAAGAAAAGGACATGGCATTAACTCCCTCACATCCCTATTAGTCTTGCCTCAATATGGGTAGGTTTGTAGTGAGACTAGAATTTTCATGACCATGCATTTGATGGTCTTCAAGAAATCAAACCCAAACACTATATAATTGAGTTAGGGTTTTAACTGGCAAAAAAAACCATGCATCCTCTATTAGGGTTTGTAGTACCTAGTGTGTATTTTGTTTAGTTAATACATTTTTGTAGATAGTATGTTAAATCTTTATTTTATGTATGTAAATTATCATAGTTTTTAAGGTTTGTTATGTTGTTCCATTATGAATTAATTTTTCTAATATTATCTTTTGGATAGTTTGTTTATTTAATGGTGTTATTATTTTTATATATTTTTTTTCTCAATGATCTTCATTAAGATTGGTGTATTAATTTATCTAAACAATACAAATATTGACCATGGTGAATGAATTTACCATTTAATGGTAATGAAAAGCTAAGGAATGACTTTAAAAAATGGTGAATTCCCTTATTATACGTTTTGAGAAAATAAGTTTTGATGATTAAACCACATCTCAGTTGTCATAATATTTTATTTTAGTGTCATAATATTTTTTATTTGATAGTATATTGAACATTTTGATTTTTTTGGTCATTATTGTAAACATAGATTAATAACATGAGTATCATTGAGATCGCTCATTGTTTGACATTATTATTAAAGATTTATGATAGATAATTATAGTATTATTATGTAAATTGATATTTTTTTTCTAGATGATTTATAATTAATAATAATAATAATTTAATTAAATTAAATTATTTTTAACTTTGATGTTTTCAATAGATAAATTTCTACAAGGGATGTAAAAAAATTGACATTTTTTTATAACTATTGATGTTTTTGATATATAAAAATTAAAAAAATAAGTTCAAATGTGTTGAAAAATTTTAATCATAAGATAAATTATAAACATTTAACCATTGAAAATGAGATGCCAATGCCACATTCTTTACCCCAATTTTTTAATCTCGTAACATGGAAATTTTGACACCTTTTTTGTTCAAAATATCCACTCAACTCTTTTGACTTTTTTGGCCACCAAAATGGTTGTTTTCAATGTCCACACATGGAAAAACTATCAAAAAAAAAAAGTCTAACGTTATAATGTTTCAGTATTTCGTGGTCACTCTTGGAAATAATAGTTGACATAAATGAGCAGTTGACTAGATTACATCTTATGTGATTGACTATTGTTATCATACAAGAGCTTATAAAAAAAAATTGTGACTTGGAACGTCATGTTTTGATTGAGGTTCAGAGTGAAAAATGTTACACCCCTCTTTAAACAAAAAATAGATTACAAGAAGGATTGTTGACACACCCACTCTTTTGTTTTACACTTTAGGGGAGAAATCCCAATTAATTAAAGCTTGTACTTTACTTTTTAGTTATGTCCCTAATGAATTTTATGCAATCTAAGATTTTTTTCCCTTAAGAGGATATAAATAGTGTGTTGTTTTGTGCAAATGTTTGATTTAGTTAGTAATGTCTTTAGGGATGATTGAGATAGATATAGTTCATGCTTTTTATTATTAGATTTTTTTGAATGGACAAATAATTGTCTTGTTTGTGACGTTGAAGTGATGAGAGATGTAATTTGGATTTTATGTCAATTAATACTCATATTTGTGGTATATTATTTTATTATGTTAACAAATAGGTTCTTGTAATTTTTCTTCTTTAAGTGTACCAATTGAGACTACAATGTTTCAATCATGACCTTTTTTTAGGCTGGAAATAATAGTTGATATAAATGAGCAATTGACTAGATTACATCTTATGTGATTGACTATTGTTATCATTCAAGTCTTATAAATTATTTTTGTGACTTGGAACGTCATGTTTTGATTGACGTTCTTAGTGAAAAATGTTGCGCCCATCTTTAAACAAAAAATAGATTACAAGACGAATTGTTGACACACCCCTTTAGGGGAGAAATCTTGATTAATTATTGCTTGTAATTTACTTTTTATTTATGGCCCTAATGAATTTTCTGCAATCTAAGATTTTTTTCCCTTAAGATGATATAAATAGTGTGTTGTTTTGTACAAATATTTAATTTAGTTAGTGATGTCTTTAGGGATGATTAAGATAGATATAGTTCATGATTTTTATTATTAGAATTTTTTTGAATGGACAAATAATTGTCTTGTTGGTGGCATTGAAGTGATAAGAGATGTGATTTGGATTTTATGTCGATTAATACTCATATTTGTGGTATGTTATTTTATTATGTTAACAAATAGGTTCTTGTAATTTCTCTTCTTTAAGTGTACCAATTGAGACTACAATGTTTCAATTGTGACCTTTTTATAGGTTGGAAATCATAGTTGACATAAATGACCAGATGACTAGATTACATCTTATGTGATTGACTATTGTTATCATTCAAGTGCCTATAAATTATTTTTGTGACTTGGAACATCATGTTTTGATTGACGTTCACAGTGAAAAATGTTATGCCCCTCTTTAAACAAAAAATAGATTACAAGACGAATTGTTGACACACCCACTCTTTTGTTTTACACTTCAGGGGAGAAATCCCAATTAATTATTGCATGTACTTTACTTTTTATTTATGGCCCTAATGAATTTGCTGCAATCTAAGACTTTTTTTCCCTTAAGAGGATATAAATAGTGTGTTGTTTTGTAAAAATGTTTAATTTAGTTAGTGATGTCTTTAGGGATGATTGAGATAGATATAGTTCATGATTTTTATTATTAGATTTTTTTTAATGGACAAACAATTGTTTTGTTTGTGACATTGACGTGACGAGAGATGTGATTTGAATTTTATGTCAAATAATACTCATATTTGCGGTATGTTATTTTATTATGTTAACAAATAGCATCTTGTAATTTATCTTATTTAAGTGTATCAATTGAGACTACAATGTTTCAATTGTGACCTTTTTTTAGGCTGGAAATAATAGTTGACATAAATGAGTAGTTGACTAGATTACATATTATGCGATTGACTATTGTTATCATTCAAGTGCTTATAAATTTTTTTTGTGACTTGGAACATCATGTTTTGATTGATGTTCAGAGTGAAAAATGTTACACCCCTCTTTAAACAAAAAATAAATTACAAGATGAATTGTTGACACACCCACTTTTTTGTTTTACACTTTAGGGACTAAATCCCAATTAATTATAGCCTATACTTTACTTTTAATTTATGGTCCTAATGAATTTGATGCAATCTAAGATTTTTAACCTCGAGAGGATATAAATAGCGTGATGTTTTGTACAAATGTTTAATTTAGTTAGTGATGTCTTTAGGGATGATTGAGATAGATGTGTTCATGATTTTTATTATTGGATTTTTTTGAATGGACAAATAATTGTCTGGTTTATGACATTGAAGTGATGAGAGATGTGATTTGGATTTTAGGTCGATTAATACTCATATTTTTGGTATGTTATTTTATTATGTTAACAAATAGGTTCTTGTAATTTCTCTTCTTTAAATGTACCAATTGAGACTACAATGTTTCAATCATGACCTTTTTTAGGCTGCAAAGATGAAGACAAACAATTTCCAAATTTGGAATTCATCTCTCATAAAGAGTGGTGGCATTGTTTTTTCTTGATCCTCATTACCTTTTCAATCCAAAAATCACATGAAATGGGATGTGAGCCTACATTTTGGTTTGTTGTTTAAAATGTATAAGTAATTTAAAACGATTGGAGAGGCAAGCTTATGAAAGTGAAATATTATACCTTGGTATATATGATCCAAATGTCTTTTGAAACAATAAGTTCTAATTTATTTTCAAAGGCCAAAAATAAAGTGAAGGCTTTTCGGGGAAAGTTTTTTAGGTGTTGGCATCTCACTCAGTGTGAAATGGGGCTGATGTTGTTATGCAAGCACATTCAATGCACCCCCTTATGTGGATTGGATTATTTACCAGTCCTCTTTATTTTCTTACCACCTTTTTTTGTTTATTTTGTTGGATTTTAGGGCAAAGCCCTACCAAATCTAAATCATGGTTTAAGCCCTCTCACTAGGCCACTTCTTTGAGTTCTTTTCATTTTCGTGGGTATCCATTAATGTCTACTCTTGAGTTTTGAGAATGGTTTAAAATGTTGTGATGGTTTTTTCATGAATAGGTTATTTAATCTATTTTAATATATATATTTATGCTATGAGAAGTATAACACAAATGGTAGCGGATATAAATAATAGAGATTAAGGGTCATTTTATTTTTTAAATCTCCCTCTATTGAGCATATTTATTAGACACTACTACCATTTTACCAAATAGTAGCTTTTCGCAAAAGAATTGTAACTTTTTAGTGATTTTTGAAAGTTCAAAATTTGGTGGCAGTTTCATTTATAACATTGCTAATGTGAAGTTTTGCTTTGTCACTTCCATCATACATCAATCTTTGCAAGGTTTTCCAATTTTGTCTTAGTTATAGGTCTTGGACCTCATTGTGATATTCTAAATTCGCAAGCATCAACTTATATTTCTTGCATCCATCGTTATTTTCCACATTTAAGGCTCCCCTCAAGTCAGATGCGAGCAATGGCAAAGGTGCATTTGGGACTTTTGTATATGTCATTGTTTCTAAGTATACAAATGCGTCATGACTAGTGACATTTATTATTTAAACATTTTTAATCCTTGTGCTTCACTTTATAATATATATATAATTCAAGCTCAAGGCTTAAAAACATTCAATCTTAGCTTATGTGTATCTTCTAATGCTTGAAATCAATCTGATTACACCTCTCTTAATGTAATTAGTAGATATGCATAATGTGGGATTGTTTTAAAAAACCTTAAATGTTTTTAAGAAAATGAAATAGGTGTCTGTAAAGCTAGCTTGATTAATATTTTCCAATGTTCAACAAATGCCAAAAAAAAAAGTTGGGAACAATATGTGGAAATCCATCAAAAATAATATTTATTCAAGCTTCAAATTTCCTTAACCTTTATCCCCACTCTAAAATTTCAACAAAGGTCAAAAATTGTAAATAGAAGGTCTTATTCAACGCAATAATGAGAGCAAGTCGTTATATAGCATATCTGCTTTTTTAGTTTGCATAAAAGCACGCAAGGAAATGAAAATACAAATGTTTCATGGTATTATTTCTATAATTATTTTCAAGGAAATTACATGCTATAAGGAATTATTACAAACATAAAAAGATGTGCATTAACTAAACTTCAATGTTTATAATGACAAAAATTATCACCCATGTAGCTTACATCTCATTAAGACATTTTCACAAAAAGATTTTGAGTTATCTAATGGGGGCTTTGAATATAAGAAAATGATATCGTGAATTTCAAACAACAATATAGTGAGGTGATAAACTTCTCAGTCACCTAGAGATATAAACACATTGTCACATCTTAATATTTGTGTTTCACATATCAACTATTTCAAGTGTTATAAGGTTCATTTTTCCTCTTTCAAAGGCATATCAATTTACTATTGGCCAACATCGTTTTAATATCTTTCTTCACAAAGTAAAAAAATTATTGAGAGCGATAATTGAGTACACAATGGTGCTTAACCAAGTGCTTAAGAATCACTAGTAGGTATAGTGATTGTAGTATTATCACAATGAAACAAATGATAGGAATAGGAAATGGATGAGCAACTAAGATGGGTCACCACTATGAATTTAAAGACCATGTAAGATGTTGTTGGCCTCCCCAGGACCCTAATGAGCATGACCTCATTCAAGACCTCAAGGAGTAAATAAAATTAGTTTTGTAGTATCAATGTTCAATGCAGAGCCAGCTTAGTGAAGCATTGGCCATCATAAGTAAGCACAATTTTCCCGAGGCTTGGAAAACCCTACAAAAAATAAAAGAAATTAAGTTAGGAAAATCAATCCATGTATAAATCATCATTCCTTGGCTTTGCTCAAAGCATGTAGTAGATGATACAGTGAGATAAACCATCACTACAAATTTTAAGAACCACAAAAGATATTTTAGGTCCCCATGGGATCTCGATGAGCATGCCCTCATTCAAAACCCATAGAAGGATCAACTAAAATCATTTTTTGTAGGATCAATTCTCATTACATATCCAACTTAGTGAAGCATTTTCCATCATAAGCAAGCATGATGTCCCTAAGGTCTATAAAACCCTATTGTTAGGCTCTTTCCAACAATGACAATAAAAGGTGTTAAGTTAGGAAAATCAGTCTTATTATCACCCAAATTTGCAACTATGGAAGATTGTTCAATCCTTCCAAATTTGGGGTAACATGGAGACAATCCTGGGTTGTGGGTGGCCTAATAGGTGGATTCAATCTCTAGATTTTAGGGATAGTTCCCCTTGATGTATCACTTAGGCTCATTCACTAATCTATTAACTTGTTAGGAAAATGGAGAGAAACCTACTCTAATGGAGGTGATGCCCCAAAACTAATTGACCACTACCAACTAGTTTCATGTGCACATCAACCATGAGATTAACTTGAACATACACTACTCTTAATCTGCATTTCCTACATCAATAATTCATTTTGTAGGTTTTGATATATGTTTGGGATAGGAGGACTAATCAAGGGGTCATACAATGACACTAATGAGTATAAAACTCACTCAACCTTCACACTTCACTTGAACAATTCACATGACCTGCAAAGAAGTTTTCAAACTGCATATGAGTGTTAGAAAAGGACAACATGCCAAGGAAGACTAAGCAAAACACTTGACAAGATCAATTAGTCATGCACACACACTAAATACAGTCAAAGGAGGAGGTAAAACCAGTAGTTTTTCATTGATCAAAGGCATACAAATGGGTAGAGCTTTACCAAACCCAGGTAAATGATCCATACAAAGCCAAATAAGACTAAATTTATAGAGAATGAGAGTAGAGGAGAGAGAGAAGCATAGAAGAGAGAGGTTGACAAGTGTCAATAAGGAGTTATAATCAATAAAGAGGTTGAAGAATAGTTTCATAACGTCTCCAAAGACATGTGTTGCTTCCTTGAAGATGCATACTCATCCAAATGGCATAAGAGTCTTAATATTTGCTTGACACCTTGATTTGCTTCTTCAAACTGCCCTTCTCTTAGATTGGAAAGTGACAAGTGGCACTCATTGGTCATCAAGTCATGTCGAACTAATCTCTGCCCTTGTTCTTGAAACTTTGCATCAGTTTATAATCTCCTTATCCTGGCATTGCAATGATGATTATCTCTTCTTATGTGTCTTGAAGCCCACTTGAATTCACTATGTCACTTTTGCCTAAATGGCTCAAATATCGATTTCATATTTATGAGTGCAACCTATCTTCATTAAAGTCATCTCCCAACCTTAACAAACCTAAATCATCCCATTTGGATCTATCAAAGACTCTCCAACATTTCATTTTTCACCCAAAGCTTACACTTGTCTTCAATTCCTTGTAACCCTGAAAACACATAAAGATCCTTATGTAGAATAATCCACATATGTGCTTGGGAAACTAAGGATAGTTTTGAGTGCCTACTTGCCTTTCCATCTTTTTGAAAATTTTCATAACTTAAATTTGAGTGGAAGTGTACTTATTCTGCTTGTTTCTCTCTCCAATTAGGCCTCTAGGCCTAGAATCTGAGGTTTTGCTCCAATGACCCCACACATATGTGAAACTCCAAATAAGTGTTTCATTCACTTTTATGATCCACTGACCATGCTCCATGCCAAATTTTGGATTTTAAAGCCTTGTGTAGGTGGGTGAACCAAGAAATGGCCAAAAAACCTAGTCTTTCACAAGCTTTCTCATATTGCCTTCAAGGAACAAACCTGTAGGAGCACTTTCAAGGTCAAATGTATGGATTTTTGGACCTGAGGAGATAAAAGACACCTAAATCCACCTTCTCTAATGGTTTTCATCTATATAGGAGGTCAAACACCCTATTTTAAGCCCAAAATCTCACAAAAACATAGCATTTAGTGTATCCGTATAGGTGCACGTACAAGCAATTATCATGGTGAGGGTCCTCATGGAGTGAGGAATGATATTTAGGTGGTTTCAAGGGTCATCCAGTTCATCTTGGGTATTTATAAACACTATCTCTCTCATTAAGTCATTTTTTGCCTTTTTGGTAACATGTGACATGCTTATCATCTTAACGATGATTCATAAATCTTGGGGCCTTAATCAATGAATAAATGCCACAAATCACAAGTAGACAAGTCCCATTAACATCCCCTAGGATATAGGGCTCCCATGTAGCTTGTTTGTACTATTTTGAGCTTGAAAAAGTGCTTCTCGGGCTAGTAGGTATGTAACACCCATATTGACTGATTATAATGGTTTACTTTTTCCAATCTTCTCCATAGTCCTATTACAACCACCATTAGGTCATGCTTAGGTTTTGTGAGCAAAACAATTCAAGAGACCCTATTGACTGTATTTGAGCCATTTTCTCGACTTTGAGGTTTGAGGCAAGCTTGTGGTAATTGTATGACCTTGTATACAATGTTTTAAATCACCCCTATAAGTTTGATATGGTAGTAGGACTGCCCAAGTCTAGGCAAGTCTCTTCCAATGTGAGGCTTTCATTCTTTTGCTTATGAGTGTGGACCTACAGGTCTGCAAACTTGTAGGTCCACATTTGGACATTATTTAGACCATAAAGAGAAACTATATTTGTGTATCATAATCTGAAACCTCTTCAATTTACCTTAGACACCTTTGGATCAAGCCAACTTGTCTTGGGAAACTCAAAATACCCTTTCTTTTGCAAGGTTCTGATTCTCTTGACTGTGCCTTAGCTCACACTGTGGATTTTCTTTTTATGAGTAGTATATAACCTATATAATCACCTTTAAACTCTTCACTTACCTTCTTGAGACCCTTAAATCATCACAATGCTTCCAAATCATGAAAATCTCCTACAATTTTCATACACATTCATGCATAGATTTGTGAGTGTCAATACAGGCCTGCTAAGCCCAATCAACTTTTTAGGTTTGTCATTATCTTCAAGTGTTTAGTCATTCAATGAGAGTAATGTGAATCTCAAAATATAAATGGAAATGTCTTTGTTCCCCTCATCTCACATGCATACTTTCAGGTACTCTCCTTATGACTTGAGACCTCATGTTGCTCATATTTTGACCATTCTGCTTGTAGGTGCATTATATCACTGCAAGCTTAGGATGGGTTCTTTGTATAGCACTCTTTGATGTTTCTCAAGATAATTATTAGGTTTCAAGTGCTTCCATAAACTTATATATTCATCTAAACCAATCTCCCATGCCAAACATTTCATCTTGCCTCTCAAGCTTGAAAACCAACTTAAATTTCTCAAGCAAGCCTCTAGGTGACAATATTGACTCCTTGGCTATGACCTTGAGGGTTTAGGCTTTTGAATAGAATTCTTATCACTCTAATATCATTGAATGATATTATCATAGGTTTCAAACATAATTTTCTATTTTCATACCTTAAAGACTTTGTCTCTCAATGTCCATGTCCTCTTACTCTTCATGTTCCTATGACAGGGTTGTTGTTTGACTTGGACTATCCACACTGCAAATGTGATTGTAGGTTTTATTCAACTATCCTTATCCTTTGAGATCATTTGTAAATTGATTAAGAGACTCTTGGGACTCTACTTTCCCTTTTTCCTGAGTCATTCACTCTTATAAACACCAAAACATTCATCTTTTCTCTCATTATCTTGTAGGTTCACATTGGAATTTTAAACTATTATCAAGGTGCTCCATGTGGCTTTCATGAGACTTCAATTCCATCAACACCATTCATGGGGTCATACCACTTATGAAATCCTTTAAACTCATTCTCATTTGTCCATCTGATGTGAGGTTTAACAATCCTATAGGTAGATCTGTAGATGTTTGCACCTTTACATTAGAGGCATACCATGACTCAACATTACCTTGTGTGAAAAATATAGGTTGGAGGGATATGAAAAGAAGATGAGAAGCTTGCAGGGAACCATTAGATAATTCTTCATGCATTGAAAACCCAGACTTATCACTTCAGGATTACAATAGAGTCTACCTTGGCCTGCAACTTCACAAACATGGAGGTTTTGTTTCCTCTCAATTGTTCACATGTGCCAAACCCAATGGATGAAAGTGTGATATGGTTTTGCATAACCCTATAGACCTTCAATGATAATCATCATGTTTACAACTTACTTTAAACTGCCTTTCCAAGGATAAAAATGAGCATGTGGATTTTATACAGGGTTTAAGACCACCTGATGGTCTTAACAATCGTTCATAAAGGAGGGGCCACCAATTTTATGACTATGGCCATGAATTTGAAGTTCATTAGGACCCCCTCCTTTGGTAAAAAGCTCAGGTGCTAACTCCCACTGTACTTTACGAA
Organism: Torreya grandis; assembly: GCA_037957365.1. Taxonomy (NCBI): domain Eukaryota; kingdom Viridiplantae; phylum Streptophyta; class Pinopsida; order Cupressales; family Taxaceae; genus Torreya; species Torreya grandis. The sequence goes on along the minus strand of JARHVA010000599.1, from coordinate 4,397,112 downwards.
ATGAGCACATGAAATTTACCTTTGTGAACTTTCCAAGAGAGTGATGGAAGAGGAAGTGTTTTTTGCATTCTCTAGACGTATATGATGTAGATCTTATCACACTTTGTCCTTGATCAATGAATCACTTCCTTAGGCATGGGATTATGGAACCATTCACCATGCAAAGATCAAAAATTCACCTAACTACTTTATGGATAGTAAGTCTCTATCATGCTTAGGATAGTCATATAAGAACTCTTTACTCATCAATGACTATCTTCTTCACTTCTCTTTCCACCTACACAACTCTGACTACGTAATTTTCACTCCTTATAGCCCTTTTTTGGGGTTTATTTGATTTGTACAGCACCGTATGGAAGCCATGTGGGAAAATTCCAACTATTTTAGACACCCTCTATTTAGTTGGACCTCGTAGTGAAATTTCAAGATGAAACTCCAATTGGAAGACCTCTTCTCAACACCTTTTAGCTCTTTGTTTACCCCTATTAGGCCTATTCTACCTCTATGTCAACACAGTCACCTCCACACGTGTCTGTCTATATGTATAAACCTTGAATACTCCAAAATATATTATCATGCTTTGAAACCTTCTTGATGACAAAGTTTGGTAGACTTTTGACGATGGAAACTCCTTAAAATGGAATTTGAAACTCAAAACCCTAGGTTAGGGCTTGCAAACCCTGAAATAACCCCAGAGCCTACAATTTGCTCATGCATGCTTTGTAAAAGGTTTAAAAGGGTCTAATGAGTTTATTGAGTACTTTCTAACACTCTCACACCTTTCCAAATTCCCAAATCACAACACTTACACCTTTGTTCCTTCTTTTCACCTCAATCTTGCACTCACAACATGCAAATATATAATTTGTAAGGTCTGTAAGAGCACTATCTTGAAACTTTGAACTCCAACAACGTTTTATCCTCTTGTCCAATATTGCTTGGATTTGGAAAACATTCTCAAGTCTATCTTAGTCATAAATCATCAATTCCGTAGCCTCTCTTCAATGCTTATCCCAAGTTCTTGTTATAACTAGTTAATCAATTTCCTCTCCTACAGTATGCCAATGCTTTCTTGTGAGTTTTGGATCCAAAGAGAGGTTACAACGTCTACATAGATATGTTAGTATTTTAAATACCTTATGAAACTATTATAACACTCCTCAGGTGCTTTCTTGCCTGATATAATCTTTTCCAAGATTCTCCAATTACACACTGCCTGTGTATACACTAATCTACATGTTTGCATATTACTTCAAGCAAAGTTTCCATAAAACAAAGATTACAAAACAATGAAAAATTATTCAAGAATATCATAATAAACTTACCAATTTAGTGTATACATTTTCATACAACACACTTTAAAGTTCCACTTCTCAAACACATTGACTATAGTGAATTCTTTCAATGCACAGATCATAGTCTTATCACAGAATTTCATATCACATCAAATTCATTTTTCAAAAGCCGATCACCCACCTTATATGTCTACCTCGAATGAGATATCAGGTTATAAAACCAAAAATAACTCCTAAATTCCCTAGAAAGATGCATAATTGATTCTTGGTTCATTTCCTTTGTAGTGGTCTTTTAGTTACATTGCATCATTCTTGATTTTTGCATAATATAAAATGTTTAGAACCATGAAAATAGATTAAAGATCATTTTATGAACCTATTATAGTCTTAAAACTCCTTAGACGCATTTTATAACATCTTATCACCTTCACAAACATATAATATTCCTTAAAAAGGCTTGGCAAGATTCAAATTTTCAAAAGAGGTTTTTGGTGGGAAAGCTAGATTTTAAATTCTATGCATCTTGGGACTACCTAAACTCCACCTTATGACTTCTCAAGACCTCTAACACGTATAAGACACTTAATAGACTACCTTAAGACAAAAATGAGTCAACTTTGGGGTCCTTATAGGATGCCCCTGCATCAAAATACCAAGCTAAAAAATGTTTGCCATAGGTGTTGACTTGGTGTATACTCCTGTCTAATTGCAATGTACCTCCTTATAGAAGGTATCTGCATCTACTTGCCTCTCATAGAGGTGAACATGTTCTTTGGCCCCACAATTATTAGGCCTTCTCTAGTTCATCTTCTTGAATGGTATACCTGCATATGCAACAAAATTATATAGAAAACAATAGTTGTCATCTATTGCTTGTCTTGAATATGTATACCATGCTTCCACTCCTGCAAATTGATCCACCATATCCTTTTTTTCATGATCAACTACTGCTGAAAATATTTAGTCTTCTTTCTTCATCCATACTTCTTGTGTTTCCCACTCCATTTCATGTACAACTCATTCTTGGTCCTTGTATGCCACATGTTTATGTGGACTTTTGGTTTGTTGTTGTATATCACCATTATGACTGCCCTTTAACTCCATATACAATGATTGCATGCTCATTTTCAATATCTCATTACCTTGATTTTTCACGCTTTTAAGATTGTCTTGTAAGTCACTTGACTATCTTTCATGGACCTGTTGCATGTTACTCAACTCATTGGCATTTCTCTCTTGTTCCAGACTCTCTCTCAAGCATTTGAGTTTGGCTACCATTCCTTCTATGAATCCACAACTTGAAATCATTATCAAATGTTGGGATAAACTTTTAAACAACTCATTTACATACTTGAAAAACTTTTACTTGGCAAAGGTACAACCATCTCACCTTTGGCTGCCATAGTCATCTTAGGTTGTTCATTCATCTTTGCATCTTCAGCGTGTTGCACCAACTCCTTATGACCTGTCATCAATACTTTAGAATAAACACCAATAACATGATCATCCTCCTTCAAAGGCATCAATGTGTGCTTGTTTCCCTTGTGTTCTAACAAGTAAGTGTCTTCACCCCATCATGACTAGTTGACCTATCAAACAGCCATGGCCTTCCTAAAAGTACATGACAAACATCCATTGGGATGATATCACATATGACCTGATCTTTATAAGTACCAATCTGAAAATCCACTAAACATTGTTCATTGACAAGAACATGATGACCCTTCTGAAACCAAGAAACTTTTTAAGGTGCAGGGTGTGGTAATCTTTAGAGGCCAAGCTTACTTACCATTTCATTTGAAACTAAATTATCCATACTCCCTAAATCTATGATCATCTTACAACATTTACCATGGGACTTACATGTTATTCTGAATAGTGTCTTCCATTGAGCAGGTTCTTTCTCCTTTGGTGGCTTAAGCAATGTCCTCCTCATCAAGAGTGACTCTCCTTCATGTTATTCAAAATGTGAAGTAGATCCAACACTTTCTTCATCTTTAGGGTACACCACCTGATTTATTCTCTCACTTCTATGAGTTCTTTCTTGTTTCTCCTCTAAACACCCCCAATATCTATGACCTACATATTTGTTGCATTTGAAGCACTTGCCTGTAAATCCACTAGTCCCTCTTCCTCGAGATGCATATCCACCTCTATAGTATGGCCTTCTACCCCTATAACCACCTCTTGGTTGTGTCTCATGCCTTTGTGAACTACTTTCACCTTCCTCATATGCATTCTTGCTTACATTCTCTCCTCTTCCTCTTATTTGTTTACCTCTTCCTCTTGTATGTTGTGTGTGTCTTCTTGTCAACTTTTCTTCGGCTTTCAGGGGTGCTTGATAAGCTTCTTTTACTATTTTCAAATTCAAAATACTAATCTCAATTTGAATAGAAAACTTAAGGCCATTTAGGTACCTTGCTACCTTTTCATCATCCTCTTACAAGTGACCTATTCTAATAGTCAACCTATGAAATTCTTTTGTATACTCTTTTATTGAATGCTCCTTTTGTCTGAGATTTTGCAATCTCTTAAACAAGTGCGTGTGGTAGTCCTTGGGCATGAACTTTCCCTTTATATTCATCACCATCCTATCCCATGACTAGATCTTTGCCTTACCTCTTTTCCTTCTCTCTTCTTGGATTCCATCCCACCACAAAGAAGCATGTCCTTTCAATCTTGTCACTGCAAATTTGACTTTCTTGGTGTCAGCCACCTCTTCATACTCCAAATATTTGTCCATGGTTTCAATCTAATCCACCAATTCGTCCACATTGAGATTGCCTTCATACATTGGCACATCTAACTTTGGTTTTGAGCCCATTTTCATCATGGCTTTAATCAATATTTCTTCCACTCTATCATCTCTTTATTATTTCTCTTTTGCTCTAGGAGCCTCTTCTTCTTTGTCACTTTCATATTCAGCTTTAACCCTTCTCCTTTGGGCTATCTCCATAGCTTCCATTCTTGCTTGTATATTCCTTGTCTCTATGACCATATTTGCCATGGTTTGCTGCATTCTCTAAGGTACAGTAGGTTTTCATTCTCTTCTAGTTGCCATCTTATCTCCTTAGTATTCCCAATATGTCCTCTGACCAACCTTACATTTTGATACCAAAATGTTGCAGAGCCTATCACACTTTATCCTTGATCAATGAATCACTTCCTTAGGTATAAGCTTATGGAACCATTCACCATGCAAAGATTTAAAGTTCATCTGACTAATTTATGGATATTAAGTCTCTATCATGCTTAGAAGATTCATATAAGAACTCTTTACTCATCAATGATTGTCTTATTATCTTCTCTTTCCACCTACACAACTCTGCCTACACAACTTTCACTCCTTGTAGCCCTTTTTGGGGTTTATTTGATTTGTACGGCACTGTACGAAAGCCAGGTGGGAAAATTCCAATTTTTTCAAACACCCTCTATTTAGTTTGACCTCTTGGTGAAATTTCAATATGAAACTCTATTGGAAGACCTATTTTCAACACCTTTTAACTCTTCATTTACCCCTATTAGGCCTATTCCAACTCTATGTTAACACAGTCACATCCACACGTGTTTGTCCGTACATATACACCTTGAATACTCCAAAATATGTTAGCATGCTTTGAAACCTCCCTGATGACAAAGTTTGGTATAATTTTATGGTGGAAACTCCTTAAAATGGAATTTGAAACTCAAAACCCTAGGCTAGGGCTTGCAGACCCTGAAATAACCCGAGAGCCTACAATTTGCTCATGCACATTTTGTATAAGGTTTCAAAGGGTCTAATGAGTTTATTGAGGACTGTATAACACTCTCACAACTTTCCAAATTCCCAAATCACAACACTTACGCCTTTGTTCCTTCTTTTCACCTCAATCTTGCACTCACAACATGCAAATATATAGTATGTAAGGTTTATAAGAGCACTGTCTTGAAAGTTTGGATTCCAACAACGATTTCTCCTCTTGTCCAATATTGCTTGGCTTTGGAAAACCTTTTTAGTTATATATCAGTCATAAATCATAAATTCCACGTCCTCTCCTCAACGCTTCTCCAAAGTTCTTGTTATAACTAGTTAATCAATTTCCTCTCATATAGTCTGCCAATGCTTTCTTGTGAGTTTTGGCTCCTAAGAGAGGTTACAACGTCTGCTTAAATATGTTAGGATTTAAAATACCTTATGACATTATTCTAACACTCCTCATGTGATTTCTTGCCTGATATAGCCGTTTTCAAGATTCTCCAATTACACACTACCTGTGTATACACTAACCTACAGGTCTACATATTGATTCAAGCAAAGTTTCCATAAAACAAAGTTTAAAAAACAATGCAAAACTATTCAAGAAGATCATAATAAACTTACCAATTAAGTATATGCATTTGGAGACAAACACACTTTAGAATTCCACTTCTCAAACACACTGACTACAGTGAATTCTTTCAATGCACAGAGCGCAGTCTTATCACAAAATTTCATATCACATCAAATTCATTTTTCAAAAGTTGATCACCCACCTTCTCTGTCTACCTCAAATGATATATCAGGTTACAAAACCAAAACTAACTCATATATTCCATAGAAATATACATAATTGATTCTTTGTTCCTTCCCTTTGTAGTGGTCTTTCGGTTACATTGCATCATTCTTGATTTTTACATAATATAAAATGTCTAGAACCATGACAATATATTAAAGATCATTTTATGGACCTAATATAGTCTTAAAACCCCTTAGACACATTTTGTAACATCTTACCACCTTCACAAACATATAAGAGACCTTACAAAGGCTTGGCAAGATTCAAATTTTCAAAAGGGGTTTTTGGCAAGAAAGCCAGAATTTAAATTCTATGCATCTTGGGACCACCTAGACTCCACCTTATGACTACTCAAGACCTCTAACACCTATAAGACACTTAATGAGACAACTTTGGGATCCTTATAGGATGCCCCTACATCACTATACTTGCATTCCAAACATGGATTTGACCTATGGAAGATGAAGAGACACTCCTAAACCGTTTTCACCTGCAAACAAGATTTCTTGGTATGCACAAGTGGTGACAAGTCTATCTTAAGCGTTGAAACTCAATTGTAACTGCTTATCATCATTTGAAACTGGCTTGTCATCAAATCCCTGCCAACTTCATGTTATATCATTCTTCATAAGTCGTATTAAAACACTTTTCTACGTGGTTTTCACTTTTTCGGGCTCTTGAAGGGATTTTTGACCATTTACACATGCTAGAGACCTATATAAGGGTTTGAAAAATGACTTAATGACCTTGAACATAACATGAAACCCATTTTGGTGCCTGTACAAACTAGAGGGGGTGTGAAATGACCCTGACACATGGCATATGATTTAACAAAACATCTTAAACCCTTAGCACCTCTTGAACCACTTGAAAACTAACATAAAGTGACTAGACAAGCTCAAGACTAGAATAGGCCATTGCCTTAATTTTGTCAAATTTACCTTAAACTATGCTAATATGTATTGAAAAAGGAAGAATTTTATGACCCTATCCTATGGTAGTCAAAAATTGGCTAACAAGTCCATGAATGGAATTTCCATTCCTCAGCTTTGGTCAAAGCACATAGTGGACGAGAAAGTGAGATAGGTTAGCACTATAAATTTTGAGAGTCATGTAATATATTACTATGTTTCCAAAAGGCGCAGATGACCATGTCTTGATTAAATAACCCAATAAGGATAAAATGAATCAGTTATCATAGCATCAAATTTCACTATATAGCTATCTTAATGAAGAAGTGGCCAACATAAGCAACATGATTTCCCATAGTTCCTAAAAAAATTACTTTGGGATCTCAAGAGTACCAGTAATAAAAAGGCATTAAGTTAGGCAAATCAACGCAAGTATGGAATCTCCATTCTTTGGCTTCAATTGGACTAGGCACTGGACAAGAAAGTGAGATGAGGTGCCGCTGTCAATTTCAAGAACCACATAAGATACCATTGGGCTCCCTAGCACCATGATGACCATGTCATCATTCAAGTTATTTCAAAGGAACAAATAAAATTAATAATTGTAACATCAATTCTCACCGCAAAGCTAGTTTAGCAAGGAATTAACCGTCATAAGATGTTTGGGTGAAGCATTGGCTATCATAATATGTTTGAGGTGAAGCATTGGCTATCAGAGAGGAGGATGAGGAGATTTTTTAAGTGAACAATGTGGAATATATTAGAATATATACTTAAGAAAGTGATATTGATACTAAAATATGAATGTCTAATGAAGAAATCAAAACATGTTAGGGTCATGAAAGTGTGATAGCAAAGCATATATAAAACATTCATGAAAGATATATTAGTGCATTTGTTCAAAACTTGAAAGAGAATAATTTCAATATATACTTCATAGTTTCTCTATCAAATAAATAGGGCTCCTAGAGCTCTAGTAAGTACTAATTGACCAATTTAGACTGGTTTGTTATGTTTGTGGTCATTCTAGAGTTACAAAGTGAGGATGTGAATTCAATCTACAATTTTCTCGACTTTAAAATACTAGAAAGAACAAGGAGGATCCAAACAAGAATTTAAAACATACCAAAGAATTTTTAATAGCTTCATTGGCAATAATTTGAGGAAACATATTCCTGAAGCTTACTCATATTGGTAATATATATGTGTTTTAGGAAAAAAATTCATTGAAGGAAGAAGTGACAAAAAGGAAAGTAAAGATCCCAACCTAAGAAATTGCATCTTATAATAGAAGATGTACATCTGATGAATACTAATCTTGTTTCACACTTCATCAGACCTTTCCTCAACAAACATGGTTGTAAACTCCTCCCCATAGAAAATGTAAAATCTCGAGTAGGTTTTAAAGGCAAGATAAGTCAAAGCATAGTTGTTAAAAATAGTATTTTCAACATGAAATGTGATTAAAAAAAGAACATATAAGGAAAGGGAAATAAAAATATAGCTTGTAAATATCCCATATTTCTTCCCACAAGCATACTGAAAACAAGAAATTGCTGCAACTTGTTAAATGTCATTTGAAATTTTGAAGGGTCATTCTAACTTGTACCCTTACAAGAGAGTGATCTATGCCAACAACATCCATGCCACTTCCCAGGATCATAGCCTTTTGTACCAATTATTCCAATGACCGAAATAGATTGGCAAATAAATTTCCAATATATGAAGTTACACTATTTATAGATAGAAATAAGCATTACGTAATTATACAAGTTCATTCATGTGTTTTAAATTTTTACTACACATTGACAATTACATTATGCACAACATGCTAAAACTATTACACAATACAAATCTATGTAAATACAATCGTGCATATAGATCTAAAACATGCTAAAATAGAAAATTGAATATTCGAAACTAAATAAAGAAGAATGATAGAGAAATACTTGATTTTTTATTGACTTGTACACTTTCGAAGGATGTTGTTGTTATGAAAACAAGTCCAATCAAAAAGACAAACATAACCCAAAAATTGTGTTGTGAACAAAGCAGATTAAAATTTTGGTCATTTTTTACCCCTTTTAGTAGAGTCTTGACTTTTTTGGCTCCGTAGTCCAAGTTACCAATTTTTTAAGGGTTTATGGAAAGCTAATTGTTGTTAGTTACATAAAATGCCAATGTTGCAAAGAATAAGGTACATAATAATGTTTGTTCCTTGCTCCATTAGAATTCCTTCAAAAGTGAGTTACCTAATTATAAAACCAAACTCCATTTTATGAGATTGCATATAGTAGGAGCTCTATTAAGGCCCAAATTGCATTGAATTAAATATAAAGTGATGCCATTATATGACTTATTTTATGCTCTAATAATTGGGGACATCAAATTTGGCAAGGAGTGTGTAACAAGCTTACTAAACGCATGTGAGCGGTGCACTACAAGATAGTCTTTTAAGGTTATTACCAAGCGAGACAGCAATTTGATTTATGAAAACGCCCTTTGGAAACCACAATGGGGTTTTTTTTTTCATTTTCCTTATATATTGTTTAATGAGGTGTGCAACCCTATGACCATCCCCTCCCCCACTAAATTCAATCCTATGACCTATATGGAGCACATATGTTGTATGATGGACAAATACAATCAAAAATATAAATATCTTCTAATATAGGGGGAAAATACCAATATATATATATATATATATATATATATATATACATATATATATATATATACATATATACATATATATATATATATATATATATATATATATATATATATATATATATATATATATAGATCCAACATACATATGGTTGGCCACATTGCACAGTGGGCCAATTGTTGAAAGCAAGTGTTGTTTTTAAAAGGGGGATCAAGGATATGGTTAAGGAACTTATGCGAGGAATTGAAGAACAAAGGCAACATAGAAGTAAGATGTAAAAGAGGTAAACTGAAGAGAGATAAGTGTCATTAGGTAGTAACCAAGAGGTATATAAATTAAGGATTGTAACCAATATGTATCTAACTAAATATATACTAGGATGCAAAGATAACATAAGCTAAGCTGAGCATGGTGAACAAGATAACAACATATTACTCTAGTATATGCATGTAACCCAAATAAAGTAAATAGCTTAGAGATAAAAATGCTTACCTTAGGTTGACTTGTCGGATGCCATACCCTTAACTTATAGTGTGTCTAGGGATGTGTGTGGTCGATCTATAGCCTACACAACCTTTTACCTTATTGTGTCACATTTCTATATGTTCTCATATTGTTAGTAAGGTTAGCCTATGGAGTAACCATAGCCTTAGTTGGGTATATATAGGAGGTAGCGGAGGGTACTTGGGGATCATATATCGAATTTTATTTTTATCTCATGGTTGTGAAGGTTGCCCCCTCGAAGTGACTCAATCTTATTTATCAAGAATGTTATCAAATATTTATATGGAACCTACTTATTTTGCGCTTATTATTGTGATATAATGTTGTTGATCTGCTCTTTATGTTTACATTTACATCCATTGTTGTGAATTAGCTTGATCAATCTAAATAATTTCATTACAAGTGGTCTCAGAGATTCAATTTGGGCAAGGATATGTTGCGCAATTTTTTCAGATCTAGCATACATGATTGTTTTATGCACTGAAAGATCAAATAATATGTGATCCAAGAAGAATTTATTTTTTCCATCTGCACAGTATTGCTTGAATTTTTTTTAAGACTAAAAAACAAATCACACCTTTTTTCAAAATAGAAGTCATTGGATTTGTCTCGATGAGGTGATCACAATGGTATAAGCCTCTAATACACTATTTTTGGAACCCAAAACCCTAACCCTAAATCCCCGAACCCTAATCCCTCAAGTTCGTGCGTGGTTGGTCCAAACACTAGAGGTCACAGATAATGGCAAGCCACTCTAGGGAAAACACCTAACAAGGATGAAATGTCCAAAATTTATAATACAAGGCCTTCTAGGTTGGTTACCCAACTCTAGGTATCTGTGCAAAGCATGGCTAAAAAAGATCTCGATGTGTTCAAAACTGGCATGGATGTGTTGTTCCCAAAATCCGTCACTTATTTTTGGGGACAACATATCAACTATTTTGGTTCTACAGGCCAAAATTCTCTCTTCCGTTCTAAAAAAATGATCTAAGCATTCAAATTCTTCAATTATTCGAGTCTTCTCAGCTAGAGAACTCGCAGGTTCAATAGGCAGGGTTCATTAGAAAGAAGTTCCAACACTTAGGCGTATTCAAGGCTAGTCCAACGCCGAAGTTCAATCAAAAGACTTATCGGCGGGCTACAAACAAAAGATTGAACCATTGAACCATTGAACCCCGCCTCCAAAGGTTCAACAGGTTCAAAGGTTCAACGACATCGGCAGACTTAAAGAGTTAAGCGCTTCAGCAAGGTTCAAAAGTTCAATAAGTTTGGCGAACTTAAAGAAAAGAAGGCTTCAAAGATTGAAGGTTGAACTGTTGAACCGTTGAACCTTGAACCGAAATAGTTCAATGAGTTCAAAGGTTCAACGAATTCAATAAGATCAAAAGAATTAAACAAAAGAAGACTTCGAAGGAAAAAGATTGAACCATTGAACCGTTGAACCTTGAACCAAAAGAGTTCGAAGTTCAAAGGTTCAACGAGTTCAATAAAGTTCGAGAGACTTAGAAAAACAAAGGATTCAGAGAAAGAGAATGAACCGTTGAACCTTGAACCAAAATGGTTCAAAGTTCAAAGGTTCAAAGGTTCAAGGAAGCTTCGAGCAAAGGAAGGAAGCGGAAGATTCCAGAGACAAGTTTGAAGAAATAGTTCAACCGAAGAAGAAAGGAAGCGATTTAACCAAGGAAGTAATTGAACCAAAGAAGCGATTGAACCAAGGAGCTGATAGGACCGCCCGAACCGTTGAACCATTGAACCAATGAACTCTCAAAGGTTCAAAGGTTCAAGGTTCAACATGGTTCAAGTGACCAAGTGACCAATGACGTCCCCACGGACGTCAAATTCAAGGTAACAAAATGCCCATTTATTTTCAAATGTGGCGCGAACCTTAAAAATAAACTCAGGGACCAAGCTAAAGAAGAAGTCGAAAGAGCCAGAAGAAAAGGAAGAGATAGCCCGAGAGCTCAGATCATGAGAAAAGGATAAAATGCATTAAGAGGAGAGGGAACAAGAGGGAAAGACTAGAAATATCTGTGCATGAGTTATTCCAGTAGGTTAAACAGTCCACCAGATGGACATCTGAGCGCGCAAACATTCAAAGGTGCAGCCTATTTTTCTCCATTTGAATAAAGGTGAAGTGGACAGCTGCGTACATATCTAGAAATAGACCAGACGACCCATGCTAAGGAGAAGACTTTCGAGATGATTCTGCATGCCACAGTTAAGGTTGATACCATGTTCTAGCATGGCCCCTTGACAGAACTGAAAATGCATTCAAGGCATTGAATGCAGCATGGGCCATTCCATGAAACAAAGCGCCAAGTCTTTCTTGGCTACTATATATTGTAATCTCTTATTTTTGATGCAAAAGGAGATCTTTTGGTTATTAGACGCAAAACTCTGCCCAAATTGAAAGGCATTACTGAGACTTTGAGCTCAGATTGTTAATCATATTTCATTATCTGAATGAGAAAGCAAGTGACCTTTCAGACTTTATGCTAGAATAGCTTGTATTGTTGAGAAAATTATTCTTATGTTTGTTTTTTGAATGTGTTCTTGTCCATTTAATTAAATAAGCAGAACTAGTGGAAGTAACCAAGGTGTCCTTAAGTCGATTGTGGAGAGACTTTGTGCTACCACAATTGTCTTTAGTGTGTTTATTTTCTGTTTCTATTTAAAAGATCTTGAGACGACTTTGTGCCCCCATTGTCCTTCGTATATTTCACTCTTTGACAATTGAGATGGAGACTTTGTGCTACACTTCATCCTGTTGTGTTACTGCACCTAATTACATTTACTTATTACTACCAGAAAGAATTCGTGTTGTTTGCTGCAGACCACTTCTGAAAGAAGAGAAGTGCCTTCTGTCATTTCACCAAGATTTCTCCTTTGTCTGTGAACATCATCTCTGAAACAAGAGAGATGGATGGTGTTGTCCTACCCCTGAGTGTTATTTTCAGCTTATTTATAGTATATTAATATATATATATAGCACCTCATATTTATAAGGAACCTCCCCTTAATGAGAGGAGAGATTTGTCCCCTTTTGATGTGGTCGACCTACACATTTGGCCGATAAATCTCCCTATGCTGTGGTGAAAACACATATTTTTCCCATCAGTTAGCTAGTGACAAAATATTCACCCAACAATTTTTGGCGACTCCGCTGGGGATCGTTTTGTGCAGTTTGAAGCCTCAAGCTTCAAATTGAAGCAGTCCCTATCCCTATCCATTTCAGATTTACAATCTGGCAGCTTCACGGTATAAAAGAAGCCAAAGATCTAAAAGTATTGTTGACCCTATTTTTGAGTTGGTGCAGCAAAGCAATTTTGATTTGTTTCCTCCACAACCTCACCTTCAACGAACTAGGAGTTTTCCTCTTACAAAAGTCAGGGCTCCATTACAAGGCAGAGCTTCTTTTTCCTCTGCTAGTAGAGTTTTGCCTATACATACTCCACCCAGATTTGTTATTCCCCCTTTCCATAGTCATATAATGGCAGCTCAAGGCCCCTGGGGTAACTCTTTTGGCCCACTCAATTTAACTCCACCTCAACATGAGCTACCACGCAGTTCAAGAATTTTTTCAAGTTCTTTGGTGATGGGAGAGTTCACCCTGATGAACATATTGCAGCGTTCAGCATAGCTTGTGGCATGTGTTGACGCAGTGGATTGCACCTGGGGCAGGAGGCTGAGCTCCTGTGTTCCACACGCAATAATGGAAACTCCCCTCTCGCCTGTGGGACCGGCGAAGCTAGAGGGGAGAGTCTCTAGGTAAGGGCTAGCTCCCTTTGATGCATCTGATTTGTTCCAGTAAGTGCTAACATATATATATATATATATATATATATATATATATATATATATATATCTAAAATGGGGGGAGATGAAAAGAGAGAAATATTGCAGGAAAACAAACTACTCTAAAGAGGTGATGCACCAAAATAAATCGACCTTCTCACATTCACACTTAAAATCAGACAAACACATACATACATTTTACACTTGGCAGAAGAACCAAACTGCAAGAAACTCGGCAATGAGGCTTTAATGGAAAATACAGAAAATAGAGATTCACCAAAGTGTTGTGAAATGCACACTGTAAGTAATTTCTTTTGTTTCTGCACTTCTAAATACAGCTCTCCCTGTCAGCTACAGAAATGGCACCTTGTAGACAACAGATATGTTGGTGTTGGACCTGTGAAAGCATCAAAAAATAATGACTAAACACAAACTAACACTCAAGACATACACAGAAATATCTATCCAAGATAGAGGTAAAAAATGTGTTTATTGATTCAGGTGAAATTTTGCTAGGGCTACACCTTACAAATGTGGAAGATGATTACAAAAATGACAAGTCTCCAATATATATAAGAAGAAAGGAGGCCTTTTGGCGCCCCTTTTACAAGTGGCCCATGGTAGGCACTGTGTCAACTACTAAAATAACTTCCTGACACCTTCCTACATCGCTTGGATCGCTCCGTCTGCTTCTACATGGTGGCCATTTTGTTGTCAGGAATTGAATTAATGAGCCGTGTCATTTTTCTGCTCTATAGTGCATATTGAAGAAAACCAGTCGCGTGATTGGTCGTTCGCGCCTTCTAATGGTCAATTCATAGACACTGTTTCACCTGCTGGAGTAACTTCTTAAGTCGATGCCTCCCTTCGCCACTTGGGCTATCTGTCTGCTCCTACACTTGGCACTTTTGTCTTTTCCCTATCTTGTCTCTTATGGCTCCTTCAGCCCTCGGGGCTATCTCTGGGCGGGTCGCTGCATTGCTTGGGCTCCCTTCATGGTTGGCGCTTGGGCATTTGAAAATCAACGGCCTTTTGGCTGGCTTAAATTTGACACCTGCGCACCGATCATTGTTTGAAAAACAACGACTAGTTCGCCTTCTTAAAGTTGATGGCATCTGGAATGTCACCGTCCTTGGCAATTTCCTTCGAGCTTTTCTGCTTGTTGAATCGACCCTTTGAACCAATCGCGTTGAACCAAGACGTTGAACCCTTCGCCAATGAACCGTCGATTGAACCAAGGCTAAAGAACTTGAAGATTGAACCAAGCACCTGCAGAGTCCGTAGAAACTCCTGGACTTGTGCAAAATCAAAAAATGAATTGGCCTTAAACAGCAGGGGAAGAAGGTGACCGATTTTTTGCCCTGTTGGGCAAAATGGTCAACAGCGTGATAGGTGTGGAGTATGAAGACGTAGCAGTCAGGCTATTTGTGGAAACATTGCAAGGCGCTGCTGCAGACTGGTTCTACCATTTGTAGGCTCGATCAGTGACTGACTGGAACACTCTCAAAGCCAAATTCGAAGTCAAGTTCAAGCCTATAGAAGATGTGCATGCCCTGTTAGCCCAACTCACACAGATGAAGAAGGAGCCTCATGAACCTATGAGGGACTTCATTGCCAAGTTCAACAAGCTGAGGAACAGGATTCCTACCATTGCTTAGCCAATAGCTGAGAACCTTAAATATTTTTTCATCAATTCTCAGCTTCTAGAAGTGATTTTTTTGCTACGATGGGCTGGCCACATAGACCTTGCTACTGCTCAAGATTTGGCCACTAAGGTGGAAGATGATCTCATCTTGGTAGGGAATATAAGAAGAGATCCTAACAGAGGTAAATATTCTTCATCTTCTGAGAATTCATCTACATGCACCACTAATCCTATGGTGCAGAAGCTGGAAAATGAGTTACTGGCTCTCCGAAAGCAAATAGCGCAAGGGATGTCTTTTGCTCTTTCGTACAAAGATATACCAAGGAGAACTTTTTCCAATCAGTCGTACCAAGGCAATGTTGTCAGGAATTAACCAAATCGTCTTCCTCCCCCACAGGAGAAACTTGACATTGAAGCACCTCCAACTAATTTAGCAGTTGGATATCTTGAAATAGAATATGATTTCTCATTCTAGCCTGAGTTGAACCCTGAAAATGACATTGATCTCTTCACAGGGGACCAAGAAGAATCAGTTGGCGACTCCAACATTAGTTTCCTGAATTACTAAGATGAACCCAAAAGTAAAGATGAAGCACTTGATGGATCATACGTTGTATTCACCCAGTCCCAGAACCAGTCAGCTCAGCAAGCTGATAAAAAAAAAATAGAGGAGCATTCTCAATCAACTATTTCAATTGCTAAGCAGGGAACCACTCTGCATTTTCAATCAAAGGACCCGGTGATCTCTAAAAAGGTAAGTACATCAAGTATTCCTTCATCTTCAACTTCAAATTCGCAGACCAGTACCCCCCTAAAAACTAGAAAGAGGAACTTCCTTCCTCTATTCCTAGTCCATTTCAGTCATTTGACATAGTCGACCATGTCAAGAAGACCAAAATTCAAATGATTGAGTTTGAATTTTTGCAATCCAACCCTGAACAGTTGGATAGATTAGTGGAACACGTGAAGGATAAAGCCATCCCTGCAGAACAAAAAATTCCAAAAGTAACTACTGGTCCCCCCAAGAACACATCCACCCAGAATAACCTTGTGATTACTCCTCTTACTACTCTCGAGAGGACAACTATTTTATGTCTCCTTGTTGATAAATGGACACCTGCTGAAAAATTGTATCATAGACTCAGGTGCATCTGACAACGTCATGCTCGCCAAAGTAGTTGAATCTCTTGGTCTCACACTGACCAAGACATTTTAGAGATGTTTCTTCATGGAGAACAAACAAGTGTCACTACTGGGACAAATCAAGGATGCCCAATTTGTATTTACGGCATTTTTAGAAAAGAGAATTAAAATGACAGTCCTGGTGGCCGACGTCCCAGCCTCATACGGCATCCTTCTTAGTCAAAATTTTTGAAAGGATGTTGGTGGAGAAATAAGCATGGACCTGTCTGAAGCAAGGATCCCAGTCAAAGGCGTCATGCAGAGATTGCTCCCTGAGAAGGAAGCAAAATATGTTGTCACTCAAACATCAGCGCTTGAAGCTCAAATTCTGTTTGAGTCTTCAAGTGTGGGTAATTACTTCCTGACTACAGAGGATGTTCATGTCCTAACTGATAAAATTACTGAAGATGACAATCTGAAAATTGGTTCAGACGGAATAGCAGAAGGATTGGTAGCACGCAGTGCAAGTGCAGAAGAATTCCCCCCTCCAAACGAAGAAAAATCCAAGGAAAGGTCAGTTTCTGATAATGTGTGGATTCTTGAATTCGATGGCAGTTATTCTTTTACTAGCTCGGAAGTTGGGATTGTGTTGATATCTCCTCAAGGAGATATTTTTCTTTCTTCATACAAGTTGCAATTCAGCAACACCAACAATACGACTGAATATGAATCGCCACTGATCAGATTGAAGGCTTCTCGAGACAGGGGCATCAAAATCCTTCACGCCAAAAGAGATGAGCTAGTGGTTTGTCAAGTGAGGAACCTGTATCAAACCAAGAATGGAAGATTGCATCATTACCGCAATCTAGTTTGGGATCAAATTGAAAACTTTGATGCTTTCAGTATCTTTGCAATGCTTAGAGAATTCAATGATCAAGCTGATGTATTAGTTGTTTCGATGACTCTCTTGGTTCCTCACCAAGATTTCGAAAGTGACAAGTACACCATGGAATTAGTCTTTCGACCAAGTGTTTTTGACAACACCAATCATTGGTAAGTGTTCAAAGACAACCAAATCATCACCTTTCTGGAATAAAAAGACAGCGTTGAACAGCTTCACTTCGAAGGCAGTGAACCTCTACCACAAAAATTAGCTCAAAAAATAATTTTGAACACAGAGGAAGAATTCCTGCAACTCAAAGGGAATAAAATCCCAAAAAGACTGGTTTCTCTTAAGAAACTGTTTGATAAGCATGACAAGTTCATCAAGCAACAACAAAAGAATTCAAGTTCCTCCCAAGAGTTTAATCAAGTAGATTTGGGTACCAAAGAAAATCTCAAGATGATAAACATCGGGAAGTGTTGCACTCCAGAAGAGGAGTTCAAGTTTACTGCTCTGCTCCGTCAGTACATAGATGTTCTGGTGTACTCCTATGATGATCTGAAGTCACTCAGGCCTAAAAAAATTCGCCATGAAATTCCTCTCAAAAGTGATTCGGTGCCTTACAAGCAGAAATCTCGACAATATAATCTAAAGATATTAGGTACTATTCTGTCTGAAATATATAAAATGTTGAACACTAAAATAATTTTTTCAATCCATCATTCCACATGGATTGCAAACATAGTTGTTGTGAGAAAAAAGAATGGCAAAATTTGCCTCTGTATGGATTTCAAAAACTTGAATCAATCCTCCCTAAAGGATAATTACCCTCTGCCCATCATGGATCAAGTCCTTCAGACGGTGAGCAGTTCAAAAATGTTATCAATGTTAGACGGCTTCTCATGATACAATCAAGTTGAAGTTGGTGAAGCAGACCAACATAAGACTGCCTTCACCACACCTTAGGACATTTTGTGTATCGAAAAATGTCATTTAGCTTGATAAATGTTGGCGCCACTTTTCAGAGAGCAATGGACCTTGCTTTCAAAGACGAAATGGGTAAGTTCATTGTGGTGTACCTTGATGATTTAACAGTCTTTTCCAAGCATCGTCATGATCATGTGCATCATTTGCAACAAGTGATAGAACGATGTCGTCAAAATGGTATTTTTTTAAATATCAAGAAGTCTATTTTTGGGGTAATAGAAGGAAAAAATTTCGAACACATTATATCCTGAGAATGCATAAAGATTTATTCAGAGAGAGTCAAATCCATCCAGGAGCTTACTCTACCCACAAGTAAGACTGCAGTTCACTCTTTCTTTAGAAAGGTGAATTTTTTACGAATGTTCATTCCTGAGTTTACAGAGAAGACTCGCCACATTGTGGACATGATGAAGGGAAAGGCCACTTTCAGCTAGACTAAAGAAGACAAATTGGCATTTTGAGACATCAAGACAGCGATCGCCCATGCCCCAATTCTGGTTTGTCTAGATTATACCAAATATTTCATAATGTATAGTTATGCTTTCGAGCACACACTTTCAGTAATTTTGGTTCAACAGAACAAAGAAAGTGTGGAATCTCCTATATCCTTCATGAGTTGTCCTTTTAAAGCTCATAAATTGAAATATTTAAATCTGGAGAAGCATGCTTATGCAGTGGTAAAGGCAGTAAAGCACTTCCATTTCTACATCCTGAATTCACACACTATTGCCCTGGTACCTAATACCACAGTCAAATCCATATTAACTCAACAAGAGTTTGGAACCAAAAGGGGCAATTAGATTGCTAAAATCCAAAAGTTTGATCTTGTTATCAAACTAATGAAGCTTGTGCAGAGAAGGGGTCTCTGTCAATTGATTGCTGATAACAGACCAGAAGAAACAGGGCATGAAAAAGCAAAAATTGAAGACACGCCAACAGTCCTCTTTGTCACCACCACGAATGAGTGGTATTCAAACATTTTTCATTTTCTTACCTATGGTAAGTGTCCTGCTCACCTGTCTTGTAAAGAAAAGAGGACTGTCAAGTTGAAAGCTGCCAACTTTGTCCTGTGGGACAACGGGTTGTATAAGAGGAACATTGATGGGGTATTCCTTCACTACGTTTATAAAGTGCAGTAGAACAAACTCTTGGAATCCTTTCATAATTTGGCTTGTGGAGGACATTTTTTTGCGCTTGTAACTGTCCATAAAATTTTGTGAGCCAGGTATTACTGGCCTACTCTATTTCAAGATGCATACAAATGGGTACAAAGATATGAACTATGCCAATAGTTCGTTGGAAGACCCAAGTTAGTTGCTTTGCCTCTTAAGCCAGTGGTAATAGAAGAGCCATTTCAGTAATGGAGAATCGATTTTATTGGTGCTGTAAACCCGTCTTCAAGCGCTGGACATGATTATGTCCTAATAGCCACATATTACTTCACCAAATGGGTGGAAGCTATTCCAGCCAAACATGCTACTTCAAAAGTAGTATGCAATTTTTTCAAAGAAAACATCATTTCTAGGTTTGAAGTCCCAACCAAGATTGTGACAGATAATGCAAATTGTTTTTCTTCCCATGAGATTACTCAGTTCTATTTTTATTATGGGATCACCCTCTCCCACTCTTCTAATTATTTTTTATAAGAAAATGGCTAAGCAAAATCGAGCAACAAGAACCTATTGACCATCATTAGAAGCTGGTAGATGACAACCAACGAACCTGGCATAAAGCATTGTTTGATGCTTTATGGGCAAACAGAATTTCGCCCAAGAGGGCAATAGGTATGTCACATTTTCAACTTCTATATGGTCTCAATGCAGAGATACCAATCACCCTAAAATTACCAGCATTGAAATTGGCAAAGGCGGTCGAAGATCAGACATATGAAAGCTCCATTGACAAGAAGATCATGTGCTTGACTGAACTTAATGAGCAATGAACCATGGTGGTGGACCGAATTGTTGCGCATCAAAGTCTGGTGAAGAAGCTCTTCAACCAAAAAGCAAAAGCTCGTAATTTTCAGATCGGTGATCAAGTTCTGTTATGAGACAAGAGAAGAGAACCAAAGGGAATGCATGGGAAATTCAATTCCTTATGGAGAGGCCCATTTATTATTCATCAGCTCAATGGTGAAAACAGTTTCCTATTGAAGTATCAAGATGGCACACCCTTTTTACTGTCTCACAATGGGCAGCATCTGAAGCACTTCAATCTTTGAAGTATCAGGGGACATTAGTTGTACATATGTATATTTGTAGTCTTTAGTTTTGTTTGGTGTTTTTCATTTTCGTTTCTTTTTTGTGCCTTTTTTTTTGCGTAGCATGACTCCGTAGCCCAATGGCATACTTGAAGGCACAAGAGATTCTAGTTTCTAACCCTTCGATTTTTTTTACAATTGATAGAAGTTCTCCAACTGAAGCCAGCTGTTGTTTTCAAAATCTGTCACTTGTTTTGGGGACAACATATTAACTATTTTGGTCCTACAGGCCAAAATTTTCTCTTCTCTTCTCAAAAAATATTCTGAGCATTCAAATTCTTCAATTATTTGAGCCTTCTCAGCTAGAGAACTCACAGGTTCAACAGGCAGGGTTTCTTAAAAAGAAGTTCCAACACTTAGGCATTTTCAAGGCTGGTTCAACGCCGAAGTTCAATCAAAATACTTATCGGTAGGCTTCAAATAAAAGATTGAACCATTGAACCCCGCCTCCAAAGGTTCAACGGGTTCAAAGGTTCAACGACATCGGCAGACTTAAAGAGTTAGGCGCTTCGGCAAGGCTCAAAAGTTCAATAAATTTGGTGGACTTAAAAAAAAGAAAGCTTCGAAGATTGAAGGTTGAACTGTTGAACCGTTGAACCTTGAACCAAAATGGTTCAACGAGTTCAAAGGTTCAACGAGTTCGATAAGATCAAAAGACTTAAACAAAATAAGACTTCGAAGGAGAAAGATTAAACCGTTGAACTTTGAACTAAAAGAGTTCAAAGGTTCAACGAGTTCAATAAAGTTTGAGAGACTTAGAAAAAAAAAAAGATTCGGAGAAAGAGAATGAACGATTGAACCTTGAACCAAAATGGTTCAAAGGTTCAAAGGTTCAAAATTTCAAGGAAGCTTCAAGCGAAAGAAGGAAGCGAAAGATTCCAGAGACAAGTTCGAAGAAATGGTTCAACCGAAGAGGAAAGAAAGTGATTGAACCAAGGAAGCGATTGAACCAAGGATCTGATAGGACCGCCCGAACCGTTGAACCATTGAACCAATGAACTCTCAAAAGTTCAAAGGTTCAAGGTTCAACGTGGTTAAAGTGACCAAGTGACCAATGACATCCCCACAGACATCAAATTCAAGGTAACAAAATGCCCGTTTATTTTCAAATGTGGCGCGAACCTTAAAAACAAACTCAGCGACCAAGCTGAAGAAGAAGTCGAAAGAGCCAGCAGAAAAGGAAGAGATAGTTCGAGAGCTCAAATCATGAGAAAAGGATAAAATGCGTTAAGAGAAGAGGGAATAAGAGGGAAAGACTAGAAATATCTGCACAGGAGTTATTCCAGTAGATGAAACAGTCCACCAAGTGGACATATGAGTGCGCAAACATTCAAAGGTGCGGCCTATCTTTCTTCCTTTGAATAAAGGCAAAGTAGACAGCCGCGTACATATCTAAAAATAGACCAGACGACCCATGATAAGGAGAAGACTTTCGAGATGATTCTGCATGCCACAGTTAAGGCCGATGCCCTGTTCCAGCATGGCCCCTTGACAGAACTGAAAATGCATTCAAGGCATTGAATGCATGTCATGTCCCCTCTTTAGCTCGATCTAGTAGAGACATGTGAGTCAGCTTATTATGGAGTCTTGTAGGTTGACATTGTTCAATAGAGACCCAGTATGGCTATACAGTATTGGAGACTTGGTGTTCTGGCCGTCGCTAATCAGTTTGGAGACGTTTCTTATTTTTAGGAGGTTGTTCCTAAATTTATGGGGGTTATCCCTACTTTTTAGGAGGGTATGATCATACCCAGGGTTGGGTCTCCATGAGATTGTGCCTTGAGTTCAGTTTCAGAGGATTAGGGTTTGTTTCCTAGTTTTTAATAGCATCCCTAAATTTTAGGGATGAGACTGCCAGTGAATCCTTGATTTTCAACCCCAGTCACAGACAGGTGGCAGGGTGACTTTCTGATTTGTGGTGTCATTGGAGCATTTTGTCACTATTTGGGGTATTTTTTAATATTCCCTAAGTTAGCATTTTTTTAAATTAAATAAGGCTAAGTTTATAGCCATTTTGGAGTAATAAGGGGATTTTGGCCTCATCTAGATGCATATCCCATGGTGTAATAGCTCGTTGAAAAGGTCGACTTTTCTAAATATTTCTCTTGGCTCGGATCCTTTCGGTGAACGGATTTCTCTTTATTTGAAAAAAGGGTCATTTTCTATGTGCTTGACACTGAAAAAAAAAGAAATATAACATTTTATAACTCAACGCCATATTGAGTTGCTTTTAGGGTTCGAGCTGATTGTAAAAAGGTTATAAGGAGGTCAAGACAAAAGTCTAATTCATTCTTGACATTTTATTTCGAATTTGCGCTTTGGCTCTGGAAGAGTTTTCAGCATTTAGGACGCCAAACCCTAGTGCTTTGCCTATTTGGGACGTATCCCCCAATTCAGTGGTTGTTGATTTGCTCAGTAGTATCTGGAGATTGCTCAGTATTCTTTCTGGAGGGCGCAGTGATTGTGATAGAGTTCAGCGTGGATTGGGGGAATTATTATCATTTGCATTTGATGAGTTTTGTGGAGCCAAGGGTTTCTGCATACTGTGTACTTGGTCTTTGGGAACGAAAACTCCCATAGATTAGCATAACTAAGGTGGTGAAATATCCTCCGAAGGGTTGCAAATTGGAAGGGATACTTCAGTCCTTTCATTGGTGCTTAAATCTGAAGTATTAACCAAGGGTTTTGAGGTATTAATTTGCAGATCATAAGTTTTATTGTTGGTTGCTACAGTGCTGTGAATAGTGTCATGCTACAGTGCTGTGAATAGTGTCATGCTACAGTGTTGTGAATAGTGCCGCTACATTGACATGAATAGTGACGCTACAGTACCGCGCTATAGTAATTGCTACAATACGCTATAGTACCGCATGAATAGGGCAGCAAGGAGAAGGTTACAATTTGGGTTTGGAAGGGACTCCTTTCCTTGGATATTGCTTGATTCTTCATCAGCACTTTTGGCACCATTATTACTAGGTTCTTTTTGTAATTATTAGTGGTTTGCATTGTTATCCCAAGCATATTGTTGAAGGTGATCATTGATATCAGACTTTGGCACTGTATTGCATAACCCTTGTAAACCAATAGATTTGGTATTTCTTAATATCATTGTGTTCGGGGATTGCATCTAATAAAAGAGTTATCAATTGTATGCCATTTGTTCAATGTAATGTCCTTCATTATAGCATCCCTTATCAGCATGTTAGATTGCGTGCCAATTGTTTGATAAAATGCCAATTGGTTGTAGGTATGCATTTCATGTCTAATTTTCATGTATATGCATCGAAAATACCAAAATAAAAAGTCATATATGCATTTAGATTAATGCTTAGACATTGTAGTTTGGATTTATGAGCATTTAGAGTACTCAACTATCATTATCAAGCAAAAAAATCAGACTGAAAACACAGACCAGCAAGCATTGGGTTTACATCAGAAGTGTTTGACAATATTCCTTGGGGTTCAAATCAGCAATATAAGGTCTGAAATAGCAAGGGATATTATAGTGGTATCGGAGCTTTTGTCCTGCCATCCTGTTGGGTAGATTGGACATTGAATCAGCTAGTTAATCATGGTTACTTCAAGTACTCAGAAGTAGTGGGACATAAATATGGAGAAGCTTAAACAAAGTTTGAATAAGTTGGATGAAAACCAGAAGAGGATGAATGAATTGTTTTCACACCCTGCAAACATAGACAAAGCAACTCAGTTTATGGCATCCATTTTTAAGAGGTCTACATCACAAAACAAAAAGGAGGAACAAAAGGTCTCTACAGGTGAAGTATCTAGAAACCTCTACAATGAATTTTCAGCAGTTAGTGACCAGCGTTCAGCTGATCCTATGGAGAACAAAATGGACAAAGGTGATAAGCAGGAGATGCCTTCTTTTGGGTTACAGGTTCCATCTCTCCAGGAGGATAGCAATGGTATGGATTTTTTTAATGATTCCTTTGGGGCTGATGTTAAATGCACTCACGAAAATCCAGAGGGAAAACTAACAGATGAAGTATGGACCAGTAGTATTGATATCGGGTCTATTTCAGTTGATCTTCACCCAGTTGATGTTACAGAAGGTAGAGAGGACGAAACATTGGATCCTACAGGACAAGGTTGCATGGGTCTCCTAGTTGGTGACATGGAGGTTATGATTGGGGACTCTTTTGATTGTCCTAAGAGTGATCTTACCTCTCTGCATAAGGTTAGCAATTCATCATCCATTGAGTCTATTTTCTCGAGGGATGATGAGTTAGGGTTGGGAACTACTGCTGCTCTAGTTCCAAACCAGCATGAGGACACTTTAGAAGAATATTTTGATGAGAGGCAAGCTCTCCATTGGCAGCCCACAACTTCAACTAATGAATTTTCCTTGGTCCCTAAGTCTGATTTGGAGAACCAACTAAAGGTTGGTGAAGATAAGATTATTACAGCGCTGTCCCATTTTGATCATTCCCACAAGATGGGGGAAATTCATCTATGGAAGGTCCAGCTTGAGGGGAGACATAGAAGTGTTGAAGAGGCTCCATCAATTTCTGATTTGCAAGTGTTTAAGACAGCCATGGAGATTATGAAAAATAACTATTTAACTCTTTTTTCCGATAGAGATCACCTACTTGAATTGGGTGTCATATACTCAGATGCATTGAAGAGGAAAGAGGAAGAGGTTGATCAACTCACCACGGAGCTAGTGAAGACTAGAAAATCTTTGGAAGACTCTCAAATGGCTCTCCTTATGGCAGAAAATCAGATTGAGGAGTTGAATGTGGAGTTGAGTTTGGCTCATGCTTCACCAAAGAAATCAGAAAATCAGTCTTCTATTGCAGCCTCTTTGGATGGGCAAGAATCATGTGTTGTGCATATGATTGAGGGACAAGGAAATGAGGGAAAAGAAGAGCAAGTGATGGGTGAAGACAAACCATTTACATTAGAGCAGCTACATGAAGATATGGTTTCTTGTGATGAGTCTAGCATTGCTTCATCCTATCGTGGTAAAGAATTAGATGGTGCTTCCATGAATGCTATTCATACATATGAAAGTCCATTGAAGGTCCCAAATATTAAGGTGGATGTGAAAGTTGATCCTTTGCTTAGTGGAGCAGCCACTAGTGTTTTGAATACACATGATGAAGAAGACATTTTACAATGGCATGATGTCATCACTGATTGGTTTGAGGACAGCAGCATTATGTCCCATCATTCTTGTGAGATAGGAGCTTGTGATCATGAGAAAGCCAATGATATGATATCACCCATTGATGGCAGCCCTACACCATTTGGTAGACATGAAGATATCCAGGATAAGAGGACTGATTTTGTATATTTTGGCATCGAAGAGGTAAAGAAGTCCAAAAAAATTAATGAAGAATGGTTGCAAAAAGCCAAAGAGGCTAGATTAGTGGTTGCCAATGCAAGACAGCATCTTCAAAAAGTGAAAGATAAGATCAATCTCATCAACATAGCAAGACAAAAAAGGATAGATAACATTATTCAAATGAGAGATGAATCTGAAAATACACTTGATCCCCCTAAGGTTAGTTCCATGTCAGGTGATAGAAAGCAGGACTATGATGGTCAACTATTGACGGAGGTTGGTGCTTTTTACCATGACTACATAGTGAGGAGAGTTCATCACCTTTCTTTTAGTTCACATGCAGATGATTGGTTGATGCATCGATGTGGATTGATGGGGGGGCTTATAACATCCATTGTGGGATGAAGAGTTGCCATCTACAGAAAATGGAACTAGAGTCTGCAAGTACTCGACTCAGTTGTGTATGAGGAATTACTTGCAAGGATAGCAGTCAGTTATCCATCATGCTATTATGTATCCGACAAGGTTTGCTACTTCTATATCATAGAGATTTCGCATAGATACATGGTTATAGGATGATTATGGGGGCAATAGGTATGATGGCTTGGTTAGTCAACACATCCATAGGAATTGGGCAGAGGATAGAGGTTATGCTTTCATGCTTGCTAGGCAGTTGTATGGTGCACTCGTGAGGGAAGAGGCATAGATATCCACTTCCGTTGATGCTGAGAGGGATCAACCCTCCACAGTTGCATTGATTAGTGCAACTGGCTTTATGAGTTGGTGTCAGGAGCACTCTTCTTCTAGCTTTGGCAGTTGGAGTATTGTGGGGACACCAACATTTGCAGATGAGTTAGGAGATACTCATCTTTTTTGGTAGTTGTTTGGGTCCATAACCCATAGGTCTCAGTATCAAGGAGTAGCCTCTTGGCATATTAGTGATCCAGTTGCAGAGAGTATTGTGCAACAGGTGCCACCAGTTGTCATTGGTAGTGGATTTTTGATTCAATTTTGGGATCTTGGTGGTGACGTGTTTGATTCATCACTCTATTTTGGTCCTGATGAGGTGTTCCACCACTCTTGGTGCGATGTCAGTTGTTTATGTAGAATGGTACAGTGGAAGTCAACAGGTGCGCTTTGTGACGGACTTCTAGCTTGGCATTGGGACCCAAGGATTGACATCAAAAGTGATATGTTTATTTCAGCTATAGCATTGCACAGTTTGCTGAGTTTTGGTAGGTTATATGGCTACAGCTGTTTTCAGCAAGATTCTAATGCAGTTCCTTATAGATTCATTTGGGATCCGGGCATTAGTTGTGGGATACTCTCCAGTATATTGAGGAATCCTTTGTGTGCATCAGGGTTCCAATCAAGGTTCACTGTTGAGTTTTGTAGCGAGTATATGAGTGTGTTTTGAGAGCATTTTACAACATCCAACTTTACAATTGCTTGTGGGCAAGCATCTCCGAGAGGGGAGGACTGTCATGTCCCCTCTTTAGCTCGGTCTAGCAGATACATGTGAGTCAGCTTATTATATGGTCTTGTAGGTTGACATTGTTCGATAGAGACCCAGTATGGCTATACAGTATTGGGGACTTGGTGTTCTGGCCGTCGCTGATCAGTTTGGAGACGTTCCTTATTTTTAGGAGGCAGTTCCTAAATTTATGTGGGTTATCCCTACTTTTTAGGAGGGTATGATCATACCTAGGGTTGGGTCTCCATGAGATTATGTCTTGAGTTCAATTTCAGAGGATTAGAGTTTGTTTCCTAGTTTCTAAGAGCATCCCTAGATTTTAGGGATGAGACTGCCAGTGAATCCTTGATTTCCAACCCCAGTCACAAACAGGTGGCAGGGTGACTTTCTAGTTTGTGGTGTCATTAGATCATTTTGTCGCTATTTGGGGTATATTTTTAATATTCCTTAAGTTAGCATTTTTTTAATTAAATAAGGCTAAGTTTATAGCCATTTTGGAGTAATAAGGGGATTTTGGCCTCATCTGGATGCGTATCCCATGGTGTAATAGCTCGTTGAAAAGGTCTTGGACTTTTTTAAATATTTCTCTCTTGGCTCAGATCCTTTCAGTGAACGGATTTCTCTTTATTTGAAAAAATGGTCATTTTCTATGTGCTTGACACTTAAAAAATGAGAAATATAACATTTTATAACTCAACGCCATATTGAGTTGCTTTTAGGGTTCGAGCTGATTGTAAAAAGGTTATAAGGAGGTCAAGACAAAAGTCTAATTCATTCTTGACATTTTATTTGGAATTTACGCTTTGGCTCTGGAAGAGCTTTCAGTATTTGGGACGCCAAACCCCAGTGCTTTGCCTGTTTGGGACGTAGCCCCCAATTCAGTGGTTGTTGATTTGCTCAGTAGTATCTAGAGATTGCTCAGTATTCCTTCTGGAGGGCGCAGTGATTGTGACAGAGTTCAGCGTGGATTGGGGGAATTATTATCATTTGCATTTGATGAGTTCTGTGGAGCCAAGGGTTTCTGCATACTGTCTACTTGGTCTTTGAGAACAAAAACTCTCATAGATTAGCATAACTGAGGTGGTGAAATATCCTCCGAATGGTTACAAATTGGAAGGGATACTTGAGTCCTTTCATTGGTGCTTAAATCTGAAGTATTAACCAAGGGTTTTGAGGTATTAATTTGCAAATTATAAGTTTTATTGTTGGCTGCTACAGTGTTGTGAATAGTGCCATGCTACAGTGCTGTGAATAGTGCCATGAATAGTGTCACGCTACAGTGTTGTGAATAGTGCTGCTACAGTGACATGAATAGTGTTGCTACAGCACCGCGCTACAGTACGGTACAGTACCGCGTGAATAGGGCAACGGGGAGAAGGTTACAATTTGGGTTTGGAAGGGACTCCTTTCCTTGGATATTGCTTGATTCTTCATCAGCACTTTTGGCACCATTATTACCAAGTTCTTTTTGTAATTATTAGTGGTTTGCATTGTTATCCCAAGCATATTGTTGTAGGTGATCATTGATATCAGACTTTGGCACTGTATTGCATAACCCTTGTAAACCAATAGATTTGGTATTTCTTAAAATAATTGTGTTCGGGGATTGCATCTAATAAAAGAGTTATCAATTGTATGCCACTTGTTCAATGTAATGTCCTTCATTATAACATCCCTTATCAGCATGTTAGATTGTGTGCCAATTGTTTGACAAAATGCCAATTGGCTGTAGGTATGCATTACATGTCTAATTTTCATGTATATGCATTGAAAATACCAAAAAAAGAAGTCATATATGCATTTAGATTAATGCTTAGACATTGTAGTTTGGATTTATGAGCATTTAGAGTACTCAACTATCATTATAAAGCAAAAATATCATACTGAAAACACAGACCAGCAAGCATTGGGTTTACATCAGAAGTGTTTGACAATATTCCTTGGAGTTCAAATCAGTAATATAAGGTCCGAAATAGCAAGGGATATTACAATGCAGCATGGGTCATTCCATGAAACAAAACGCCAACTTTTTTTTGGCTGCTATATATTGTAATCTCTTATTTTTTATGCAAAAGGAGATCTTTTGGTTATCAAAAGCAAAACTCTATCCAAATTGAAAGGCATTACTGACACTTTGAGCTCAAATTGTTAATCATATTTCGTTATCTGAATTAGAAAGCAAGTGACCTTTCAGACTTTGTGCTAGAATAGCTTGTGTTGTTGAGGAAATTATTTTTATGTTTGTTTCCTGAATGCGTTCTTGTCCATTTAATTAAATAAGCAGAACTAGTGGAAGTAACCAAGAAGGTGTCTTGAAGCCGACTGTGGAGAGACTTTGTGCTGCCACAATTGTCTTTAGTGTGTTTATTTTCTGTTTCTGTTTAAAGGATTTTAGGATGACTTTGTGCCCCCATTGTCCTTCGTATATTTCACTCTTTGGCAGTTGAGGTGGAGACTTTGTGCTACACTTCATCATGTTGTGTTACTGCGCCCAGTTACATTTACTTATCACTACCAGAAAGAATACCTGTTGTTTGTTGTAGACCACTTTTGAAAGAAGAGAAGTGTCTTCTGTCATTTCACCAAGATTTCTCTTTTGTCTGTGAACATCATCTCTGAAAAAAGAGAGATGGATGGTGTTGTCCTACCCCTGAGTGTTATTTTCAGCTTATATATATATATATATATATATATATATATATATATATATATATATATATATATATATATATATATATAGCACCTCATATTTATAGCGAACCTCCCCTTGATGAGAGGAGAGATTTATCCCCTTTTAATGTGGTCGACCTGCACATTTGACCGATAAATCTCCCTATGTTGTGGTGAAAACACCTATTTTGCCCATCAGTTAGCTGGTGACAAAATATTCACCCAACAAGGTGCAATAAAGGGAACTATGAGCAGCATCAATGTGATAATGGTGACTCTCTTGGTAAAGAGGCAAACAACGCCACCATTCAATAAATCTTTAGCAAGCCACTTGGGTTCTCCTAGCAAGAGTAATCCAAGTTCAACTACAAGTTTGAGAAACATGATACCAAAAGTGAAAGTGCACAAGTTCGATGGTAAAGATCTGGTCACTTAGATCAACCAAATAGATAATTTATTTAACTTACATCAAAACCTATGTGCATAAAAGGTGGTCATGGCTTCTCTGTATTCGGAACCAAAGTAATTCATTTGGTATATATGGTTATGCGCTTAAAATAAAATAAAAAAGGCCCTGACAATTACTTGTTCAATGTAGATTAATGAGTTGTAGATGCATTATCGCAATAGTGTAACAAAGAACTACTTTAACTAATTAGCAAAATTATGATAAACAAGGTGTCAAGGATTATATTCAACAATTCTAGAACATGTCCTTATACATGGATGACATCACAAAGGATAACATGAATGACATTTTTTTTTTTGTGGGCTCAAAGATAACATCCAACTCAATGTTTGCATGTTTAATGCAAGTTTAGTATTAGAGTCCATGGTCTTCAAATTCAGGCCAAAGAAAAGAGATTTCGTCAAACAACAAACATTCACTAGTACTAGAGAGCACATTTTTCCAACAAAATCATTCCCTCAACCTTCCAGATTGACTCCACAAATTGAAGAGAAATGAGCCAAAAGGTTATGTTTCAATTGTCATAGCAAATATAGCAAAGGACAAAAATGTGTTGAAAAAGTAGCATACAAGGTTGAGGATGAGCCAGAGGAGAAATTAGAAGATACACATCCAGTTGCCTTGTGCCATGCACTTTCAGGAATTAGCACTCCATAAACCCTCGAGGTAGGAGGTTTCCTAACGAAATAGAAGGTGACAATGTTTATTGACTCGGGGAGTCAACATTGCTTCATCAACAATAGATTGGTGACATGCATGAACTATTTTGTCCACCCAACCCCATAATTTCAAGTCATAATTTAGATGATGGCATAGTCATTTTTTTAGGGAAACGCCATAGTATCAAAATTGCCATGGGAGATTACAAGTTAGACTCTCCTGTGTTTGTCACTTCTATGGGTGGGGCAAACATTGTTTTCGGAGTCCAATGGCTCACAACCATGGGAGCAATAGATAAGAATTTTCAGGAGTTGTTCATGCATTTTCATTCTGAAAGCAGCGCATTCGAACTGTGTGGATTGCGTGCAAAGTCTCCACAATTGGTTAGTTCTCATCAGATGCAAAAGATTCTCAAAAAGGGGGCGGAATGGTCTGTAGCACATCTTTTTCCTTAGAATTACAACCAACAAAGATGTCTACACAATGTGATCTATAGAAGATTGTTGATAACCACTCAATTGTTTTTGGAGCAATGCCAAAAGGACTACCACCAAAAAGGGAACATGATCATGTCATTCGATTGCTACCATGGAGTCAATTGTCAAACATTAGACCATACAAGTACTCATAAGTCCATAAGAGTGAGATTGAAAATATGGTACAAGGGATATTGAATGTTGGGATTATCAGACATAGCCAAAGTGCATAGCCATCCCCTATGATAATGGTACATAATAAGGATGATACCTGAAGTATGTGATCAAATTACATAGAACTCAACATGTACACCATCAGAGATAGGTTCCCTGTCCCGGTAATTGATAATTTTCTACATGAGTTACATGGTGTCATCTAATTTACAACATTGAATCTTCGTTCAAGTTACCATTAAACACAGATCACACATGAGGATATAAATTAGACAAATTTCATAACTCATGAAGGCTATTATGAGTTTTTGGTAATGCATTTTGGTCTCACAAATGCACCATCTATCTTCTAAAGTTTGAAATACATTGTCTTTACATTTTTTTTATATAAATTAGTCTTGATATTTTTTGATGGCATGCTAATATACATTAAGACATGGGAAGAACACTTGCAACATGTGAACAAGAACTAATAATTTTGGAATAACATCAGATTTACGCAGTCTTCCAAGTGTGATTTTTGAGTACAAAAGGTCAATTACTTAGGTCACATGTTTCGCATGGAGGAGTCAAAGTAGACCCTCAAAAGATTAAGGCCATGATAGAATGGCAATTTCCAAAAAACCCTCGAAAAGCTCTACAGTTTTTTAGGACTGGCATGGTACTATCGTCAATTTGTAAAAATTTAGTGTAACAACACCACTCACAACTTTGTTGAAGGAGTCCTTCCACTAGAACAAAGTCACCGCCAAAGCATTTGAGAAATTGAAGGAGGCCATGTGCACCACTCTAGTTTTGGCTACCCCAGATTTTTAAAATACCTTCATTGTTGAATGTGATGCGTCAAGATATGGATTGTGGGCAATACTCATGCAAGAAGGGAGACCCATTACATTTGAAAGTGGTCAACTCAAGGATAATAATTTGCTAAAACTTATCTATAAGAAAAAGATAATAGTTATTATTCATGCAGTCAAACAATAGAGACATTATCTGATGGGTAAACACTTTAAGGTGAAGACAACTCATGATAGTCTAAAATGTTTTTTTGAACATAGGTTGTCATCTGAAAAAATAAAAATGGATTACCAAAATGTTAGGATATGACTTTGAAATCATAAATAAGAAAGGAAATGATAATGTAGTAGCATATACACTATCTAGTAGGGATGAATCCACATAGGAATTGTTATGTGCCACGTTCAAATAGTACGCGGATTGGGTGGATGAGGCAAGATCAGAATAAAAGAATGAAATTGATACACAGGTTTTGATTTAAAATCTCGAACAAGATTCTAGTGTCTTAAACAAATTTGAATGGAAAGGGAATGCCTTATGGTATAAATATAGATTTTACCTATGCAAGAATGTTTCCCTCAAGCACAAGATTTTTATAGCGCTCCATGCATCTCTAGTAGGTGAGCATTTAGTATTTTTGGAAACTTGTCATAAAATCAAGCAAAATTGCTTTTGGGAATAACTCAAGGGGGGCATCCAAAAAATTGTTGTTGAATGCATGGTGTGTCAGCAAAACATAGGTGAGACAATTAAGACCCCAGGGCTTCTGCAACCATTATCTATTCCTAGCCAAACATGGAAGAGGGCTTCTATGGATTTCAAACATGTTTGACCAAGTCGTAAGGTAAAAATGTTATCATGGTGATCGTGGACAAGGTAAAAAAATATGTCCTTTTTTGTTCTTTGTCACAATGATTTGTAGTTAGTGCAATAGTAGTTGCATTTTTAGATATTGTTCAAAAGCTACAAGGTACCACCAAATCATAGTAAGTGATTGTGATCTTATTTTTACCAATAATTTTTAGACTGATTTATTCTCGTGTTTGGGTACTTAGTTGGCTCATAGCTTGTCATATCATCCTCAATCTAATTGACAAACAAAGGTGGTCAACAAATGTTTAAAGGGTTATCTTCATTGTTTACATCATATAAACAAGAAAGATGGGTTCATTGGTTTCCATTAACATAATTGTGGTACAACACTGCCTCCCATACCTCATCTCAAATGTCTCCATTTGTGGCAGTATATGGATATCAGCCGTTATCCATCACCTCATCCTTAAGGGTACAACCAAGGATGTTAGCTGCTAAAGAACACATTCAACACCAGCAAGAGGTACCGGTTAGTCTAAGAGAGAACTTAACAATGGTACAGAACCAAATGAAGTAGCACACAAATTAGCACTATAGCAAGAGGCATTTTGAAGTGGGTGATTGGGTCTTTGTGTGTCTACAACCATGCAAGAAAATGTCCATGAAGCGACAAAAAAAACATAACAAACTTTCTCTTAAGTATTACAGCCCTTATCAAATCCTATAAAAAATTGAACTTTCTCTTAAGTATTACAAACTTTCTCTTTAGTATCACATACAAGCTAAAGCAACCTTAGTCTACATGCATGAGCAGTATTTTATGTCTCCTCCTTGAAAAAGGTAATTGGGCAAAGAGGATCCACCCAAATTGGTTATCAGAGCAAGATGAGGAAGGCAAAGTCATTTTGGGACCTAAGGAGATCTTTAAGACACTAAAACGTTGTGAATAAGGGATATTGAGTATTTGATCAAGTGGAGGAATCTGACCAACAAAGATGAAACATAGGAGGATGAAACATTTATGCAATGACATCCAAAGTTATTCAACATTGATGACAAAATTGTTTTGAAGGGAAGGTGCATGCTACACCCTTATAACTATAATGTATCTAAGGATATGTGTAACCATGATATTTTAGGGGCTATTTTTAACCAATTGACTATTTTTTGACAAATTTATAATTTTTTAGATTTGCCAATGAACAAATTTTTGAAAACATATTCGTCATTTTGGGCCCTGAGGAGATCCTTAAGACATGCACTAAAACGTTGTGAAACAAGGGTACTGAATATTTGATCAAGTGAGGAATCTAACCAACAAAGATGCAACATGGGAGAATGAAACATTTATGCAACATCCAAAATTGTTCAACATTGACGACAACATTGTTTTGAAGGGGGCAGGCATGCTACACCCTTATAACTATAATGTATCTAAGGATATGTGTAACCATGCTATTTTTTAGGGGCTATTTTTTGACAAATTTTCAAAATTTTAGATTTGCCAATGAACAAATTTTGGAAAACATATTCGCCTAATTTTCTTGTACACACTCCACAAAGTTATTAGATTTGCCATGTACGTATGTTAGTATTAAATAACACTTTTTATTAGAATTTACATAACATACCTATATTTCATAGTTTTCAATATAAAAATATTCACCTAAAATTAACCTCTTTAAATAAAATTCCTTCCTTAAAAAATACCTTATATGTGTCATCGATTTGTGGCCTACGTAACTTTTACCTTATCATTTTTCTCTATGTTCTCATATTGTTAGTGAAAGATTTTGCCAAGATCTCTGAATAGCATTCAAGCAATCAATGTCGATCCTTGTAGAGAGAGCTCCAAAATTCCAAGAGAGGAAAAATATGCATTAACTTGTCTATTGCAAAATGTGAATGAGTCGATTAACTTTCCAAAAAGGAAAAGTGGGATAACTATAAAGAAAATTAGGGCAACATGAAGAAGCCTCTAATTTTATTAATTAACTAATTAAAATTAAATAAAATTAGCCTATGGACTATTTATAACTAACCTAAAGAAGCTTAAATACATAGAAAGGTCATATGGCCATATAGGCAAAACCCAGTGAGAAAAAGCACTACACTAACACCCCCCATTAAGCGTAGCTTAGGTGAGATGAGAATTAGGTCCTGGCATTGAAACCCTGAAGAGGTACCCAAGTACATAGTGATGAACCTCCATAGGAGGAAGGTGGAGTAGCCCTAACCCCAATGAGAGCTTGCAAATGAATAAATTTACTCTCTATGAAAGGCTTGGTCAGAATATTTGCAATATGTTCTGATGTTGGACAGTATCAAAGATCAGTGACTTGCTCGTTGATCAGCTACTTGATGAAATGTATGTGAATCTCTATGTGCTTGGTCATTTGATAGAGAATCAGATTCCTGCAAATTTGGACAGTGTTTTGGTTGTCACAGTAGATGATTGTTGGCTTATGAAACTGGACACCAAACTCAGTGAGAATCCCCTGAAGCCAGATTGCTTCAGTGGTGGCATTGACAGCCCCTCTGTATTCTGCCTCTGTAGATGATTAAGCAATTGCATGTTGATTCTTGCTTGACCAACTTATTGGACCTGAACCAAGTGAGAAACTGTAGCCTGAAGTGGACTTTTGACTCTGAATATCTCCAGCTCAATCTGAATCTGTGTATCTGATCAAATCAACCTTTGTTCCTACTCCATAGTGTATCACATAGTTGTGCAAACCCTAAATGTAATGAAGAATTTGCTTTGTTTCTTTCCAATGCAACTCATGTGACTCCTACATAAACTAGATGACCAAACCAACTGCATAAGATATATCAGGGCTAGTGTGTGTGAAATAGATAAGACCGCCCACGAGTTGTCGATACGGAGTTACATCAATGAGTGGTGTAGGACAATCAGCGTCAAGCTTCACACCAGAAAAGAAGAGAGTAGAAGTTGGTTTACAATCAGCTATGTTAAACCTCACAAGTAAATCAAGAGAATACTTGGATTGTGATAAAGTTATCTCGAAATCTGATTGAATGATTTCAATCTCGAGAAAGTAGTGCAGCAATCCCATGTCTGTCATTGAAAATCTGTCCAAAAGTGCAATTTTCACTGCTGAGATGGATGATCGTGAGCCCCCTGTAAGCAGTAAGTCATCCACATAGAGAACTAGGATCAATAGAGAATCATCCTATCGCAAGATGTAAACATTCAGATTTGAGTGGCATCTGGTGAACTTGACTGTGAGGAGAAAGGAGTCCATCTTGGCGTACCATGTCCGAGGGGCTTGTTTGAGTCCGTATATAGATTTCTTGAGTCTGCAGACCAAGGAGGTGTCTTCCACAAAGCCTTGTGGTTACTCCATAAATATCTCTTCCTTGAGGTCAACATGTAGAAAAACACTCTTTACATCTATTTGATGAACATCCCATCGATGTGCGACTGCAATGGCTAGAGTGAGTCTTATAGAGTCATCTTCGCTACATGAGCAAATGTCTCAGTGTAGTTTGTGCCAGGCACCTGAAAAAAACCCTTTGCAAACAGATGAGCTTTGTACTTATCGACTAACCCATCTGCACCATACTTGGTCCAATAAACCCATTTACACTGAACCAATTTTCTTCCTTTAAGAAGAGGGACCAAGTCCCATACTTTGTTCCTGATTAGGGAACTATACTCTTCTTGCATAGCAGAATCTCATTTTGGAATGCCAGAAGTCTCATAAAAGGTTTGTGGATCTGAGACAATGACCAAGTAGGCATGTGATGTCCCCTAAAACTGTGATCGTGTCCACCTTGTCTCCGATGGATTTCCAACCCATCCTCCAGCACTTTGAAAGTCTGTCTAGCCCAAATAGGACTAGAATTGTATAAGATTGGAGAATGAGGAGGTGAGTCGTCATCATCTGTAGTGTCATTGTGAGATGGAGGAGTATCCTCATCACTGCCCTCATCGCTTGAACTTGAAGAAGAAGAGTCATCCTCATCATCAGGGGGATCTTGAGGTGGATCTACATCACTGTCAGAAGTGGAATCAATGTCCAATGAGACTTTTGAAGAGTATGGAGTGCCATGATTGTGTTCAAGTGGGCCCTCGCTAAACTTGACACTCCTTTCAATGAACAACTCATGAGTTTTAGGATGGAGAAGCCTATATCCCTTAACACCCTCTGCATACCCCACAAAGATGCAAGACTGACTTTGAGGATCCATTGCCTTGTGTTTCTTCTTGGGAACACGAGCCATTGCTAGTGATCCAAACACTCAAAAGTGCTCTATTGCGGGCTTGTGACTATCCCAAGTTTCAAAAGGAGTGATTCCCTTCAAGGCTTTGTGTGGAACTCAGTTTTGAATGTAGCACGCACAGTTGATTGCTTCGACCCAATACTGAGGAGCAAGAGACTTCGATTGAAGCATGCAGTTTGCCATTTTTTTCAAGGTACAGTTCTTGCATTCGGCAACACCATTCTATTGAGGACTGTATAGAACTGTGTATTGCATCTAAATCCCCTCTAATGTGCAAAACTACTTAAACATGTTGACATACTCTTTTCCATTATCAGTCCTTAAGATTTTAATGGAACATTCTGACTGCTTCTCCACAAATGCCTTGAAGTCCTTAAAGTGATCAAAGACCTCAAACTTCTTTTTGAGAAAAAACACCTAGGTGTACCTCAAAAAGTCACAATGAATGTGAGTATGTATCTTGCCCTGTTGAATGAAGGTTTTGGAAATGGTCCTGCTAAGTCACTATGGACTATCTCTAGCTTCTGTTCGGCTCTCCTTGCTTTGCCCTTGTCATATTTCTCTTTTGGATGCTTACCAAGAATGCAGCGATTGCATAAGCCATCCGAGATTTTGACTTTAGGCAACCCTAAAACCATGACCTGACGATTGAGTTGCTCCAGATAACTGTAGTTTAAACGACCAAACCGTTCATGCCATAGTTTGCTCACTCCATCTGCATGAGTAAGTAGTGCAGCTGAGCGTTGATCTGAGACAAATTGTGAGAAGGTATATGACGTAGACTAATGATTGGCCTTCCGATAAGCCACTATGGTGTCACTGTGTAGCACCTTGATGACCACTGAATCAAGGGTGAACTCAACTCGCTTCCTTGCACCTATGTGAGTGATTTGATATACTGACAGAAGATTGGTGGCTAGTGAAGGAACATACAAAACATCATTGAAGGTCCCGTCACTTACTTCTACCGATCCTTTATTGTTGACTTCTGTCGAAGTGTCATCACCGATGAGAATTGAAGGCACAAAACATTGATGAAAAAACACTTACTGGTTATTGCTGAAGTTTCTTAAAAACTAAGAACAATCCATTTTAGATTTCAAAAAACCTAGAAAATATATGCAAATGAATTTTTCATCAAAGGTCTTTTGACTTGAGTTTCAAGGCAGATTAAAAAAACACCTCCAAAATAAAAAATGATGACCAAGACAGAAGAAAAACTAGCAAGGTGAATGCATGGAAGATCTTACCAGAGAGTCTGATGCATGAAACTGTCAAGGTAGCTCTGGTACCATGAAAGAGTTTGCCAAGATCTTTGAATAGCGTTCAAGCAATCAATGTTGAAACCTGTAGAGAGAGCTTCAAAATTCCAAAAAAGAAAAAATATGCATTAACCTGTCTATTGCAAAATGTGAAGGAGTCGATTAACCTTCCAAAAAGGAAAAGTGGGGTATATATAGAAAAAATTAAGACAACATTAGTAAGCCTTTAATTTTTTTAATTAACTAATTAAAATTAAATAAAATTAGCCTATAGACCCTTTATAACTAACCTAAGGAAGCTTAAATACATAAAAAGGTCATACGACCGTGTAGGGAAAACCCAGTGGAAAAAAGCACTACATTAACAGTTGGATCAGTGTATGGAAGAACCATAGGCTTAGAAGGGTATATCGAAGAGGTAGTGGATAATGTTTGAGGATAATATTACACATTTTGTTCTTATTTCATGGTGGTGGAAGTTGCCCCCTCAAAGTGTCTCAATGTTATCTGTCAAATATTCTTCTTTGTTGTCAGCGATTGGTGTGGATCTACTTATTTTGCTCTTATTATTGTGATATGTTATTGTTGATCTATTCTTGATATTTACATCTACATCCACTATTATGAATTGCCTTGGTCTAAGTAATTTTATTACATCAGCGCATCAATCTCTTCTTTGGCTCAAGTGGCACTCTATAAGAAATGTTAAAGGTGAAAGCACAAATGGCAAAAATGAAACCCTGAGTGTCTTTAATTAGGGATTCCAAAGACTAAGATGTACCATTCTGGTTCAACATCCTTCTTAGGCAAGGCTAAACCTCCACAAGAATAAGCTCCTCTACTTTGATTCCTCTTCTACTATGATCAAGTTTTCATGCACGAGTAGAACCAAACGTTGTGTTTCTTATAAAAATGAGATTTGTAAGCCTATATATACAAATCCAACTCCTAAAAGTGACCTAACAAATGGTCGACATACTCAATTTGGATCGATAAAGCTCTGGACAAGAAATAATACTAAATTGGCCATGTCGAGTTAGTATAGGGAGGCAAACAACTAGATCGAACAGGGCCGATATAGTTCAAAAGTGGCAAACAAAAAAACGAACTACTTTGGCTAAAGTTGATACGTTATGAACACACAGGGCAAAACAAAACTAACACGATCTTGATCGAGTGAGTTAGGAGAAACCCTGAAACTAAGCAAAAGAGGCGTAAAGAAAAAAGAGCATCTAAGGATTCTGCAATGACTGGATAGCAAGATAATGATTGTAAATAGGTATAACAGACAATTATATGACAACCACCTCTCGCAAAGTACCATGAACCAACCCAACCCCGATCCCAATGCACTCCTTAGGACATGCACTCAAGGAGAGAGAGGCACCGATGAAACCTACAAAAGAAATTGTCAATGACTAAAAAATTTAAGTGTATACACATGCCTCCACTATCAAAGCCACTCAAGTGTTCACTACATAGTGTAAGGCAACCATGAAAAGATGTGTTAAATATCTAGATGGCATAAGAGTGCCTTACCTTAAGCTGAGTGGATAAAGTACAATTGTAAATAGTTAATGAAGCATTATAGTAATGCCCAAAAATTACCAAAATAGGTCAATGGGACTTGAAGTTACATTAAAAGAGCTTGCAATGGAAGGAGCGCCTTAAGCATCTCCAACAAGGCAAAACCAACAAGAGTTTGCAAAGTAAACTCAAAACCCTACAAAACAAAATAGCCTAATAATTATTAAAAACCTCAATAAATAACTTTAAGCATCTCTTACAAGACAAACCAACAACAGTTTGCAAGGTAAACTTTAAACCCTGCAAAACAAAGTAGCTTAATAATTATTAAAAACCTTAATCAATAGAAAGCCTACAATTTATTGAGTTAACTACCCACCTTCAATGCTAAGATATGGTCCTAAAAATCTAGGTTTCCAAAGAATCATATAGGGTGCCTATGTTCATAGTTTTACTCCCAGGGAGTCTCTAAAGTAATTCATTATTTCCAAAGACATGGCAATTGTGGTATATTGAAGAAGCCAAATAAAAACTGTTAAAAAATGTGTATACTATAAAAACAATCAAATTTAGGGTCCTTAACTTTGCTCCCCTATCCACCCCACCTCTCCCTCTTAGGTTTTTTCCATTCGAATACTTTATTTATCTTGATAATCTTAGCCAATTCATTGTTAATTTTAAAACACGCCCCTCCCCCCTTTAAAATATTCACTTAGTCACTAAATTAAACATTTATTAAATTTAATACCAAAAAAAAGTTGAACTTTGTTTTCAAATTTACTCACTTTTGTATATATATATATATATATATATATATATATATATATATATATATATATATATAATTTCCATTAAATATATTTTTTCACTACAATTTAACTTAAAAATTTGGTCTTAATTTTTACCATTGAGAGGTTTAGGATGGTAAGTGCGTTCCTTGCTAGCACTTAGAGTACAAGCTTTCAATGGCTACTTCATTCTTTACTTCGAGTAATCATTTTCTTTGTCCTATTTAAAGATATTAGGTTTGTTGTTCCTCATCATGTATTTCCCCTCAAAAAAGATCACGAGAAGTGATCTGAAACGTCGAGGTCAAAAATCTTTCACATAATTATTCCCAAAAGCAAACTTCAATTGCACTTGAAAATTTCTCACTAAACATCTCTATTAAAATAATCTAAAAAAATAGCCAAAATCCAATTAAACATTAAAATATCAATTCACATATGATCAATAATCACAAATGATCTCCATGAATGTCTACAATCTTTACTCACCGTGTTGACCTTCCCGACTTACAGTTAGTGACTTTTTCCCATCCTAACGAGGAAGAAAGGTATTGAGGACTAATTTCACTCTGTTTTGGATTACTCCCAAGCACCATTATTATAACTGTGTATGGAAAGTTTCTATTTTATATTTTCTGGTGGTGTGATGACTGATAAGAAAATTAATAATTGCAGCCAATGTGTCATAACTCCGTGTTTAAAGAGAAACGTTAGAGTCCAAGACTCGATTGATAGCCGCAACCTTTAAAATCGACGCTAAGGCATCACACAGAATATATTTCTTTTACCCACGTTACAGGTCACAGGTCATGGTGACATAAACAGCAATATGGGGTAATATTCTACTAAAAAATTACTGTAATTAATATGCCTCTGAGGAAAACTTCAGAACCCATATGATATATGAAATATATTGGAAGGGATAAGCATGCATTCTCTTGTCCATAAAGATAAATACTTAGCATAATGTCAGACATATTTGCTTCTATATTTTGGTTTCCAATCTTTATCACATTTAATGTTCATTTCTGATAATCCTGAAGAAATCTCTACATTGTCCGCAGGGCTGAAAACCTTTGAACGAAGGCTTCCATTCTCTCCAGTTTCTTCAGTCAACTTACCATGATTTTCTTTGAATTCCACGTGTTTTCTCCATGCCAGTTCAGCAACATCTGCAGTGTACCTGGCTGTTTTCTCCATAGTCAGTAAGCAACGACTGTATCTGGTACTAAGAATCTGCTCACTATGGGATACCAATGTAAAACATTTGTGGTCTGGAAAAATATCTCTAGCATCCTCATCTACTGCCACAGGATAAAAGAAAACAAGTCTTCCACCCATAACCAACAAACGAGCAGCAACGTCAAGCAAATCATGCACACATTCTACCAGACTGTATGGAGCCGTTGAAGGAATGTGGTCTTTCCTCTTCTCATCTGGAATGACATATGGACCTTTCACTCCCTTCAACAGCTTCCTGCCACCCGACTTCCTTCCCCCAGCACGAACACCATATGGAGGATCACATATAATTGCATCAAAGACCTACATGATCAAAGATAGGACTATTAAAAATACATAATGTGACATTTCAAGGGCAGTAAAAGTATCATAGAGAAAGATGAGAAGGATCTTGAAATTGGAAATTCAATAAAACGCACATGCCAATACCAATAGAAACAAGGGCCAGGCTGCGTAGCGCCTAGTGCCTGCCTTTGTATTGTGAATTGTTTGTGTTTAAGTTTACGTGTAATTTTGTAATGTCCACTTGTTTTAATAATTTGAATTTGAAAATATAAATTTAATATTGTCTTACTTGTTATTGCAATTTGAATTTGATTAGCACTTTTGTTGCCTTTGTTTGCTAGCATCAACAATATATAGTCGAATAACATAACATAACTTTATACAAATTTGTTATTGCAATTTGAATTTGATTAACACTTACGTTGCCTTTGTTTGCTAGCATCAAGAGTATATGGTAGAATAACATAACTCTATACAAATAACATAACTCTATATGCTCGAGATAATTATTAAATAAATCATAATAGACTATTGACCATTTAAAACTTATTAAAGCATAATCGAACATATAGTCATAATTTATAAAATACATTATGAATATAAAAACTAACAAAGTATATATACTATCAATCCACACAAAACGTCAACACATATTACAACGCAAATCAAATACTTGCACAAATATGCTTGGTGATACATGGATAGATTGTTGGTGTACTTTGACAAACTTGCTTGAAAAAATAAAGATGACAAGACTTCATGCGGACGTTTTGGGTTTAGTATGAATATAAAAACTAACAAAGTATATATACTATCAATCCACACAAAACGTCAACACATATTACAACGCAAATCAAATACTTGCACAAATATGCTTGGTGATACATGGATAGATTGTTGGTGTACTTTGACAAACTTGCTTGAAAAAATAAAGATGACAAGACTTCATGCGGACGTTTTGGGTTTAGATATTGAACTTTGGTAGGAGATGACGATCCAAATGAGGACATGAAGCTATAAAACCACATGGAAATGCACAGGGAGCTCAAGAATTCATGGTACATATAAATGGAGATGACACAGTGGTGCAGATTTGAATGAAATAATCCCCATGCAGGGAAGAACAATAGCATGACGTGATTGAACCTTTTTAAAATACCCATGGCCCAAACAAAATTGATGTGATGTTAAATATGGTGCAATGAATGATATTTATTAAAGGTGCATTATTGTAATGTTAATGCTGCGACCTAGAGAAATATTCCTAAATAACACTTGGAGAATATGCTAATATTTATCTGACAAACTTTGACAAAAATTTATATTTGTTATCATAATGTAAAATCAGTTTGTTGGAAAATCAAAACGATGAAATTCTATCCAATTACGCAAGTGTCCTCAGATTGAGCAAAAACATGATCAAAACAAACACGTGATTACCTTCACTTACCAAAGACAACCTTGTTCCTCCTCTTGTCGATTGGATGTGCTCAGAAGTGATCATTGTAATTGCAATTCTTTGTGAATGCATATGATCAAACAGACAGCATAACCCCCTTGCAAATGGATGATTTGAATTGATAATGCTTGGCTAATGTAAGATTGGCTCTCCAAAATGGCAAAACTTTGTTGGGTTATCAAGACTTGCTAAGAATGAAGGAGGATGTCATATTTACAGCTTTGGTTGATTGGTGAGAACCATTGATCTTGGTTGGAGATCAATGGTGAAGGATTGGTCTGAGGAGGATTGAGTGTGTAAGAAAAAAGTTGGAGTGTAAGAGGATGCAATGATGAAAGCTTGAAGTGTGTAAGAGCATGTCATAGCTCTTGCTTGCATACTGGCCTATTTGTATTGAATTTGCCTTGGAAAAGGAAGATGTTGTCATGATGTGAGGATTTTGGGATTTGGGGATGTGATGTGAGGATAAATAGGACTTGTTGATTTACAAAAATAGGGATATTCCAAGTTCCATGGATTTTTCCATTAAGATGAGATTAGCTAA
The DNA here is from genome assembly GCA_037957365.1 of Torreya grandis. NCBI lineage: Eukaryota > Viridiplantae > Streptophyta > Pinopsida > Cupressales > Taxaceae > Torreya > Torreya grandis. The sequence goes on along the minus strand of JARHVA010000599.1, from coordinate 4,352,307 downwards.
TTAACGAAGGTTAATTAACTAATATGATGTGATATGATTTTGTGGGATTGGATACATTTGAGGAAGAAATCATTAATTAATCAGACGGAGATGAATAGTGAATGCTAATGATGTTAGTGCGGATAGAAGACTGATTAGATGATAGATCATGACTTGTTAGGGTGATTAGAAGACAAGGTGATAATAGTTAAAATTGACAAAGTGTTCATTTTTAAGTGTACATTTTGTCCCTCTTTGAAAGGTCATTGCGAAACACAATGGGTGGAGTAACAACCTTTTAAAGAAAAGAAACCAAAAAAAAATGGAAGGATGAAGGTTAGATGATGATGATGATGAAAGAATGTGATGGATGATGCCCCCTCGAGAGGGCATGCAGGGAGGAAAGATGTGGATGGGCTCTCAAAAAATAGAGGAAGAGGTTGGAATGGAAGAATCAGGGTGTCATTAGAGAGATGAGATTAACCCATGAATGAGATTAACTCGATTGAGCTAAGACTTGCACGCTTTGATTTCCGATGATGATGGATTGATTTGCCCTAAGCAGGGCGGCTTTGGGAATGATACATCCCGAAATAAAATGCACATTTTGATTTGCCCCAAGCCGGGCAGATTTGGGAAGGACACATCCTGAAAAAACTGCCACTGGAACTGAGAACGATCTATCCCAATGACAATATGAACGTTTGATTTGCCCCAAGCAGGGCAAAAGCTGTGAGCTTGGATTGGGTGGATGATTGATTTGCAAGCACAAATCAAGGATTTAACTGATTGCATGGATTAAGGATGAGGTGATCACGTTGAGGGATGACACAAAGTGGATTTGATATGTTGATATAGAAGTACATGATGATGGTATAACGACTTTTCAAAGAATGAAGAAGCCAGAAAAAACAAAGCACACAAGGATGCCCCAAATGATGCAATAATGATTGAAGAATGATGTGATTAGATTTAGAGAGAATTGAATTAAAAAAAAGAATGTGACTGAGCGTTGCCTACATACTCCAAATGGACAAGTAGATGTAGTTCTCCCAAGAATGGAAAAATGTGATGAAAAATGATGATTTGACTTTGACTGGGTCAAAGCTAGATAAGATGATTTGATTGTTGATTAAAAGAATTGGAAATGAGAATGGTCGCGCTGGCCTCAAAACTTTCATGTGACTAAGTGTTGCCTACATAGTTTGAATAGACCTCAGGTCGTTGTCATTCTCCCAAGAAGGGAGGAATGTGAGGAGAAATGATGATTTGACTTTCACCAAGTCAAAACTAGATAAGATGATTTGATTTTAAAATAGATGATTAAGAGATGGATAGATTTTACAAGGGGATATATTGTCATTTTAGTGTGGTCTCCACATGATTTGCAACTTGATTTTTTTTATTTTGCACACGTCAATAATGCACCATAATGACATCATTGCAAAGTGTGTAAGAACTGACCCCCAATCCAGCAGACAAATGACAACACACCATGATATGAAAAAACCATAATGACATTACTGACGTATGCCGATGGATGGACTCAAGAACAAGCGCATGACAACAGGCATAATGATATGGTAAAACCATGATAACCCTATTGTTACACGCATATGGAATGAGTTAAGACATTAAAACACAATAGGAAAAGTAAACAGACAAGCAAGCAAACACACAAACTTGAAAATAAAAGCAATAGAAATCATCTTGTCATTAATCAAGTCAAAATCCACGTGTGAAGGCTCAATGATACTGATAACTCGATGATACCCTTGGCAAGGATACATGCAAGGGGATGGATTTGAGAAGAACACGTCCCCAAAAAACTATAATGATTTGATTGATAAGTGATCAAGGATTTGGACTGGCTTTAAGATGACAAATGTTTTTGGATTGTGTGGCTTTATCCCTTTTTGGTATTTTTCTAGATTTTCTAATTTTTAGGAATTTTTTGGATTATCTAATGTTTTGGGCTTTTTGGATTATCTAATGTTTTTTAACTTTTTGGTGTATGGACAAGGGCTATTAGGAAAATTAAGACTTGTTCTAGCATCAAGATGGGAGATGATAACAGATAGAACGGATTCATGATGATGTTGGATGATATCGGACAAGAATGGGGAACAATTAAGGATGACGAGAGATGGATTAGGTATCTCCAAGGACCGTGTCACACGGGAACCAAGTCTCCAATCGTCAAAGTGTCGTTCGAAAGATTATGCCAAGATGGTTTCAGAACATGTCTCAAGACTTCTTCCACTTCCTTATCAAGGTCAAAATGGGAAGAACGGATAGGCACAATCGGATGTATATGAGGATGATGCAAAATATTTAGGATGGATAAGGATGGTTAAATATGATTTGGAAGGGAAATGTAGGATGAAGAATTTAGATGGAAATGGGGCTGCCCCTAAGTGTCAAGGTACTTGCAAACAAATGATTATTTACGCACGACACCGGAAACCGGTTTTCATCATGGTACTTGTCCAATGTGTCATTAGCATGGTTTTCACCATTAGACGGATTCTCTCTCTTTTGATTTTGTATTTTGATTTTTTCTTTTTTTTCTTTTTATTTTTATTTTTTTATTTGATTTTATTGTCGCAACATGGGATCCTTCAGGTGTGCGCTCCAGCAATGTCTTTGTGAACTTCGTTGATTTCCAAATTGGTTTCTTCCAAATTGATCAGAATGTTGTCATAGCCTCTTCGATAAAAGGTGATGCCAAGGATGGTGAAGCGGAAGGCATATTGAATGGAGGATGTTTGTTGATTGGGTGAAGGATTTTAAGATGGTATATGATCATGATGCGATGAGGGATCAGGGCCAACAATCTCACATTCTACGAGACTGAGAGTATCTGCCAATTAGATGTTTTGAGGATTTCCTTCTATACTGATGGTGTTTGCAACTTGTGATTTGGAATTGTCTTGCAACTGTGTTGACGTAGGAGAGATTGATTTCTTCGTTCATTGGTGCCTTAAAAAGGTTTTCACCAAGGGATTCAATTTCTTGATTTTCTAGACTTTGATTTTGATTTGGGTTTGATAACACCTCAAATAAGTTTTCACTAAAGGACCTTGATTTTTTACTTTGATTTTGATTTAAATTATCCCATAGTACCTCAAGTAGGTTTTCACTAGGGGACGTTGATTTTGGATTTTGATTTGTTAGATGTTGATGTTGATTTATGATCTTTTGGTTGGATGTCAATCATGAATTTTGTCATTGTTTGATTGTTATGGAAGAACGTTGACAGTAAGTGATTTTTTCAGTCCCAATCGATGGGTGCAGGAGATTGAATTTCAAGATGGTAGAAAGGATGGATGGCATTGATAAGAACATGGGTGGCAACACGATCCTCGTAGGGACTATGAATGGAGTCTATTTCAATGTAGGACGAAGCTTTCTCAAAAAGTGTAAAAGTGTCGCATACATCTTTACGTTGGTTCGATGATGCCTTGTTCATGGAGGCCAACGCCTTTCCCATTGTAGTTCATGTTTTCGAGGATTCTGCTTGATATAGAATATTTGCTGGTTTGGAAACACGCTGCAGGGTTGTCTCCATGTAACCATGCAGGATTATTGACGATGAGTTCCTCATCTCTAATGAGACCAAATTTGACAAATGAAGTCTTGTCGAATTGATCGGATGTTGATGTTGATGTTGGTTCTAATTCTAATGTTGGTTTTGATGTTGATGTTGATTTTCTATTTAGGATGGCCCTGTCTACATGGAAGGCATTTTGATGTTTGTTGTCACTTGAGACATGCGGTGTTGGGTAATGGAAGGTTCGATATATGATGGGAGATGGGATAATAGGCCAAGGATGGTGTCAACAAAGACAGGGTCATCTAAGACTGGTGGTTCGTCAAAGACAAGTGGCTTATCAAAGATGGGTTGACCAACAATGGGTAATTGGTGAAGCAATGGTTCATTGAGGATTGGCCCATCAAAGATGGGTGGACCAACAATGGTTTGGGATTGATCAAAGATGGGTGATTTAACAAAAATGGATTCATCGAAAATGGATTGGTAAAGGATGGAACGATTGTATTGACCTTTACTTGGAAGTAGAGGAGTTTGATTGTGGTTTGGAAGGGAATCTTGGCATATCCCTAATGGATGATTCTCGAACTTGGATTTACTTTGTTCTCACATAGACTGATACTTGGAAGGGTGATGGTCGAATATGACTAGATTGTTGAATTTATTGTGGCTTTAGGGCCGGATAAGTTGTGGATGTAAGATGGTTAGATTGCAAAGTGTTGGATCTTGGATTGGTACATGAAGAATCGAGAAGGGATGCTAGGTGGGATACTTGTTGGCTAAGTTGTTGGAGTTGGTCGATCACGTTTTGACTTTGGGATGATGATGCTAGAACCAAATCGGCATTTGGATGGTCGCTAGCAAGTGATGGATTTGGATATCTTATGTGGGATGCCATTGGGTCTATATTGGTCTTGGATTTGGATTTGGATATGAATATGATTTGGTTAGGTTTGATGTCTGATTTCATCTTTGATTTTATGTTTTGATGTGGTTAGTTGGACTTGATTTAGACGGAAGAAAGGATGGATGATGTGATTTTGTCGATCTCAATCAAAAAGTTACAGGGGATTGAATGGAAAGATGGGGATAGGATTTGAGTGGATTGTGATTTGTTGATGTGTGGATTTAAGCTCAATTGTGGAATTAAGCTTGGACTGATTAAGATTTGATTTTGATTGGACTTTGACTTGATTGTTTGACGTTGATTATTTGACCTAGATGTTTGAATTTTAAATTGGTTTGGATGTTTGACTTGATTTGATTTTGGAATGTTGCCTTGGACTTGATTTGACATTTGAATTCGATTGACTTTAGCGTTTGACTTTGGAAGTGATTTGACTTTGAATGTTGGACTTGGATGTTTTGTCTTTTGATTTGGGATTTTGACTTGGTTTGACTTTTGAATGGTTGACTTTTGATGTTTGACTTGGTCAAAGTTACCCTGATTTGGATTTGTCTAGACTTGGGATGTTTAACTTTTGATTTGGGATTTTGACTTGCTTTGACTTTTCATATTTGACTTGGGCAAAGTTGACCTAATTTAGATTTGTTTGGACTTGGAATGTTTGACTTTTTATTTGGAATTCACTTTTGATGTTGGGCTTGGAATAGCTGACATTTGACTTTTGAATGTTGGATGTGAATAGTGGATGTTGGATGGATTTGACGTTGTTTGAAATGTTTAAGGTTTGCAATCAATACAAGGCTCAATAACAATCAAACAAAAGCATGCAAATGACAAGCCTTATGCTTACTATAAAAGGTGCACAACGCAAATAGCAGCTCACACATATACTCGTATGAAGTGGTGAATAGATTGGTCTCCGAATGCTCACTCCATGTACATATGTTGTGAGTATCTTGGGGGAGTTTGGTTCCCCTTGCAATACTAATTGTTTACGGCTAATATGTTTTAAACTGGGCTTAAACAAGGCTTTTTAGGTGCGTCCCCTATATACGTCACGATACGATGGGGCCCAAGTCCGTGAAAGAGGCCGATTAACGGGTTGCGCAAGAGGGTCTAGTCCCTTCACACCCTCTCCATCCGTAGGATTTCAATGGAGTGCCGCCAAAAAATTGTTCCTCTAAGGGTGTTGTTTGGGGTCTAGGTATTGGAACATGAAAGCCCCTCACTTCACGGCGCGCATAAAAACACGACACCACTCGACCAATAACGCTAGCTCCTCCCTCAATCTCTATACCCACCAGAACATGAGGTTGGTCCTAATGCTATTGATGAAATCCCAGTAGCCCAACCCTAAAGACTTGTGCTTGGGGATCAAGGTCTAAGTCACACAATGAAAAGAAAAGAGACTTGCGCTATTTATAATTCCCAAGATCGCATGAAAGTGTGAGAGAACATACGTAACGTTCATCTCAGATAAAAACAATCAGTCTAAGTTGTTTCTAATTCCTAGGGATTGCCTTACGATGCAAGGGAAGAGCATACGCGATTTTAAATTGCACAAATACGCAATCAAACGGAAGGAAAAAACAAGTTTTGTTCTATATACCCAAATCGAAATGTGTGTTCAATTCTTAAGCCTAAAAAAACATGTAAGAGTTTGTTTGGTTGATTTAAGACTTTGACAGGGGAAAAACTGCAAATGATAGATCAATAATTTGTTTTGTTTATCTTTAACAAGCATAAAATCCTATATAAACTTTGTTAAATCACAAATTGTTTGTGATTCCGTCGAAAAAATAATGATTATGTCAATACGTAGATCAATTCGACCGAAACTTGTAAAACACAAAAACTATCAGATACAGAAATCAACGATTTCGTTGAAATCAGAATGATTTGGCTAAAACACAAATGATTTCACCACACTGCAAAACAAACCGTCACAAAAGCACAAAATTATTTCACCAAAATCAAAGCAATTTCTCCAAAGTATGTGCAATTTCATTAAAGTTTTGTCAATTTCGCTACCCTGCAAAACACAAAGTCAGAACACATAAAAATGATTTCGACGAAATCATTGTGATTTCGCTGAAGTTTGGACAATTCCACCGCTCTACAAAACACAATCAGAAAACAGAAAAAACAATTTTGCCAAAGTTTGGACAATTTCACCACTCTACAAACACATACTGTCAAAAAAATAGAAACAATTTCGCTGAAATCAATGTGATCTCACCGAAGTTAGGTCAATTCTGCCACTTTGCAAACACACTGTCAAAAAAATAGAAGGCAATTTCAACGAACTATGTGCAATTTCACGAAAGTCTTGTCAATCCCGCCACGTCCCATACAAACACAAACAAAACATACAGAAGCGTTTCCACTGAAACACAATATGTTTATGCTAAAGTTAGTGTGATTCTGCTAAAGTTTGAAAAGACTGAGTTTTGCAACCCAAACTCAATTATGCCAATTAAAAGGGGTATTCCGCCGATTTCATTCACAATTTCGCCAATACACAGAGTTATTCCACTAGGAGTCTGGGAACAAATATTTCGATGGTTTTTGAGAAATTTTGGAGGAATTTTAGCTAAAACAATACAAAATTGTTGGATGATCAAGGTTGGAAAACTTCAAAGGTGATTGTGGGGTGTGAATGGTCCCACTAGGCGTGCCATATGTAACATGCAAAATCAGGGTAGTTTGTTAGAAATCAAAACAAATGAAATTCTAGCCAATTAAACAAGTGTCTTCGGATTAAGCAATAAAATGATGAAAACAAACAAGTGATTACCTTCACTTACTAAAGACTTGTTCCTCTTGTCAATTGGATGTGTTCGGAAGTGATGGTTGTCTTTGCAATTCCTGGTGGATGCACATGATCAAACAGACAACATAACCCCTTGCGAATGGCTGATTTGAATTGATAGTGATTGACTTGATGTAAGATTGGCTCTCCAAAATGGCAAAACTTTGTTGTGTTATAAAGACTTGCCAAGAATGGAGGAGCCCTTTATTTATAGCTTTGGTTGATTGATGAGAACCATTGATCTTGGTTGGAGATCAACGATGGAGGATTGGTCCTCCTCCTTATGAAGGTGTAAAAAGAAAGTTGGAGTAAGAGGATGCAATGATGAAAGCTTGGAGTGTGTAATAGCATGTCATAGCTTTTGCTTGCACGCTTGCCTATTTGTATTAAATTTGCCTTGGAAAAAAGAGATGATGTCATGATGTGAGGATTGTGGGATTTGGGGATGTGATGTGAGGATAAATAGGATTTATTGATTTATAAAAATAGGTATATTCCAAATTCCATGGATTTTTCCATTAAGATGAGATTAGCTAATTAAAGAAAGTTCAATTAACTAATGTGATGTGATATGATTTTGTGGGATTGGATATGTTCGAGGAAGAAATGATTAATTTATCAAGGGAGAATGAATAGTGAATGTTAGGGATGTTAGTACAGATAAAGGACTAATTAGAAAGCAATGTAATGATAGATTAGTGTTTGTTAGCGTGATTAGAAGACGAGGTGATGATAGTTAAAATTGACACGAAGCGGTGTCTACAATAATATATATTTCAAACTTTGTGATTGGCTGAACAAAAAATAGGTAATTAAAACATGATTCCATTAGTCATGCCTTGGCAAGGACTAATAAAAGAATTTAAATATCTACATTACAATAATTTAACTATGAGATGGTTCTTCTAAATTACTTCTCTACACCCACAGGGGTTGAGAAACAAGCATTATCATTTCACCATCTAATGGTTGTTTCACTTAAGTCTTATTGGAAGTACAATCACTGACAGGGTGGTGAATCAGTGATGCAACTAATCAACTTTAATTACACTTATACAAACAATTGACCATTTATTCATGAAGCATAGAAACCATTAAAGAGAAAGCATGAAGAGAAAACAACACATATAACACAAGATCTATGTGGGAAACCCTCGTGGGGGAGAAAACCCACTTAAACAAGCTTTGGACTACTATCCTATAAAGGTATTGCTTCAATTTAGACCAACACCAACTGATCAAAGAGCACCCACCCCTCAATTTAGTCAAGCACCCACTAGACCTTTAGCTAGCACCAACTAGCAAAGAAGCTACAACCCCCTAGATGATCAAGCACCAACTCAATCACCTCCAAACTAATCTCCACCTCTAATCTAATGTCTAACACACCTGATGATGGACTACTCTTGCTCTAACACCTACAAACCTGCCTCTCTACCTCATACAAGCCACTTAGGCTCCTTCGTTCAACTAAGTCACCCTCTTGACAACTTGGTCATTCAACCTAGCTCTCCATGCATACAACTCCTCAACACTGTAACAGATTATGAAAAATTCATATCACTTCTTTGATATGTTTCACCTCCTGTCTCTGCTCTTCAAAACTCCTATGTCATTCACTTGAGCTAACACCCCCACAACGAGTCTATAAAGGCCTTAATATCCTTGCTCTTATACAAGATTCTTCCTCTAACCCTTCTTGGTCGGCCAAAAGACTTTCCTTAGCACCTAAGGCATCTATTACACACTTAATTTTATCAACCACAAGCATATTGTTCGGCCATAGCATCCATTGGTCACAATTAAGACAAAGTCAATCAATTTGGCCTAAGTGGCCCTTTCAGGTCTCATGGAGACCTATTCACCCCTTTTGCACATCACCGAGCAAAGTAGTAACACATGACCACTTCCAAGTGCATGGGTCCATGCCATATGACCCCTAAGAAATCCTCAAGTGATTACAGACATCACTACATACCTTTGCATATGCAAAACCATTCAATCATTTGCCTTGTACATGAAAAAACCATGAACGAACAAACAGTCAACTTCCAAGCAATGGTTCATACTGAATATGGATTTGTCAAACCTCCAAAATCCATACAAATGATCCTCGGGGAGTCTACAACACTCTCCAATAGATAAATCATCATAAAACATCCAGATATCATCAATACAAACTAAAACATCCTTCTCGGGTCCTTAACAAATGAAGGTCAAACCCTTAGTCAACTTTGAGCTGTAATAAATGCAATTGTACAACCAGTCAAACCTCCTAATCAATTTCCCTAGATAGCCCTTGAAGTTCTTTACCACTTTGCTTTTTACTCCATCATCAAATTCATCCATTTGCTCAAGATACGGATCAAACAATCACAACCGGTTTCCTTTGTAAAATTCATATATTTGAATTTTCAATGGTCACTAAAAAATGCAAATTTGACTAAGTATAAAAACAATGAAATATCCCTGGGGGAGCAACTTTGCACTATCATAACTTTTGATAGACATCATGTCAAGGCATGAAATTTGAAACACATGCTCTAGGCTCAAAACTGAACAGACCCATGTGACCACTTTCTTTTGACACCTTCACACGTGCGAATTCCGATGTCATCAATCTGCTCACTCAAGAAACTCTACCAAGATGACTAGGATAACCTAGACCTTCACTTCCACAAGTACACCAAGCACTTCTTACACCCCATAGGGCCTCTGTATCAAGAAAACATCATCAACAACATCCATAACAAGACCAAAACCTGTAAGATCTCATGCAAACTATGTGAGCACTAAGGTACACTTTGTCATTGAGGACCATGCATACATATCATCTCATGGACACTCTTGGCCACCTTGGAAACATCATTGACAACACCTCAACAATCTCCCCCTTTGTCATTGATGTCAACACTTGTAAACACCAACACAAAGCTATGCACATACTCTTTCTCTCTCTACAAGCACTTTCTCCCCCTTTGACACAATGACAAAGTGGGCTTACCTGTTGATCCTAAGGACCTGTAAATGTTTTCAAAGCCAACAACAAGAAAGGACCTCCTCTGAGAGATAGAAACTCCCCCTATCATTGTGCATACCATTTCTTACCAAGACTACCTCAAACCTGCTCATTGACAACACTCTTATTTGACCATGCACTGCTATATGAAGAAGAAACACACAAGAATACCAAAACCATTTGCAAACATCTTAAGAACACTGAGAAGGACTCCCCCTAAGTCACCTGAGCTTAGGCACCACTTGAGCATCTTCAGAACATCTTCAACCATGATGAAACTTCATAGTTGTCTTCAAATTCTCTATCACAAGCCACCCATAGAATGAGAAATGGACATTCAAGCTCTTTCTCAAACACATATGATGCATAAATCCAACTGAGAAACATATTCAGGGACAACCATACCTTTTTTTTTTGAAGAAAATGACCAAAAAGTCCATTTGAATCACCTAGCCTTGTCTAGAGGCCTAGTAGCCCTCCCTGAACCTTGTAGAGCCCATAACTTATATGCACCTTCATGACTTGAAACTCCATATCTAGAGCACACTCATATGCCCCCTCATGCATGCCAAGATTCATCATTCAACTCTTCCTCTACACCATAGCTCCTTCACAAACTGACCTACCAATTAGCCCTCCATTTGGACAAATGCTCAACCATAGAACAAACCATACACTTCCAAAAGACTATGAAAATACTTTCTGAGCACCCATTTGGCCATTTCAACTGATTTAAGAGCTTTGACCTTCAACTCTATTGGGAAGGCAACTAACTCACATGGTGCAAAAACCTAGGTTTCACACATAAACGAAAGTCAACTTACCATCTTCCGATCAACACCAGCGCTTGAGACTTCTTCCACACTTGGAGGATATCAAATCACACTGTTGGAACAATTCTTGAGGTCTGACTCCTTGAGGAACCCATAGAACCATGAAATGGTTTTTGGCCTGCAAACCCTCAAGCAAGAATTGTGACCACCGAGAGGCATCAAAACTCTTCAACACGCCCTCAAGAGGCCTTCAAAGTCTGAAACCACCTGGAGCACACATGTATGAGATTAATACACCCTTCTATGCCACAAAGTCACCTTGAACACTCACCAATATTGATTTGATACTTTGAATCAATCATACTATGCTTGCAGACCCTGTGTATACACCTGTCACTATGCCAAAACACCTTCAACTGATCATGAGATCATTCTCACACTTTCAAGGCACCACATACACTCTTTAGGACCAAAGTCCCTGAACTGATCTTTTAAGCTTTTCACCACAACACTTTGGAGCAGACTCATAAAACATTGTTCCCTCTAGGCCTAGTGAAGACCTATTACAATTAGGCTTCTTCCTTCAATGAACCACAAATGGCTCACAATGGTCCATAAGACCTTAACAAGGATTCAAACCCTGTTCAACACCTTGAATCCAACCTCTACAAGCCTTCTTCATGCACAAGAAATAACACACCATTCGCTTTAACTTTTGTCATCTTCAAATACTATCTATATGCAAACTCAGAACTTGATGACAACTTTTCCTAAAACTGAGACCTCTGAAAGCCCTCTTGTAAACATGACAACATGTTTCCAAGCATGGCAAGAACCTTACCAGATCATATTCTTCTTATGTAGCAACTCAACCTCATGGCTAAGGACAACTAGGCAACTCTGCATGCTTCAATCTTCAACCTCTATCTTCATACAAACAAGACCCAGCCTGATAGCTCAGAACCATAGACATCTTTAGATCACAGTGAACACTCATGACGCTTGCAACATATCATCACAACCTTCTAAGACCTTATGAGGTCAACATGTCACTAAACAAACCATTGTACTTCAAGTCATAGTCTCAAGAGCACACTATGACAATCTCCTTCAAGCTTGCAAGAAACACGATAAGCTACAGAAAAGATCACCTACAGGACTTCTATGAAGAATTTTCAGGGCCCTTACAACATGATAACGTCATTCTCAGATCACCTCTAGTCCTTAGAACATATGAACATCTCTTTACCATAATGGCATTGGTCTTAAAAGACCAATCTTCGACTTTCATACCCCTGCTCACATCTTGACAACTACGACCTCCATCATGCATTCAAACACGTATCACAAGCATGAAGACCATTGTAGGAAACATTGCATATTTTCCACCAAAAGATCTGAGCTTTAGAAAACATCACAAGCCCATCTTCACCAAGAACAATCTCCTCAGGGTTTGTTGAAACCAAACCCTCATTTTACTGTCTTTCTTGTTATAAGCTCCATCTTCACTTCTAGGTACAAACTGAGCAAGCATATTACACCTATAGGAGCTTTATGACCTAAAGATCATCTCCAAACTCTTAGATCAACACTATTGAGTGACAAGAGACATCAAACAACTCAAACTGGTCACCTCTGTCTGCCATACACAAGACCTTGAGAATACAGTCACTTTCATGAGGAAGTTCATACATAAGATTACACTATCAGACCTCTCCAAAACATAAATATGATCTTCAATGAGTTAAGAACAGGACCCAATGCTTATAACAACAAAACAAGGTCATCTAACAAGTTCTATTCCACTTCTAGTCTTCCCAGGTTCACTGTATTCTTCCCAGACTGAAAACATCAACTTTGGACTGCATTTGATGCACCTGTACAGCCTGTCAGAGCAAACCACCACCTGGATGACATTCTCCATGAAGTCTACTTAAACTTTGCTTCTTACACCATCAAGATTTGATCACTAGAATGACTTCTACAAGCTAAACAATCCTCTCCATCCATTTGCTTTCTTTGTCCCTTGCAACTTCTGTCTTCTATATCAACTTCTTCAAAAACAAGCCTTTTCCTGTACTACCTCCGTACCTGTACGGACTGCCTGCCTCAAGAACCTTATGAAACACTTAGATATCCTCATTTCACAGCTGTCTACCAAGTTTCACGACCCAACTCATTGGATAACTCAAGATATACCAAATGAAGAAATTCTAGTGTTAGAGCCCTTAAGGTAACTAAGCACACACAAAGCAACAACTTCACATGGGAGCAACTTCATACCTCCAAAACACCTCTCACAGGTTTGAATAGATGAACTACAACTCTGAAAAGCTCATGACCAATTGAAAGAATCAAACTCAACTCTCTGCATCTCAAGACAAGAACATACCTAGACCAATTGACAAGCTTCTCACCTAGCAACCTTGCAACACCACTCCATGATGCTTCAAATGACTGAGAAATGCCTCCATGAAGCCTAACAGAGACACCTCACTTCCCAAATCACCTAGAACAGCATGAACTCGGGAGATTCCCAAATCTCCATCTCCTGACTAGACTGATTGCTTTCCCTAAGCCTTTTTATAGGCTTGATTGGCTCATCCACCTTCCTTTTGACTCCCTTGTCAACAAACCCTGATAACACAAATTCCTGGCTTTCCTTCATGTCAACCACAGCAAACAAACCATCTTGAGACTCAGCTTGATCACTCCTAGAAGTCTTCTCATCCACTTGCTTGCCATCCTCCTTCTCCTCTTTGACTGCCATCTCTTCTTTCAATGCACTATCAATGGATGCTACCTGTTATTGGCATTTCTTTGCACCTGATCCTTGTTCCCCCACAATCAAACACTCTTGACTGACATGCTCAGCAACCAAATCATCCTTGGTCTCAATCTGATCTCTCCTAACAGTCTTAGGTCTCCATAACCACGTATGACCTCTTCCTTGCACACTAGGAGCTCTATACACCTTGTTTTGCCTTGAGAACTCATTCAACCTGTTCTTGCAATATCTAGCAATGTGACCAACTCTATGACAATTGAAACAAATAAAAACATTCATACCTTTTGCTTGATGATGATTGTGAACTTCCTTTGACAAGCTATCTCTCTTCTTGCACTCTCTTGCAATGTGGCCAAACCGATTGCACGCATAACAATGACCCTGAAATGAATACCTTATTGCCTTAATCTGTCTTGGTGGTCTTCTCAACTTGCTCATCTCATTCTTCAAGGACTTCATCTCAACCTTCAACTGATTGCACTCATCTTTACTTGCTTTCAAACTTGCACTTGCAACCCTCAGCTGATCCTTAAGATCCTAAATAGTTATCTTAACTATCTTGGCTTCTAGACCTAGCTTAGTCTTCAACTCACATATCTGCTCTTCAAGAGTTTTGACCATAGGATTCAACACTTGATTTTCTATGATGATCTTCTTATTCATTGTAGCTTCTTTGGACATGTCATTTTTCAAAGAACACACCTGCTCCTCACGAGCCTTGACCTTAGATTTCAAATCTTGATTTTCTTTCTTCAATTGCTTAGCCATCTCGTGCTTCAAAGATCACCTCCTAGTTGTTAAGGCTTCTTGAAGAACCTTGCTCTGATACCAATTGTTGGAAGTACAATCACTGAGAGGGAGGCGGGGAGTGAATCAACGATGCAACTAATCAGCTTTAATTACACTTATACAAACAATTGACCATTTAATCATGAAGCATAGAAACCATTAAAGAGAAAGCATGAAGAGAAAACAACACATATAACACAAGATCTATGTGGGAAACCCTCATGGGGGAGAAAACCCACTGAAACAAGCTTTAGACTACTGTCCTATAAAGGTATTGCTTCAATTTAGACCAGCACCAACTAATCAAGAAGCACCCACCCCTCAATTTAGTCAAGCACCCATTAGACCTTTAGCTAGCACCAACTAGTAGGACGCTACAATCCCCTAGATGATCAAGCACCAAAACAATCACCTCCAAACTGATCTCCACCTCTAATCTGATGTCTGACACACCTAATGATGGACTTCTCTTGCTCTAACACCTGCAAACCTGCCTCTCTATCTCATACAAGCCACTTAGGCTCATTCGCTCAACTAGGTCACCCTCTTCACAACTTGGTCATTCAACCTAGCTCTCCATACATACAACTCCTCAACACTATAACTGATTATGAAAGATTCATACCACTTCTTTGATATGTTTCACCACCCGTCTCTGCTCTTCAAAACTCCTATGTCATTCACTTGAGCTAACACCCCCACAACTAGTCTATAAAGGCCTTAATATCCTTGCTCTTATACAAGATTCTTCCTCTAACCCTTCTTGGTCGGCCAAAAGACTTTCCTTAGCACCTAAGGCATCTATTACACACTTAATTTTATCAACCACAAGCATATATTGTTCGGCCATAGCATCCATTGGTCACACTTAAGACATAAAGTCAATCAATTTGACCTAAGTGGCCCTTTCAGGTCTCATGGAGACCTATTCACCCCTTTTGCACATCACCGAGCAAAGTAGTAACACATGACCACTTCCAAGTGCATGGGTCCATGCCATATGACCCCTAAGAAATCCTCAAGTGATTACAGACATCACTACATACCTTTGCATATGCAAAACCATTCAATCATTTGCCTTGTACATGAAAAATCCATGAACAAACAAACAATCAACTTACAAGCAATGGTTCATACTGAATATGGATTGGTCAAACCTCCAAAATCCATACAGATGATTCTCAAGGAGTCTACAACACTCTCCAATAGATAAATCATCATAAAACATCCAGATATCATCAATACAAATTAAAACATCCTTCTCAGGGCCTTAACAAATGAAGGTCAAACCCTTAGTCAACTTTGAGCTGTAATAAATGCAATTGTACGACCAGTCAAACCTCCTAATCAATTTCCCTAGATAGCCCTTGAAGTTCTTTACCACTTTGCTTTTTACTCCATCAAATTCATCCATTTGCTCAAGATACGGATCAAACAATCACAACCGGTTTCCTTTGTAAAATTCATATATTTGAATTTTCAATGGTCACTAAAAAATGCAAATTTGACTAAGTATAAAAACAATGAAATATCCCTGGGGGAGCAACTTTGCACTATCATAACTTTTGATAGACATCATGTCAAGACATGAAATTTGAAACACATGCTCTAGGCTCAAAACTGAACAGACCCATGTGACCACTTTCTTTTGACACCTTCACACATGCGAATTCCGATGTCATCAATCTGCTCACTCAAGAAACTCTACCAAGATGACTAGGATAACCTAGACCTTCACAATACTAATCACATGGATTCTTTTCACTTCCACAAGTACACCAAGCACTTCTTACACCCCATAGGGCCTCTGTATCAAGAACACATCATCAACAACATCCATAACAAGACCAAAACCTATAGGGTCTGATGCAAACTATGAGAGCACTAAGGTACACTTTGTCATTGAAAACCATGCATACATATCATCTCATGGACACTCTTGGCCACCTTGGAGACATCATTGACAACACCTCAACGAGTCTATGCATTTCTCTTTTTCTGGAAGCTATGTAAAATAAATTTCTTCTTGCTATTCAAAGACCAAGTAACAAAGACAAAGGAGGCCTAAAGTATGTTGACTTTAATAAAGTATTAACTAGTCCCAAGAGAAAAATCTCTTGAAATTCGGAAGCATATATATTATGTAAATGCACAGGCATTTATGCGTGGAAACTAGTATGAACCCATGGCACTGATTTCCAAGATAAACTGGGAATATGAGAAGGGATGAACTAAGTTTTCATGGAGAGAGGATCTAGGGGCACATGATTGGTTGTAAGGGATTAACTGGAGGCTGGAGCAGGTTAATGTGGCTGTGAGGAATTCTGACCCATGTCCCTATGGGTGTACACCTGCCAAAGTTGGGTAAGGAACACCCCTATAAGCTAGTTACACTATGAAGAGTTCAGAGCCCACAAGTACACTAAGAAATGTTCTTCAAAGAGATGTATATCAATACATATGGAAAAGAGAAAATTCACCATCTACGAAAGGCCTGTACATGCAAATGAAAAAGAGCCTTTTTCTTTTCTAGAAGAAAAACTTCCCAATAACTTTGTTATTCTCCTCCATTCTCTTTTTCCATATGTGCTTAAGTACACTATAATCGTTCCTCATATTTTTGACTATTCATGTTCCTACATGACACCTCGTATAATTCTTCAAATCCTTTTTAGCACATACAAGTGAGTGATACCCTTCGTTGGGAAGAGTTAGATCAGATGAATTGTTTTGTGGGAAATGGTTAGCTTAGTATTTTTTACAGTATTTTGTTAATCCACAATTTTTTCCAAGTATATAGAATTATGCATTTCTACCTCTGCCAAGTTGCAGAGCTCATCCAGCCCCCTAATTTTACACATATGCCCCTTTCTGTGGGACCAATATTAAGCAAAATAAAACGCTTCTAAGATGGGAATCCTGTCTCTCAACAATGGGGTTGGAAAATAAGGGCTTTTTAGGAAAACTTGGATTCCCTGTGGACAGCTGATAAAAGGTGAACTAGGATGGCACCTCTAAAAGAAAAATGGGCAAAGTAGGAGCTGCAGGGTTTATTGCAGCTATAAGGGCAACATGATTTTTTGGCGTCCCATGTGCCTGGGCATTAATACATTGTGGGAATAAAATAAGGCCTCATAAAAGTCAGAAAAAGGAATGGTCAATTTTATTTTGGATTACAACTCAAAGCTCCGATGATCTTACTTAGAGAAAAGTGAAACTATTTTACTTGACTATTAGTACCTTTTGGCCCTTTCCAGCTTGGTTTGTGATAGCAAACACATTCAAAATCCTGTGAAGGCGATACAGTATGCCATGTGAAGCAGGGCCTCATCGAAGTCAGAAAGAGGACTTGTTAATGTTATTTTGGACACCAACTCAATACTCCGATGGCCTCAATTAGAGAAATCTATTTTACTTGACAATGGATGCCTTGCCAGCTTGGGTAATGTTGTCAGAGGCATTCAAAATCCTGTGCAGGCAATTAAGTATGCCATTAATGTAGTTAATTTTACCGGTAGACATTGCATTTGGTGGTTTCATTTAGTTATAAAGTCGGCTCTGATAGTTGCTTGAAAGTTTAGTTGACAAGGAGTTTTGAACCCTGGTCTTTCAGAGTAGTTCCTCGTAATATTTTCTGCAAATATAATCTAAACATTTACTTTGAGCCAAAAATACATTGGCACCACAATCCCTGTCAATGGTTCAATGACAATGGGTGGAAAGCAGAGTATGATAGCAGGCATAAGTACAGACTTCAAATTTCTAACTAAAAAATCTTGATAGAGACGCGGATTCCTATTCATTTATATATAAGAACAGATAAGCCATTAAATGAATGAAGGTAAAGCAGGTTACTTAGAATGTATAATATAATTGGATTTAAAAAGGATGTGCTTAAACTGCTATCTATTTGGTGTCTAAGTTGTGACAGAATTGGTCCACAATACAAAGAAGCTCCTTATCTAAAATATATAACTGAAAAAATATATCATAATAATTCATAAAGTGTTCATAAATACAATGCAAAGGATATAGGTGTATATCCTAAAGAGATGCATGTCTCTCATGAATAGTATATGATTCATATATCAATACAATAGTTAGGAACGTAACATTTATCACCTTCTTGAAAATATTTAACCTTGATGATGAACTGGAAACAATTGGTCCAAGAAGGATGTTGTGATCTTTGCCAAGATCACACTAATGCGATTTTTATAATTTGTCAGAAGAATTGTTTTCTCTTGAACCAGTAGAAGAGTGTCAAAACACCGAAAATTTGATCAAGAGGGCATTCCTAGAAACAGTTCTTAATAACCAAGGAATCTCATTCAATTTTTTTATCTGATTCCTAACCAGATTACAATGGAACAACAAAGCAGTAATCAATCCTTCCCCTCTCAACTGTTCTGCAGAGGGCTGTGACATGTGTCAACAGTGGAGCGCAGAAAGATAACAGAAGCATTCCTGCCCTCTTACTTCATTTTCTCTGTTTTTCTGTTCTGCAGAGTCTTGGACTTAAAATTTTATTATTGGTAGGACTCACTCATCCCTGCAATCTGAGTTTAACCTATCTTACCTAGCTAATTTAGCTGTCCTCAATTTCTTATTGATGTCAAAACAACATAGTCCTCTTATGTATTTAGAATAAATGTAATTCATGTTATGTGCTTCGGTAGGTGCAAACCTACAAAGTGCTCGATACTGTGGTTGCATGCAGTACATAATTTACTTTCTTTTGTTATCTCTGAGGAAGACAACGTTGTCGATCTGCTCCAACTTGGCAATTTTGCACAATTTGGTTTGGCTCCCAAATCAGAATTGTCTGCCTTCTAATTTCTAATGCTGTGGACAGATGTTTGCATAATTATAATACCTATGAAGACAACCCCATTTGCTAAGTATCAGCTGTATCCGGGAGTCTATTTGTGTCATTTCCGCATTGGGCTGATGTGAATTGTGACTAGCACTTACGTGTTGACATGAGGCCCATATGCCATCGACATAGTAGCAAAACATGCGATTTAAACACAATTAATTCTTATACTTGGCCCAATATGCTATTTTCAACTTGGTTTTTTTGCACTTTTCTCAGCGAATCGATCCGCAAGGCCTTGTATGATGGGGCAATTTGAAATGTTGTCTACAGTTAAAGAAACTTAAATACACCCAAAACTTAAAAAAAATAAACCTAACCCTCCTTTGTGGTAGATGCTATATTTGACATTCATTTGGACATATTTAATATTTTTAGTTGTGAAATATGGTGGGAATATTTCTCATTATTACTCCTTAATAATCTACCCTTGGATTAATACCTCATAGGCCAAATGTAGGTAGGGATAACTTTCATGCCTTTTTTAGCTCTCGCACTACGCATGGAGTGCAAACCATGCTAGAGAGTATTGGTTGGAAAAATATAGTTCACGAGCAGGCAAAGGAGGCAATCTCCAAATTTTGGTACAACTTTAGCGTATGGCAAATGCAATTGCAATTGCAATTTTTGGGTTCACTGCGCCATCATACAAGGCTTTGCAAACTGATTTGTTGAAAGATGTTGTATAGGGTGTGAGTGATGTTCTTGCAAAACATCATAAGAAATGGAAAAAATCAGGATGCATTATAATGTCAGATGGATGGACAGATGAAGCCACACACTCATCAACTTCCTTGTGTCATGTGGCATTAACATAGTTTTTATTAAGAGTGTCGATGAATCTAAAATGATAAAATCAAGCAAGACACTCTTTCATCTATTTGATGAGGTTGTGATTGAAGTGGAGCCACAAAATGTGGTCCAATTCATTACAAATAATGTTGTTTGCATGGTTGTTGGGAGACTTCTCGTGGACAAATATGGAACTATGTTTGGAACTCCATATGTGGCACATTGTCTTAAATTGACCTTGGATGACATAGGCAAAATTCCATGGTTGAAAGAGGTTTGCAAAGAATCTCACACGAGTGCTTAATATAATGTACACATTCATAGATGGGAAGAAACTTATTCAACGAGGGGTGACAAGGTTTACAACCCACTTGCATTGCAAACTCTTTTTCAACAACAAATGAATTTAATATGAATGTTCATTTCAACTAAGTGGATGGAATCTTCCTTTGTGAAACATATGAAAGGTAAAATAGCAGTTGACTATGTTTTATCGCTATCTTTTTGGGAAGAGGTAGATAAAATTTTGTTATTCTCAGAGCCTCTAGTTCAAATTTTGAGACTCATCGATAGAGATAAACCCCCATGGGTTATCTATATTAAGCAATTGATAGGGCCAAAGGCACTATTAGAAACAAATTGGAGAATAACAAAGCCAAGTACATGCCATTATGAGAGATACTTGATAAAAAATGGGATTGATAGATACATTCTCCTCTCCATGCAGCTAGATATTTTTTGAATCCAATGTTATTCTTTAGCGGCTAATTTCGAAATGATGAAGAGGTCACATAGGGCCTATTTAAGTGCATGGAGAGAATGTTTCATATGAATCTTTTGAGGAAGCTATGGGAGAGTTTTCGATGTACAAGCAAGCAAGGTGTTTCTTCTCTAGTAAGGCAGCCATCACAAAGAGAAAGACCTGTTGTCAACCTGGAGCTATACCCTGAATCGAAGACGTGTGTGAAATGGCCAGTCCTCTATCCGGCTGAAACAATGGGATCTTCTCACAAGGGTGGGTGCCTCAATGGTGAGAAGAACCTCCAGAGAAGGCTAGTTCCTGTATGATGTATCAATGAGGATCTCTACTCTATGCTGCGAACTACCATGGAAAAGGGAGAAGGAAACTTTAAGGAGAAATCCCACCTAAAAAGGGTGATACACTAGAAGATTGATCCACTCAACTTGGAACCTTGAACACTGAACAAACAAGGAAAAAGGAAGACCTTCGATTTCAATCAATCACTTATGCATAAATATTTCATGAAGAGGTTCGATCCAATGATCAAAACATGAGGGAAAACGATGGAGAGAGGTTTGATACAAGACACTTTGCAGCGACCTAACATCCACTTACAGCTTCAACAAAAGACGTAAAGAACACTGAACATGACCTGCATAAGGATAATCTAGCAACTAGGTATGAATCCAAATTTGGAAAGGAAGAGAAATCTACCACTTATGCAAATTGCTGAAAAAAATATACACTATGCCAGCACTTGAAATCTGAAAGTACAATCCTATTGATCGAAGAGGTTACACAACTCACCAATGGCAGAGTCTGGTCTAACCAAGAGAGGGATTGATTGTTTTTTAATCAAAGATGGAAGCCATTTTATAGAGAATTACAAAAGCCAAAGATTGGCGTTGAAAAATTGAAGAGAAGGATTTACTTAAGCTAACTCAAGGCTGACTTGGCCTTTCAATAAAATATGTTTTCCTTTTTGTCTTTGCATGAAGCTTCTTGCGCTTGACGAAGTGAACTTGTCGTTGTTCTGAACTGCCCACCTCTCTTTGCATGGAAATCCACGCCAATGTCAATTTTAGAACTCTACGTGAGCTGCTTGATGCCGAGTTGGAACGTTTGAAAGGCTAAGTTGGACACTTGATAAGCTGAGTTGTACAAAGAGATCATTCTCCTTTGCATGGGAAACTCCTAATAGATGTGGCATTTAACAATTAGTCAACTCTAAATTGAAAATAGTCAACTCGACGTTCGAATTTGGAACTCCAGTTGAAGCTGAGTTGGACCCTCGGATGCGTGAGTTGATCCGGAGATGAGCAGGACTTCAATAACCAGTCAATTGAATCTTTGACCGGTGTTCGAAAATAGCCCCTGCTTGCATGTATTTTTACCATGTTGTAGTCTACCTGTTCATGTCTATTTCTGGCGGGATTCTATATTCGGATGTATTTGTCTATATTTCTTCCGTTTGGCCTTTTCTTAACTTCCCATCGCTTAATCTGAGGTCAACTTCCCGTGATTTTAATCTTTTCTAAATTTCGGCTTTAACTTTGTTTCAACGGTTACTTCTCGCGGTCAAAATTTGACGTCTTGCGGGACATCACCCTTAGTCTTCTTATTTCCTTCGGAATTCTCTTCTCTGCAATTTCCTTCGGACTTCTTTTCATCTCCTTGGATTTCCTGCAGCTTTCTTTCTTTCGGCTTTTATCCTCCGAAGTATCCCTTCGGACAAAAAGTTCGAAGGAATTCCTTCGGACTTCTTTTCCGAAGGGATACCTTCCTTTTCTTTTCCTTTGGCTCAAGGTTTTGTTCTGTTGGGTTTTCTCTTTCTTGGCTTACTTCGAATTTCTTCGGACTTTTTTGTCCGAAGGAATTCCTTCGGACAAAAAGCCCAAAGGAATTAATCCTTCGGCTTTGCCTTTGTTATCTGCTTCTCCTGTTAAGTCATTTTCTTGCGGACAAAATGTCGGCAAGAATTATCTTGGTCTCTTCCTTTGGCTTTCGGAATTCTTCTTCGGACTTTAAACATCCTTCCGAGTCGTTTCTGTCCATTTCCTTTGGACAAAAAATTTGAAGGAAACTATGTGTCTTTCTTTTATTCGGATAAATCTCCCAAAAGAATTCTTTCGGACTTCTGTCTTACCCCTTTATTTTCCTCTGGCATTCGTCTTCGAACAAAAAGTCCGAAGCTTGACCACTTTGTTCTCTCTTTTCTTTCGGGCAAAATACCCGAAAGAATTGCTTCGGCCTTTTGCTTGAACCATTCCCTTGTTTATTTCTCCGAATTTCTTCGGACTTTTTTGTCCGAAGGAATTATTCCTTTGGCCTTTGCTCTTTGCCTGCGAAATGCCCTTCAGGAAAGTCATAGTGGTCCTATCACTGACCAAGTGCCCTCCACAAGGGCTAGTGGCTCTCCCTCTATGCTTTTTGAAAAAATTGTAGGGCACTCGGGTTTTAGCAAAGGTCTCGATTTTGTTCTTGCACCTTCCCGAAGGGTAGGTGCCCTTCGAGATTGTTGAAAACAACCTTTTCCGAAGGGTACCCTGCCCTTCGGGTGTCTTGAAAATGACCCTTCCGAATTAATCCTTGGCTTTTCCTTGATTCTTTGGGTGGACTTTTGGATTCTCCGAAGTATTCCTTCGAACAAAAAGTCCGAAGGAATTACTTCCTTTGTCTTATAGGCTCCCCTTTGTTATTTCCTTCGGACTTATGTCCTCAGCACTTCTCTGAAAACCTGTCCTTAGCAAAAGCCTTTTTGATGAACCATTCCTTCAGAATTTTCCTGTTGTAGCAAAGGCCCTTACCAAAGAAAAACAATGTACTCTTCCTAATGAATTCTTTCTTTCCTTGGATGGAGATGTGAATTTTCCGAATGGCAAGAGACAATCTATCATGTGGAAGAATTGTTAAAAAGACCTTCAACCCAGGTAGACAATTAATCTAAATAAGTATGGTGAAAATGTTAAATTTTGATTGAATTGTGCATGTTACAATGTTTACAAAATCTGTTTTTGCAGCACAATGGTGAGATTCCTTTGGCACAAAAACCAAACACCTTAGATGGATAGCAATGCACATTTTGAGCCAGCCATGCAGTTCACCTACTTGCGAGCATAGTTGGAGTGTGTTCAAGTATATATATTCCAAAAAAGAAATCGATGAACTCAAGAATGGATAAACGATTTGATGTTTGTCCACCACAATCTTTACTTGAAGATAAAGAAAGCTCAAGGTTAAGAAATGTTGCATTTTTAATTCTCAATTCATATGGAAAGCAGATTTATATTCTTCTAGAATATTATTTTACAAGTCACTAACATATGCATTCTATTTGATAATGTTAGGTACCATCGAGAAAGATCAACCGATTGAACTTGACAAAATTAATCCAAAATTCAAATGGCTCGAAAATAATGATGACCCGATTTATGATGAAGTTAACTTTGACTTGTTGGAGAAAGTTGGGTACGACATCGAAGTTGTCTCTCAAATTAAGAAAGACTCTAACCCTAGAGCTTCAACATCTACACCTGTTGATCCCTAGTCCTCGTTGCTATTGGCTCCCTCCCATTTTTAGTTCCTTTGTAAACGACAATAGTACGCATTTTGAAATGTAAATGTACTATAAATTAAATGGTCTAAAAATTAATAAAAGAAAACAGTTGGCTGATTTTGATGGCATACAATCTCATTTAACTTCCTCTCATAATCTGTATCTATACTCTATGCAATTGAAATGCCTAATATATATCTCTATGCCTTTAAATTCAAAAATAAATTATTTTTTCTCCTTTTTCCACATTTTTTCGACGGTTTTATGTTTTTCTGACTTTTTCCCGATTAATCATGATTTTTTGAAAAACACTTGCACTTTTGAAAAAACGATTTTTGCTACCACTAGGTAACATCTCATCCATATCATGCTATGTGCTTCTTCATTTCCCCTGTTGACTCATCGCAATGCATAAAAGGATTACATGTGGTGTGAGTTACTACCACACTACGGCTTTCTGATGAAATCATGGAGCCACCACAACTACTCTTTGGGTCCCGTGATGGGTCTAACGGCTATTTTTCCACCTTTTTTGGATCTTAAGCCCTCATTTTAGGACGTGAAAAATTGAAGTATCCCTCCTTCCCTTTAGAGCGCCATCTACAATAAATCCCCAAAATTGATTTTACACACCATGACATGATCTATTACTCTCACTACTATTATCACTCAATGTATCCACTATCATTGTGCACTTCGGCCATTTCACAACTACACCAAAGAGCTATTAAATTCACTTACAACAATCTCATTTAGGAGATGTACCTTGTTATTGTGTTTGCCTCTCAACAGCTACTCTCTGCACAATGGATTATATACACCTCCCAACCTCATACTATCAAATAGCCTTCGGATTCCAGGATACGAATTAGTTGGTACTGTACATTCCCTTGGGACTATTTCTAGATGGCCCTAATTTGTACAATAAATTTCCATTATTTATTGTATTGCTATATTGCATCACTGGGGGTTTTGATCATTGATTGAATCATGCATGTTAGCTTGCATTAAGGTTTTTATTCCAGTATTGCATCCATTTGAGTGTTCATGCAAGAATTGAAAAATCTAAAAATTGCATTCTCTAACCCTACTCATTAATTTTCAGAAAAAATAAAAAGGAAAAAATTTGGATCGATTGTTAAATTAGGGCTATCGCTATCTTTGTTATATTGCATGTTATTATTTTCATTTATTTTGGAAGTAGCATTGGTAGCATATATTGTATTTAGTTGGAAGCTACACCTATCCAAACCCTAGATCTACATCCTATCTATGTTTTCTGGATAACCCTAGATTGATCCAGTTATCCTTGGGATCCATCCAATATATATGATACCTTCCCCGTGTCAATGAAACCCTTGTTTGAACCTTTGCTTTATTTTTATCCTATCTTCCTAGCTTAGCACTTATGTTCAGGTTTCTGTGATTACATATTCCATGTCATCTCTGGATCCAAATAGAGAAAGTAGTGAATAGAACAATGAATGCAAGTGCAATAGAAGAGGTCTAAGGCATTGGAGACAAAATACTTTTAGAAGAAACACTCTTAATGAGAGATTTGCAAAGAGAAGGGACCACACAATTGCACAAGCTATAGGAAGGTAGCAATCCAATAC
Organism: Torreya grandis; assembly: GCA_037957365.1. Lineage (NCBI taxonomy): Eukaryota > Viridiplantae > Streptophyta > Pinopsida > Cupressales > Taxaceae > Torreya > Torreya grandis. The sequence continues at coordinate 4,326,105 of JARHVA010000599.1, read as the reverse complement.
CACATATGGAAACAACTTATTTGATGACACTCTTGCAGAATAGAAATCTATGCTAGGAATGTTTTCACCATTGCTGAACCAGTCCACTACAAACTTCAATAGATCTGCCTCCCAAACAGCTATAGGCTAAGTGGCCTTCATATCTACTCCCCAGGGAGGCCATGGCCTCCTTTCAGGTAGCTCCTTCAAACAATCCAGATCCAACTTTCAAAACTACTCTAAGGGTGCTTCAAGGTTTCCTATAGTATCATGCTCGAAGAACAATAACCAGGCCCAACTTTCCCACAAAAATAGAAAATGGATTCTATTTATATATGGACAACCCACCAACAGTAATTTTCTTGGTTCATAAAATGGAACAAAGGCTATGGTTTTTAAGAGAAATAGCCCTCATCTATAGGTTAATGGGTGCTTTCCCCAGTCCAAAAACCCTTGGGATCAAGCTTTAGGAGAACTGGAAACCGTCAAGCTCTGTACAAATCCTTATGATGCCAAAGGATTATTCCATGGTGGTCTTCTCTTCTAAGCAAGAAAAAGATCCAGTTTTTCAAGGAGGACAATGGTTCCTTAAGAAATCTGGTATTTTCATTAAGCATAGGTCTCCAACTTTTAACCCCGCTAAGGATCTACCAAGCACCATTTCGGTTTGGGTTTGACTCCCTTGCGTCCAAGTGAATACTGGTGGGAACACTCTTTAAAAAAGATTGGAAATGCAATCGGTGAATACATTCTGACCTCTAGGTTCACTAGAAACCTAAGATACCTCAACTATGTGAGTGTCTGTATCAACCTGGACTTAGAAAAGCCCCTTCCAGATAGACTGATCCTAGAGATGGGAGGTATAGAACAGGAACAGCCATTAGAATACAAGAACATTCCTTTCAAATGTCAGATTTGCCATGAACATGGCCATCTGCCAAGGGTTATCCCCTCACATGAAACTCGTGATCACCAGACTCGGATGCAACCTCCAGAGTACAGAGATTGGTCAGCATTTGAAGCGACTCCTCAATGACAACCACATCATAAGATCAGGATATACAGCACCAATGTCAAGCAAAACAGCAGATTCGAAATAAATGCCAAATGTCAAGCAAAACAGGAG
>JARHVA010000599.1:3575000-3720000 GCA_037957365.1 Torreya grandis | reverse complement strand
GACACCTCTCATGGGTATCACTTTACTTGTCACCATACGTCCTAAAAATTTTCTAGCATGGTTTTATTTATTTTTAGATTACAAGCCATATGATGTATTACTTGGAATTCATTGGATTAAGAAAATGAAAACAATTCCATCTTCATTACACAATGTATTAAATTTAAGTATAGTGAAAAGTGATTACTAATCAAAGCACTCCTTATGAGTCACTAACCCAAATTCAACATAAGGTATTACCTAGAGTGATACCAAACCAACCAATTATACAACCTCAAGTGAAAATACCTAGTGTTAAGCACACACTTGTTCAATCACTAATTTCATTTTATCATAACATATTACATTTATTTAAGTTTTAAAACAATCAAGGTTTCATCTATACAATCCAATAAAATTGATTCTTTCCAAGAGGATTAAAACTATTTCATCTAATGGATATGATAATTATTGCATTACTTGTGATGATTATTTTAGTTAATATACAACTTGTGATTATGTAATTGTTACTTTGATGTTGATTATAGTTACTATAAAATGAATTGGGTTCATAATTATTCCTTATGATATTTTATTTATATTTTTTTCCATTCCAAAACCCTACATAGACTTCCTATTGACAAACACACACACACACACACACACACACACACACACACACACACACACCCCAAGGCCTTTAACCTTAGTGTACATTAATTTTTTAAGGAATTTATATGTTAATATGGATCCTCCTCTGCTTGAATTTTCTTGATTTCACCCTTTAACTTGTGTTTTATTTGATTCATCGTATTATTTATCTTTGATTGTTCTTCATTAATTTTATTTTTCACCTCTTGGATTATGTCTTATTTGTTTCCATTATTATAAAATGATAAAACACAAAAATAAAAAATTATTCCTTTATATTTATTGGTTAAATAGTTTCACATTGTTAGACATCATGTTTATCTACCTATTGATAGAGGTTTATATAAAACATATTTACATACAAGATAATCATGTTATTATTTGAATTAGATACAAGATTTATAGGTTACATACAATTATGGACTTCATTTGATTTACACCTTCATTACACCTACACTGGGGCTATCCTTATATTTGAGACATAATTATACTAGGGGTATTTTTCAATGTGCTTTAAGTTATGTGTTTCTTAGTTTCCATTATCACATTAAGATTTATATTTGATTATACATATATTGATCTATAACATATCTTGGTTGATTCATTACATGGATACATTCATATGACTATCACATTGTTTGTTCTATTATTTTCCCCATGATTTTTTGGATTAATTCTATGTGCATGTATGTGCTTATATGTGCTTGTGTGTATTTCTTGACATATATTATATTGTGTTATCCATAGATAATTTTCTAGTTTTTAACTTTGTGTTTCTTATGTTTGATTTATTACTTATTTTATTTTGATCACTTGTTTTTCTTGATGGTTTCACTTACTCTATGTGGTTACATAGTTGTGTAGTTTTACATTGGTTGACTATACTATGTGACAATATATGTTTGATGTCATGATATATGTCATGAATGTTATTATTTAAAATATAATATGTTTTGTGCCTATGTTTTCATGGTTTATATCATATATGTATTGTGGCATACTATTTTTTTTACTTCATTATTATATTGTGTCTTTATAGGTCCATACCACTTATCCTTCTTTGCTTGTTACATTGGGTCATATCACTTGTCTCTCATTAATTATTACATTGGGGTCATTTCACCTTCCCTTTCCTTTACCTTATTCATATATTTTTTTCTTAGGAATATTTGTATTAGTTTATCAATGAGATTTAATAATGGTATATTTCTATGATTACAAATGTGCCTTCAAGATTATTACAAATTTTAATTTTATCTATGTTACACATGGTGCATTTAATCATTTTATTTTGAGATGAATGATATACAAGAACATTCATTACCTCAAAATGGGCATATAGTGGGCGTATTATATTTTAAATTATATATTTCAAGTGGTTATATGATGTCGAGAAGTTATAGGGTTATGCTAAATAATTACGTAGATGTTATAGATGTTCACTTTTTAGATAGGAATATATTTTACATATGTCAAGGTTAGTATGATTTATTTTTTAGACTATCACCACATGGTTGAGGCAACTAAGTCCCATGATAATTTTATATTTTAAAAAATATGGTAACATGGTTCATATACCACTATTATTTTTGTTCATTTTTTAGTTTTTTAGTTATTTCATTATTATAAATTTATAAAGATAGTGAATTACTTGTATGCATTCATTTTTTATTGTAGGTACATTCAATATGTTGAAATTGTAACATTCATAGATCCTTAGTGGCAATTAACACATTCATGTAGATAGTAAGGAGACAAGGTTTTTTAGTTTGCAAGTTATTAGAAATAAACTCTGATATAAGGTAATATATGTCATCCTTTTGAATTTTAGATCGCTTTAATATCATGAAATAACTTCAATCATAATTTATTGGTAGCAATTCACCTATTTTTTTTATCCACCCTTGTTTGTTTTACTTTAATGTATATGTGCACACACATAATAAAGTGGGACATTATTTAGAAACCTAATTTTAGTACAAATAATGTAGTTGTAGATATTTTATCATGAATTTGTTACACACAATTTTAGTACAAATATCTTTATTACAATAATTTTAGTGTCATTTTATGCATATGGATCATTGGTTTGAATCAAGGTCTTATTGGCACTCTTTCATGTTCTTTATTCCTTCCTTTCTTCTATGTGTGATCCTATGCTATTTTAATTCTTTTGTTTTCTCTTTCCTATCTATTTTATTTGTTCTTTTAAGCTTCATTTTTTCTTTCTAACTTTACCCCTATATTTTTCCCCTAAGATGGAATTTACAGTTTGTCAATCTTATCATGGAGATAATCAATGACATGATGATTTTGTCCATTTTTTAATGAGATCTTCTTCCCCTCTCCTCATTATTTCAATGTTTGGATTTGTGATTATCATTTTTTCATCTTTATCTTGGTCATCTTGCACATAAATGTGTTCCTAATTCAAACCTAATGAGTCTATATCTACAAAGCCTCCTAGATGCATTTCAAAAAGAGGCATCAAGAGGAATCAAGTCTTAAGAACACTACAAACTCTCCATACTCTTCAAATATTTTAAGGAAGTTCAAAGGTTCAATAGCTACATAATTATATTAAAAAAATGACTAAGAGAATGTTCATATAGTTACACTTGATTATCTAGGGAAAGAAGGTGAAATCCTATCTCTCACTTAGGTTGAGATTACATCTACACACACTAAAACAACATTGTCTCTTATTATAAGTATGCAAGGTACATAGCTAAAATCCTAAAGAGGTTTATGGAGCTAACTAAACTCATATTTATCATTCCTATTAAAACACATTGTGGTGAATTAGGCTAAATAAAATAAAAATTAATTCAAGACAATTTAACCACTAATTCAATAAAGAAAATACATAAACCTTTTCATCATCACACTGCACACCTGCCCAAAAAATTATAGAATTATAAAATTAGTATATTATATAATAAAAAATTAAGTACATAATCATCAACAATAGAGGTACATAATCAACATTTTTTTAATTATGTCCCCTTTCAAAAGGTAAGTCTATAATGTAAGTTTTTATCTCAGGAAGCTTCCAGATCTTGTTTTTAGCCTCAAATATTTCTAGAATAGTGATTGGATGTGTCAATTTTTATCTCTTTCCATTACAATAGATTGTCATTACTTGTTTATTTTCTTTAATAATTTTAGTTACTATTTTTAGCACATTATGGTTATTGATTATTATTTTAGACTTTATTACCTTAGGTATCTCTTGTGCATTTAATTTTATCATTCCATAGTGTCATTCATCTCTAAGTGTCATTATTTGGTAAAACATTTAGTGATCACATAAAAGATTAAAAACAATCAACCATAGGGTTTCATTTTCTCTTTCCTTTTAGGGTTTATTATTATGGAAGTTTTAGGTCTAACTTACTCAAGGGTTTACTTCTTTATTTCAATATAATCCCTAATTTATCATTCAAACCCTAGTTTACAAATGATGGTTCAGTCCTTTGATTTAATGTTTATAAATGTTGTAAGTACCTATCTTCATTATGTTTTAGAAGATAATACTTATTATTTGAATGATGATGAATCTTATTATTATGTTAGTGAGGATGATCTAAATAAAACACTAAGGAAACTTAATTTCAACCCTATTGGACCATGTGAAAATATAATTGTTATGAACATTTTAGGAGTTTGTTTCCTTTCTTTGAGCCCTTATGAGTATGGAATGATAGATTTTATGCCAAAATTAGATACTATGGAGATATGTATTAGCCTTTTTCAATGTATCTTAGACAAATTTGGTTTCAAGCCTCAATGTATATAATACAATATTGAATCTTATGTAGAATCAAATGCGAATGATAATTTTGAACATGCTTGAAATCTTAATTTCTCTATGAATACAAGTGATTTTAATGTTGAAAATTATGAAAATGATGAAAATTATTATATATTTTATATTTCCTTGAATCAAAATGTTAAAAAAAATTAATTCCTACGCTTCCTCAAAATATCAATGTTGAAAATGGTTTTCTTCTTCCCTCTAATGCAAATGTCAAAAATTAGTTTTTAAATTTTAATATTTCTATTTTCATTTATTATTTAATTTTAAATATAAATGATTATGTTTATTAATATAAAATTAACAAATAAATGATTTAATAACATTGCATGGTTAAACTCTACTCTTTAACTAACTATCATGGTGCAAGCAACATCCCCATCAATGTTCTTAATGCCTTACGGGTTGAAAGTACTGATGCATGTCAAAATCATCATGTCTTTATACATGTATGATCTTAGTTCAAAGGGGTGGATCTTAATTAGTTTGATCCACAATTATTTATATATAAGGGGACTTTATTGTTATAACAAGTCTTCAGCAGGCTTCCTAAAGCATTCTTGCTTCTTTCAAATCTGTTGCATCCAAAAACTTCCTCCTTTTTGCTTTGGCTCTGTATACACTGATTTGATGAGAGGAAATAGGGATAGATTAGAACCCACCTCTTTCAAGGATGTGTGGATATAAAAATTATAGAAAAATTTGAAACATGGGGGTCTTATGGAGTTCATGGAATGAGTCATAGATCACAATATAGAGGTTACCTATGACTTCACTATGGCTTGAAATAAGCAAAAAGTGACCATTCAAAGAATCATAATTAATGTGATCGATGAATTCATCAGTGAATAAAATGATATGTCATGTGAAGGAACCAAGGTGTTCAAGGACGAATAAAAAAATAAGAGTTATTGCAATACTTTTTAAAGATAAATGATTTCATGTAGATAGATAAAAAAGGCTTTCCACAGATTGATCTCTTGCACTACTAGCCTGACATTTTTATTCAAGTCATGCATTACATGACACTTGAAGGTAAATACACTCTTATATTTTCCCACCATTTTCTACTACTAAATCATTTCATTGGATATAAATTTAGTCTAACTTCTGCCTAAGTCCCTCAAAAGCATTATCTTACTGCATCAAGTGAATGAATCTAATCCTATCCTCCACCAAGGTTTGATTCTCCTACTTGTCACACATGGTCAAGCCTTCCATAATCAGAAGGTTCCCCTTATACAATACTACTCTAGGGAGGACTCCTCAGTGGAGGATCCCACCATAGGATCCCACCAAACCTCTACTCACTCTCCTTAGGATAGCTTTTCCAAGCCCCCCTATAATGACCTCCCACTTAAGATATTTATTCCCAAGACTAAGCCTATTTATCTCAATATGGGTACCCTATCAGAGACCACCTAGAAAGGGAAATCCATTTTGACTAATGAAATGGAAAGGAACAAATCATAGTTGGATATCTTTAACTCCAAGGTTTAATAAGCAGGTATGGTCCTTGCCAAACTCATTCAATTTTGGAACTCCTTGCACATACAAGTCAAATCCTCAATTCAAGCCTTTGTTCAATCCATTTAAACCACCCCATCCCCTATCATTTAGTCACCTAAAGTCTTAAGATCCCCTCTCTAGGTTCCCCCAAGGGGGTTCCACCAAAACAGTCTTCCATACAGGTTAAACGACAAAAGCATCCCCACATGATCTTCCTTGATGAAGATGCTGAAGGCCCCAAGAACCACACTCAAGAAAAGGTTTCAAAGGTAAAATAGATCATCTTGATGAAGATTCTTGAAGATGTTGAAGACCCACTAGAGGAGCTTTCCTCCTAGGTTTCTTTCTGGATTCCTACTTTTTTGGTATTTGGTTTAATACTGTAGTTTTTAGTTATTTAGATCTCTCAACCTTGTTTTGGCTTGTTTAAAATTTTGTACTAAACTTTGGTGATTATAAGATCCCTATAAAACCTTTCCTTTACCTTATCAAATAAAAAAAAATTCATGGCTTTATCATAAAATTTTGAATGTCTGTTAGGAAAAAATCTTCTCGTGTTACTAAAATTATGGAAATAGTAAAATAAGAAGCTAGTGAAAATTCTCCATGTGTGATAAATCATGCTCTATGATTTGTGATGATTTTGATTCCCATTACATATTTAATCCTTATAGTGTTCCCATGTTTGATATCAATGATAAAATTCAACCCTTAACCAGACCTCTTCACACTACTATCATGCCTACTCATGAGCTTATGTCTATGATGAATGTAATAGGTGAATTAAAAAACAAGTACAAGATTTATGTATTAATTCTATTTCATATAATTATAAGACTATTATTAATGTCATATATGGTCAACCTATAGTGCATTAGGTTATTGATGCTCCTCTCCAATGTAATATTGTTATACCTAGATTTACATTATTTGATGGATTTGGAAATCCCTATATAAATCTCAAATACTTTAGTGTTTTTATCAAGAAATAAAGCATATATTATAGAATATTACTTAAATTATTTCCTTTAAAAATAATGGGGAATGCATTAGATTGGTTTCACAACTCCATAACAGGTCCTTGAATTCATTTCTTATGCTGGAAGATGTTTTATTGTTGTAATTTATTTCCAATAAGGGACCACATGCTAATTTGAGTGTATTCCATCTTTACAAGAAGGGAAATTTGAGTTGTTGTGTCAATATATTATTAGATTCAAGAGTGTCATGGATTATTTGAATTATCAACCAAAGGATTTAGAGAAGAAATGCATTTTTACTAAAATCATATTAATCCCATTTTGTGAAAGATTTCTTATATCCAAAAAATATTTTTAAACTTTATAATTTATTAACATTTTTACCTATTGTAAGAACCTATCGAGTTTCAATATCTCTAAGTGCATTCCTTAAAGGGTGCATTGGGAAAGGGGTGGGCATACCATTAGTACTTCTCAAGATTTTTGGTTAATTATGTCATACTTAAACTCACTACAAATCTCACTTATACAACTCCCAAAAAATTAAAAGCCCACTTATCCAAATCCCTAAGAAGTTATCCTCTCAAATATCTCATAATTAAGTAAAAATAATTTTTTCCTACTAGGTCAGCCATGGTCACCCCAGTTGAAAAAGTTACATCACATGTTATGGAACTAGGTCAACCTAGTTTGAGGCCTAACGGTAATTTTTTCAAAACTAAGTCATGGTGAGATGACATTATTAGATAAAATTATAGAAGGGTTAGGACATATCAATTGCTATAAATATAACCTTTCCTTTAATCCAATAGATAGGAACATTCATTTTCATATTAATACAACTCAATATTATACTACATCTACAGTTGAAGGAACCATTGCTTAGAGTTTATCTTGGAGGATAAATAACTTATATTGTGGGAAGACTTGGATGAAAAGTAGGAATATTTTAGATTAGAGATGATTTCAAATAGTGTGATCCTTAAAAAGCCACAACAATCTCTTGTAAATCACCATTAGCCAAGGGGGATATTGAGACTCGAGAGGATCGTTCAGAGGTAAGAATATCTAACTTTTGTTATTTCATTTGATAGGTATTTATTATACAAAGTATTAGGTTTAAATGTATAACTCTTTTCTTAGATTAAATCTACACTTAAACTTAATATAGCTATAGGGTTTTCTTGGCTTTCCATTTTCCACCTTAGGTGATCTAGGCCCCCATTTCCTTACCATGATCCCTTATTTATTTTAAACCATCCACCTTTATACCTTAGGTGATCTAGGCCCCCATTTACTGACTATGATCCCTTGTTTTTTTTAAACCATCCCCCTTTGTGTTATAACCTTTGATAACAATAAATTAAATTTTATTTTAACCATAATAAGACCTAGCTAGCGTTATTGCTTGATATTATTTCCTAGAAGCTTTAGAACCCACTCCTTTAGTGTTGTGTGATAAGTGTTACCTTAGATAGGTTTAGTGAATCTAATTTGGTCGTGTTCTTGATATAAAAATTATCGTAATAGATGTTAGTTGATTACCTTCTCTGAGATTGGATTTACTAAGTAGGATAAGTTTTAGATATATATTAATATATTGCATACATTTTGGTAAACCTGACATGAATCTAACCCTTACATTTAAATTTTTTTATTACAGTCAACTAGGTCACACAGGTCGACTCACTTTTGTTCTCTATTTCTAAATTTTCATCCATAATCAACTAGGTCACACTGGTTAACCCAATTTTGTTTTGTGTTTGTAAGTTTTCATCCACAATCAACTAGATCACACTGGTTGACCCATTTTTATTCTTTATTTGATATTCTAGATATACAATCAAATATGTCACATAAGTCAACCCAGTTTAGTTTTTTGTCTTCAAGTTGTCTTACACAGTCAACTAGGTCATGCAAGTTAACCCAATTATATTCTTTGATTTTTAGTTTTCATCCACAGTCAACTAGGTTATGTAAGTCAACCTAGTTCATTTCTATAATTTTTACTTTTTCATTTCACTAAACTAGGTCAATGTAGGTTGGCCTAGTCTAATTTCACTATTTTTAGTTTTTAGCTTTCTATAGACTAAGTTGACCATGGTCAACAATGTTTAATCTCTATGTTTTTTATTTTTTGTCTCTATAGGACTAAATCCATCTAAGATGATCAAATTTTAGCAACTAGATCTACAACTTTCATATTCAACCAACTAAGTCGATCTGGTCAACCTAATTATATTTTTCAAGTTTCATCTAACTAGATTAGTACTTTATTTTTTTCAATTATTTTAGTTTTCCATTTTTTTTAGTCGGTCAAATTACTCAGTACTTCAAGTTTTCATTTTTTTTACCAATTTTTAAGTTATTAAAACTATATCACAAAGTCAAATAATTCAACTTAGCTAACTTATTTTTATGTATTTTTGTCTTTCCAATAAACTAATTTAACCCTGGCTGACCTAGTTTGTTTTGGCATGTTTTTATAGAAGACTATATCAACCAAAATCGACCTTGTCCAGTTTTATTTATTCAACTAGATTGGCCCTTGCTAAGCTTGTTCTACGTGTTTCACTTTATACATAAGCAAGGAAATTCACTTTATTTTTGTAATAAATCTCACTTTTACTTTGAAAATATTTGGCTACTTGTTTATTTACTTTCAAAAATTGCAAATTAGTTTTTACCACTTGATTTTTGCCTTTATTTTCACTTTGTCTTGATTTCCTTAGAAACTATGTACCAAAAATTTTAAAACTACTTGGCTACTATCATGAAGGGATACATGATACTCTATTTACAGTCTTTGTATATCATTTATAAATATCATGGCATGAAATACTTTCTCCACTACTCATAGCCATAGTACATAACTAAACATGGTCATTAATTTACATGTGTCTCTTCATATTTAGGAAACACCTAGGATTCCCCTTTTTATTGAACCTTAGGAATCCAACCATCCATTTGATCTTGTAGTACATCAATTAGTGGTTAAAATCAATAATTTACTTCCAACGTACCCTTAAAACCAAGTTTAGTGGTCTATCGGCAAAGTCTAATCCTCCATAGTCAACACTCTAAAATATTAGGTTGTCACAATCTAATGGAAAAATAAGAATCTTTGGGAGCCTACAAATCAATCAAATCCTTATAGAGCATCTTCCCAATCTTATTTTTAGATAGTTAGTTAAACCATTATTTAGTTTTATACTTTCACCTCTATTTTTTAGTTTCTTCTCTCTTTGTTATTGTAGATTGTGTCGACCAACATTGACACAATTATATGTTATGTGATTCAACTATATTAGCCAACATCAACCTAGTTGATTGTGTTTAAATAGCCTAATCTGACTAGGCTTGACTCAATCTTCTATATTATACTTATTTTCCTATGTTTTCAAATTATATCATCCAATTTACAATCAATTTTTTTCTAAATCCAACTAAGTTGACTAGGTTCAACCTAGTTATATTTTATTTTTTTCAGTTTGTCCAACTAGAATGACCAAGGTCAACCCAGTACATTTCTAGACTATTTTTTTTCTTAGTCTATCCAATTAGATCGACTAGGTCGACCCAATAAATTTACAAACTATTATTTTTACCTATTTGTCCAATTAAGTCAACCTAAGTCAACCCAGTAGATTTCTAGCTCTTTGTTTTTACCTCTAATAATAATTTAAGTTGACCCTGGTCAACCTAGTAGATTTATATATTATTTTCTAGGTAACCAGATTGACCTAAGTCAACCTTGTAGCTTTCTATATTATTGTTTCTACCTTCTTGTATAACTAAGTTGACTATAGTCAACCTAGTGCACTTATAGTTTCTTATATTCTAAATTACATCAACCCTAGTTTACATGTTTCATTAGGTGGCCAAAATAGTTTCTTAGCCTGATTAATCCTAGTTAAGTAGGTGACTGATTATGCTTATTTATTATTTCCTTCCCCATACTGATTAGCATCATGAAATCACTATTGACCAAATTTGACCCTAAAACAAATTTGGTCACCCATTCAAAATTCAAACTTGTAATGGTCTTCTATTATGTTCATGTCATGCTTATATGTTCCCTAGAGTATTCATATGACCCTGTTAGAATTGTTTAAGATTAGTTTGGAGAAGTTAAGGTAAGGTCATGTTTTGGGTCATATAGTGGTTTAGGCATGTCATGGAGAGATAAGGCATGGTCAAGTTGTGTCATAGGTGATTAGGGGTTTATTAATGTCATTTTATGTATTAAACATCTTGTCATTATCTTTCATGATGCTTTGAAGTGTTTAAGGTTTACTTGTAGTCTTGGAGGTGGTAAATATGCATGAAAATGTGATTTGGATGACATTTATGTATGTAAAAAGTCCCAAAAGATATAAATCCATAAAATATGCCTATAAAAGAGTTTGGATCAGTTACACAATTGACACACCTATTAGATAACCAGAACAAAGTTAGAATCTTGCATTTCAATGCCATCTTAAGGAATTAAGGAAATTATATAGACTTCTAGAATTCAATTATAAGTGAAAAATTTGAGTAGGTGTCATTTCATATCTTAAAGGTAAAAAATAATATTGGAAGGAAGTTTCAAGTCCAAAAGTTGCATAAAACCACTTCTCTCTTCTATTACTCCATTCATAAGATAGTGAAGTCCAAATTCAATCAGATGGTACAAGTAGAGTTTGGGGATAATATTTTGGAAAATTTTGGGACCCATTTAGGATTATAATTTATGTCATTTTTAATTTGATTAGTTTACTTAGATTTATGAACAATTGATAAGGACCCAAACTACTTTTTAAAGGCTTAAAACCCCACAGGTTGAGTTTGGTGTAACTCCAATGAATTTTATTAGATCATGTCCACTTGAAACTAGTTGGAGTGAGTTAGAATATGTTTATAGATTCCTCAAACACATTCATTAATAATGGTGTCACGTGTGGATGGTCCTTTGGCAAGAAAAGTCTCTCTTGTGAATTATATGTGAATGACTATCATATTTTCTATATTTTTGAGTTCTCTAGGTGGTTTGATGAATTTAAATTATTATTCATTGTCATCTAATATATTATAAATCCATCAATGGCCTTATGACTAGTCATATATTCCATAAAATTTCCAAATGGTCACTTCCTTCACTCACCTTGTGGGTGGTGTTCTGTGTGCTTGCATAGTAGGGTAACTTGAGTGTTTGAATATGTTTTTCAAGGAGTTTGAGAGCTATGTATTCATGTTAAGTGTGTTGATATAATAGAGAGAAATATATTTGAGTCCTAAAAATTATGTTACATTTTTTAAATACTTTAAACATAAAGTTTTCTATTCTCTCATCTCCTACAGACCTGTAGGTCTACAACTCCAATGAAAGTTTAATGTTGATAGTGTTTCATGAAGTGTATACTTATCTATGAAAACATTATGGTGATGTTTCAAGTTTTAAAAGGTCAATAAACCAATGGATATCTCTAATCACCTGAATTTAAAGAACATTGATGACTAAACTAATAGCTAATTCTCTCTATAGGACTATATGTGAGTTGGAATACAAAGTTTGAAGTGATCTAAGATGCTGATAGACATACAAGGTAGTGAATACAAAGTTTGAAGTGATCTAAGATGATGATAGACATACAAGGTAGTGAAAGTGATCTCTAGGTGAGATTTAAACATTGATAAAGTGTCATGGCCTATTTCAAAAGGTCAACTCCAAACATACAGTCAAATTGACCTATATAATCACTTAAAACCAGTCGATAAATTAGTCTTGAATAGTGGTTTTGATATAGCAAGGAGTTTTAGGACACAAAAATGGTCTCAATACATCAACCATATCATTATATGGATATTTATATACTCATGTAATGATGAGAATAAGTCATTAAACCATATACATAGTTAAACACTTAAAACACCACCTATAGCTAACAGTTTTAAGACTATATTGAGATAGTGGTAGAAGCAAAAAGTTCAAGATTTAAAAATAGGTACTCAGATATTCAATTGGATAATAAGAGTTTGAAGTTTTCAATGTTTAAATGATCTCTTAGAACACCAAGTTGATAGACATCTTCTAAATACATATGTGTAGGCAAATACATAGACATGTAGGTCTATTTAGGTAACCAATATCTCTCCAAAACTTGAAAGAGGGGTTTGTGTGAGTATTTGAAGTCTAGAATATAATTAAGGTTCTTAAGTAATCAATATAAAAATATTTATAAGAAAAAAATAGAGAGACATGGGTCATAAGTCAGTTACCTACACACAGTCCAAGCACAAGTCTACCTGCCTAGGCTAGTGAAGTTGTTTGTTTGAGGAGGTAGAGTTATTAAAATAATGTTGTAGTTTAAATTATGAGGATATGAAATTATGTTTATTTATTAATATAAAAAAGGAAACATGACCAAGATGACCAATGAGCTTAGTCAAGATAGAGTTCTCAAACCCCACATACACAAAGTTAGGTTTGATTTTTCTTATAGGAGTTATTTCTTAGTTTGAGAGGAGTAAAATAACTATGGTAGAATGTGAGGGAAATAAATATGGTTAAATGTGATTATATGGTGATTAAAATAGTTCCATCACACCTCAAACTCAAGCAACAATGAAAGAAACATAGTCATACACAAGCCTAGTGCATACACAGACCTACTTACAATAGTCAATTAGGGAATACAAGTTGGAAGTGAGTTGAATAATTATAGAACCTTGAGAATATGTTTAAAATAATATAAAAATATTTCATAAGCTCAGACTCCTAAAAGTAAGAGAAAATAGAAGAATGTAGGCAATTAGGGTACAATAAACAATTTGGCTTAAGAACCCAAAGTTTGAGTGAATGATATGTATCAAAGGATTAATGGAGAAAAGGTGATAATATATACATTAGAATAGGTCAATTGATATGTCGTAGACCTCATTTGGGTTTTTGGATATCAAAAAAAAAACTTAGGAAAACCAACTACAGACCTAAATCTTGATCAACCCTCATAGAAAGCTCTTTCTAACCCAAGAGGTTAGTTTATTTTGATAAGTATATAATAAAGGATTCACATGGGAAATTTGGATACTAATATAAGTTAACTACCCTCGTTTACTCCAATTTTTTGTAATTGTTTTTTGTTTCATTCCTTGAGCTGCATGAACCATCGTTAAGAACTCACATCACTTTCAAGCTGCCTAGGAGAGCTATAAGGACCTAATGATAGAGAAAGGAGATTTTATGACTCAATATGAACATGAAAAACATAAAAATGACCCAAAACATTTTTAAGACTTCCCTGAGCATGGCTCCATTCCATTTCTTAGTACTTGAATGTATATAACTATATAGATTAGGACTAGAAAGACTATTTTTTGCTATCTTGGTATGTCTATACAAGTTATTAGATATTTAAATTTGGCATGGAGAATAAGGAAGATGTAATATAATTTAATCACATGATTATTTTGGGTTTGACATGTTTGGGGATCTTGTAGATCCATTTTTCAATATCTTGGTAGGTAGGCCTAATTGAGGCCTAGATAGGAGAGAGAAGCTATTAGAAAAGATATCTCAACTCACTATCTAATCTTGAAATTGAACATGGAGCTGAAAGGCCATAATGGGTCCTATAATATTCCATCATATTATTATAATCATCCATAAAAATCGCTATAAAGGGAGGTTTACATGATTTTAGGGTTAAAATGAATGAGCCTATTTATGGATTTTGGTAGAAAATGAATTGTTGGGGCTAGTTTGAGACCTAAAAATGGATTGTTGAAGGTCCAATATGAGATTAATAGGCCATCCATGAATTTTAGATGAGATGAAGAAGAATAATCCAATTTTAGACACTTGTGTGTAAAGTTGGCCTTAGGAGATGAAGAGTCCTCTAGACATCTTGCAAGAGAAAGGGGTGATGTGTCAAAGAGAACCTAATGGGGTTAGTTAAGAGGTTTCAATAAAATAAAAAAGAAGTAGGAGAAATTTATATGACCATAAAGAAGGCAACTTTTCCTTCAACATACCAAGGCAAAGGGAAGTTTCAAGAATCTAGTCAAGGTATCAAGAAAACATTTCAACTCCCATGCCACTTGGATGGTCAAAGCATCTTCATAGGAGCTACACATAGAGTCTTGGACTTATTGAGGTAGTTTCATAAATCCTCTTATTTTTGTATCTCATGGACACTTGTCAATCTTCTCTCTCATATGCCATTCTTATCTTCTCTCTCAATTGTGTTATATATTGAACAACTCTTGGATTTATAAATTATCCTCTACTTGAGTATGGCAAAGTAGCTCATTTTTAAGCCTTTGAGAAATAAATAACAATATGGTTTACCTTTTCCATCAATTTTTTCAATGTGTATTTTAGATGATTTGATCTTGTTAAGTGATAGATTCTCTTCCTTGGTATGTTGTCCTTGTTTGCATTCATATTCAACTTTGAAAAGTCTTTTGTAAGTCTCTTGAAGTGTTATAATGAATTTTTTCATGATTTTCAAGAGTTGTATCTCCACTAGTGTCATGTTATGACCCTTTGTTTAGTCCTCCTATATTAAGTTTTCTTTAAAAACCTTCATGAGAAATACTGATGCAATAGGAAGATTTGGATTAGTGTCATGTGTAGATTAGACTTTTGTTTAAAGTGTCATTATAGTTGGTTGGTAGTGATTAGGTTATAATTGGTGCATTATCTCATTAGGATAGGTTTACTTTATGTTTTCTCTCACACTTTTCATATAAATGAGCTAGTAGTATAGGTGATGACCTTCAATAGATAAATCAAGGGAGCTATCTCTTCAATCTAAAGGTTTACCCCTACTAGAGGCAACCCATAGGTTTAGGGGTAATCCCATGTTCCATTCAATTTAGAGTAGGCTTGAACTACCTCTTTAAGGGTGACAAATGTTCTAGCATGCTCTATGGGATATAAGATCCAAAAAAATGGAAGAATTCTTGGTGTGTTATTATACCTATGAGCATTTGGAGGCATTCAAAAAACATTAATGATGACTTTAAATGTAGTCAACTAGTTTTATCAACCTAGTACCTATTGTGAAAGCATTTTATAATATATTATGTTTCCATTTGATTCATGAAGTTGGGAAGGATACGTATGAGTATAAATTCTACTATACACTTCCTTATCAGCCTTGTCATGACCCCAAATATGTGCCTCAACAACCATATCAATCTTGTTAGCCTCCTTATGAGTTACGGTAGTCCTATGGTCATCCTAATCCCCCTTTATATGACCATGATGTTGTTGATAATCCTGATAAATAATCTTATGAGGATGGTTATAAAGAATATTATCAAGAAGTGCCTTCCTCTCAACCCCAATATGATTCCTACCAGTTCTATGATACATATCAACCTTAAAATGATTCCTATCAGCCTTGTCATGAAGAATCTGATGATGTCATTTATTGGGAAGAAAGATATAAGGTCTTAAAAGATTTAATTAGGAAATCCAATCAACATGTTGAATCTTAACAAAACCCATACTATTCCCCTCACCCTCCTAATTTAATTCCACATCAAGACAAATCCTTATTTTCACTCATGCCAAGTCTACTAAAATCATAAAAAGTGATGATAAAATGGAACAAATAACTTTATATGATTCCTATTCATCTCATAGACAAGTTGAGGAAATAGGTTCAATTCTTTATGAGTAAGTGGAGTATATTTGAAGAGGAAGCCAACTATGCCATCAATGATGATTTACATGAAATGAGATGTTATATCTAATGGGGGAAAGATAGATTGGAGAGATGGGAAAGCCAATAGGTTGAGAACCAACTTGCATCTATTGAAGAGCCTCAATAAGGCTATGAATAAAATTAAAATCTTGTTGAATAAGTATCTTCCATTACCCAACCCAAATTGTTATCTCCCCTAGAGTATTTGCAAGAAACCTCCATTCCCATGCCCATTCATGATCCATCCACCACACTTATACTCCCTCTCCAACCCATGGACCTATTCACCACCCTCCCAGCTCATCCCTTCTTGAAGGAGAACCCATCCTTTGGGAGATAAGTGAAGGGGATCAATCTAAATTTTAGTTGATAAAGAAGATGACTCGAGTGTCTATGATGAAGAGTTCACTATAGGTACTACCATTAGTGAATATAAGCACAAATCAATCTTATTAAGTGAATACAGAGAAGATATTAATGAATTTATAGCTACCAATGAAGAGATTTATCAAGATATAGAAGAGAAGGTGCTTGAGAGAAACATCACATTAGCTGAGTTGGTTGAGAATCAAGCATGATCAAGAGGTTGAATTTAAAAAACAAATATAAGTTGAAGTTGCTAATTACTCCATGGAACACGATGACTTATGGAAAAAGTTCAATGAGATTTGTGATGAGTTTGAGGGCCTTAAAAATCCTACACCTCCTGTTGGTCAGTTTGAAGAGGCTCTTGAAGATACCTTGCCTCTTGATGGTGTGTTTCAAATAAAAGATCCTATGCCACCCAAGCTTGTTCAAGTTATAGCCAGCATAGAATTTGAATATTCTCTACATAAGCAATTTGAGGTTGACCAAGTGCACAATGAATAAGAAGATGATTTTGAAGAAGTTGTGCTTCTTGAAGAGAAAGAAAGCAAAGATTATTGGTAGCAACATATTAAAATCCTTCAAGAGATTGAAGGCCTTTGTAGTGTTGAAGATCATATTCATAAAGATATTATTCAAGATGTCTTCATTGAGGATAATGATGAAGATTGTGTTGAGTATGAAAAGGTCCTTGAAGATGTTGATGAGCTTGTAGAAGCTGGTAAGAAGTCTGAAGATGTTCTTGAAGATGTTTTGCTTCTTAAAGACAACATAAAAATCTCCAAATTACCAAGATTGAGGATGCTCCTATAAGTTAAGAGGTGATCATGATTGAAACAAGCAAAAACATCAATAAATCTCATGATAATATTATTGAAACATAAGAAGATTTCACCTTCATAGGTGACATGTTTGTAGCTATTATTATTTCACTTGAGATCATGCCAATAAGATTGACAAACATGAAGGATTTGAAGACACCAAGAACAAGGTTAAAAAGGAAATTTTCTTCATGTCCCATTTAATCTCATAGATCAAGAGATGGTGCAAGCTTCCATTTTGATCTAGGAGGAAGAAGTTGTCTTCAGGTTAGGTGTACATAGTCTAGTTTGCTTATGTTATTGTTATTGTGTTCCCTAAGTACTTGATAGAACATGTGTGTGTCAATATTTGATTTATGTCTTGTTATCTTTTTTTGTGTGTTTTTGAAGTTTAAATAATTTTTTTTGTCATGGTTAAAATATATTTAGGTTTAAAACTGAGTGTAGGATTCTCCATTTCCCAACGGACATGCAAAGCTATTGGTCCTATTAGCATTGCAGGCATGCTACCCCTATGAATCTCTAAAAATGTTGACCAAATTTGACTCCAAGCCTAATTTGGTCACCCCCTCCAAATTCAAAATTATAATGGTCTTGTGATATGTTCATGTCATGCTTATATAGTCCTTAGAGTCTTCATATAACCTTTTTAGCATTGTTTAAGGTTAGTTTGGAGAAGTTAAGGTAAGGTCATGTTTTGGGTCATATAGTGGTCTAGGCATATCATGGAGAGATAAGGCATGGTAAAGTTGTGTCATAGGTTATTATGGGTTTATTATTGTCAGTTTGTGTCTTAAACATCATATCATAATATATCATGATGTTTGAAGTTTTAAAGGTTTACTTATAGTCTTATAGGTGGTAAATATGAATGAAAATATGATTTTGGCTAACATTTATGTATGTCAAAAGTAACCAAAGAGATAAATCCATATAATATAATTTCCAAATATCTTGGATTAGTTACACAATTGTCACACCTATCATAGAATCAGAACAAAGTCAGAATCTTACATTTTAATGTCATCTTGAGGAGTTAAGGAAGCTATATGGACTTGTGAAAGTCACTTGTAGGTGAAAATGTGTCATTTAATATCCTATAGGTTATAAAAAATATTGTAAATAAGTTGTAAGTCTAAAATTTTCATAAAACCACTTCTCTCTTCCATCACTCTAATCACAAGTAGTAAAGGCTAAATCAATCATATGGTATAGGACGCACATGTAGAGTTGAGGGATAATATTTTGGAACCCTATGGGATTGTGATTTATTTTATTTTTATTTGGATTGGTGTCCTTAGCTTTATGAAAAATTACTAAGGACCCAAACTACTTTTTGAAGTCTTAAAACCCCACAAACTGAGTTTGGTGTAACTCCAGTGCAAAGTGTGAGATCATGGATTCTTTGAAATAGTTGGATTGAGTTATCATATGTTTTTATATTTATAATACACAATAATTAATCATGGTGTCATGTTTGGATGGTCCTTTGAAAATCAATGTCTCTCTTGTGCATTATCCATGAATACCTATCATATTTTCTATGTTTTTTTGTTCTCTAAGTGGTTTGATGCATTTTAATGATTATTCATTGTCCTCTAATCTATTATAAATAAATTATATGACTTATGATTAGTCAAATATTATGTACAAATTTTAAATGGTCACTTCTTTCACTCACCTTGTGGACTGTGTTTAGTGTGCTTGCATAGTAGGGTGATTTGAGTGTTTGAATATGTTTTTCAAGGAGTTTGAGAGTTGTGTATTCATGTTAAGTTTGATAATATAGTGGAGAGAAAGATATTTGATTCCTAAAATCCCTGTTACATTTTTTAAATTCTTCAAACACAAGGTTGTCTATTATCTCATCTCTTACAAACTTGTAAATCTATAACTCTAGTGAAAGTTTAATGTTGATTGTGTTTAATGAAGTGTATAACTAGATATGAAAAAAATATGGTGATGGTTCAAGTTGGAAAAGGTCAGTGGACCAATGAAGATCTCCAAGCACATGAAGTTAAATAAAATTTATGACTAAGCTAATAGCCAATTCTCTTTATAGGACTATATGTGAGTGGGTAGTAAAGGTAGTGGATACAAAGTTTGAAGGTGCTCTGAGATACTGATAGACATACAAGGCAATGAGAGTGAGATATAGGTGAGATTGTGTGTCAACTTGAGGAGTTAAGGAAGTTATATGTATTTTTGAAAATAAATTGTAGGTGAAAATGTGTCATTTAATATCCTATAGGTTATAAACAAGATTTTGAAGATGCTGGAAGTCTAAAAGTTGCATAAAACCACTTCTCTCTTCCATCACTCCATTCACAAGTAGTGAAGGCTAAATTCAATCAGATGGTACAGGACATACATGTAGAGTTGGGGGATAATATTTAGGCTAAATTTTTTTAACCCTATGGGATTATAACTTATGGTATTTTTCTTTGGATTTGTGTCCTTAGCTTTATGAAAAATCACTAAGGACCCAGACTACTTTTTGAAGTTTTAAAACCTCACAAACTGAGTTTGGTGTAACTCCAGTGCAAAGTGTGAGATCATGGATTATTTTAAATAGTTGGACTGAGTTATAATATGTTTTTATATGCCTCAAACACATTCATTATTCATGGTGGCACGTGTGTATGGTACTTTTTCAAGCAAAGTCTCTCTTATAAATTATATGTGAGTGACTATCATATTTTCTATATTTTTGAGTTCTCTAGGTGGTTTAATGAATTTAAATTATTATTAACTATCCTATAATATCTTATCAATACATAAAGGGTCTTATGATTGGTCAAGTATTCCATACAAGTTATAAATGATCACTTCCTTCACTCACCTTGTGGGCAGTGTTCTGTGTGCTTGCATAGTAGGGTAACTTGAGTGTTTGAATATGTTTTTCAAGGAGTTTGAGAGCTATGTATTCATGTTAAGTGTGTTGATATATTATATAAAAATATATTTGAGTCATAAAAATTATGTTACATTTTTAAATACTTTAAACATAAGGTTGTCTATTCTCTCATCTCCTACAGACGTGCAAGTCTACAACTCCAATGAAAGTTCAATGTTGATAGTGTTTAATGAAGTGTATACCTAGATATTAAAAAAATATGGTGATGGTTCAAGTTGTAAAATTTCAATGGACCAATGGAGATCTCCAAGAACTTGAAGTTAAAGAACATTGATGACTAAGCTAATAGGCAATTCTCTTTATAGGACTGCATGTGAGTTGGTAGTAAAGGCACTAGATACAAAGTTTGAAGATGCTCTAAGATACTAATAGACATACAAGGAAATGAGAGTTATATATAGGTAATGTTTAAACATTGATAAAGTTTCATGACCTATTTAAAAAGGTCAACTCCCAACATACAGTTAAACTACCCTAAATAGTCACCTATAGCCAATTGATAAACTGGCCTTGAACAATGATTTTGATAGAGCAAGGAGTTTTAGGACACAAAAAGGGTCTCAAGACATCAATAAGAGTTTGAAGGTTTTAATTTTTAAATAAGATCTTATAACACCAAGTTGATAGACATGTTCCAAATACATATGTGTAGGCAAATACATAGACATGTAGGTTTGTTTAGATGACCAAGGTCTCCCCAAAACTTGAGAGTGGTTTGTGTGAGTGTTTGAAGTATAGAAGAGAACTCAAGTTCTTAAATAATCAAGACAAAAATAATTATGATAAATGGAAAAAGAGATAGGGTTCATAAGATATTTACTTACACACAGTCTAAGCACAAGTCTACCTACATAGGCTAGTGAAATTATTTATTTGAGGAGGTAGATTTCTTGAAATAGTGTTTTAGTTTAACTTAGGAGGAGATGAAGATCTATGTATTTATAAATATCAAAAAGGAAACATGACCAATATAACCAATGATCTTGGTCAAGATAAAGTTCTCAAACCCCACATATACAGTTAGGTTTGCTTTCTCTTATAGGAGTTCTTGATTAGTTTGAGAGGAGTAAAAGAACTAAAGTAGCATTTGAGGGAAATAAAGATGGTAAAATGTGATTGTATGGTGATGAAAATAGTTCCATCACACCTTAGACTCAAGCCATAGTGAAATAAACACAATCATAGACATGCCTAGTGCATACACAAGCCTACTTACAATAATCAATTGGGGAATGCCAGTTGGAAGTGAGTTAAAGACTTAGAGAACCTTAATAATATGGTGAAAATCATATATAAAAATTTCATGAAGCTCAGACTCCTGGTAGTAATATGAAATAGAAGAATATAAGAAGTTAGGGTATGGTAAGTAGTTTATATTAAGAACCATAAGTCTAAGTAGATGAGATGTAGTAGAGGATTGATGGATAAAGGTGATGAGATAGACATTGGAAGAGGTCAAAGAAGATGTCTCAGACCTTATTGAGGTCATTAGAGATCAAAACCAACTCAAGAAAACCACCTACAGACCTAAATCTTGCTCAACCCTCACATAATGGTCATTACCAACCTAAGAGGCTAGTTTCTTTTGATCAATATGGAATAGAGGATTTTCATGGGACCTTAGGCTCTTAAGGGAAGTTAACTACCCTAGTGCACTCCCATTTTGTGTAATTGGTTGGTGGTTTCATGAACTAAGTTGTATGAACCACCATTAATAACTCAAAGAAATTTGTGTCTACCTAGGAGATCTATAAGGACTTGATGAGAGAGAAATGAACTATAACATATTCAATACTACCTTGAGCATCACCCCATACCATTGGTTGGTAAAGGATTGTATGAAACTGTACATATTAGGCCTAAAAAGACTATTTTTTTCTATTTAGTAGGTCCATACAAGTTGTCAGATCTTCAAATTTGGCATTGATAACAAGGAATATGTAATATAAGTGAATCACATGCTTATTTTGTGTTTGTCACATGTGGGGAACTTGTAGATCCATTTTTAATATCTTGGTAGGGAGGCTTAATTGAGGCCTAGTTAGGAAAGAGAAGCTACAAAAAAATATATCTCCACTCACTTTCTAATCTTGAAATTGAATATAGAGATGTAAGGACATAATGGGTCCTATAATATGCCCTCATATTCTTAGTATCATCATCAAAACTCCCTACACAAGGAGGTTTATATAGTTTTAGGGTTATAAGGAATGAGGCATATTTGAGGCTTTTGGTAGAGAATGAGTTCTTGGGGATAATTTGAGACCTCAAAATGGATTATTATAGGTCAAATATGAGTTTAATAGGCCATTCATGAAGTTTGGATGAGATAAATAAGAAGAATATAAGTTTTGAAACTTGTGTGAAAAAATAGCCTAAGGAGATGAAGAGTCCTCTAGACACCTTGCAAGAGAAAGGGGTGATGTGTCAAAGATAACATGATGGGGTTAGTTGAGAAGTGTTAATATTAGAGAAAATATGTGGGATAAACTGATCTGACCATCAAGAAGGCCATTTGTCCTTCAACATGCCAAGACAAAGGGTAGTGTCAAGAACCTAGTCAAGGTGTCATGCAAGGATTTAAACTCCCACACCACTTGGAGGGCTAAAGCATCTTCAAAGGATTTAAACTTGGTGTCTTGGAAATGTTTAATCAGTTATATAACTCCTCTTATTTTTGTAAATCATGGACACTTGTCAATCTTCTCTGTCACTTTTGCTATATATTGAGCCACTTTTGGCTTTGTAAATCATCCTCCACCTAAATATGGAAAAACCATGCTAATTTATAGCCTTTGATAAATAAATAAAAATCTATTTTACCTTCTCCATGAGTTTTTTTAATGTGTATGTTATACTATTTGATCTTTCTAAGTGCTAAATTATCTTCCTTAGCATGTTGTTTTTGTTTGAATTTATATTTAACTTTGAAATTTTTTTCATGTCTCTATAAGTGTTCTAATGAGGTTTTCATGAGTTTAGTGAGTTTTATCTCCACTAGTGTCATGTTATGACCTTTTTTTAAGTCCTCCTAGCTTAATTTTGCTTCACAAACCTCCACGAGAAATACTAATACAAGGGATAGATTTGGATTAGTGTCATGTGCAAATTAGGATTTTGTTTGTGTCATTATAGTTGGTTGGTAGTGGTTAGGTTACAATTGGTACATCACCTTATTAGGATAGGTTTACTTTGTGTTTTATCTCCCCCTTTTCATCTAAATGACTTAATATTATAGATGATGAGATTCAATAGATAAATCAAGGGAGTTATCCCTTCAATCTAGAGGTTTACCCCTACTATAAGTAACCCATAGGCCTATGGGTAATTACATGTTACACTCAATTTTGAGTAGGCTTGAACTACCTTTCCAAGATTTCAAAATTGAGTGACAATAATCACCTATGTGAATCTTTCTTAACAATCTTAACCCATTCAAATTCTAAATGGGTTGTTCATTGTGACCCTCTTTAACCACCCAAGGGGATAATACCTCATGGTGAAACTACTTCCAACCACCATTTAGCTCAATAGAATGCAACATGGTACACATTACTCAAAATCATGATTTAGATGATTCTAACATATTTAAAAATCTTAATGAAAATACCATTCATACCTTTAACATGAATGGTTAATTATTCAAACTTACTTATTTTACCATTAGAGTAATTGATACTAACATAGGTAATCCTCCTATAGGAAATATTCATATCCCTAATCTTAGAATTGATCCTCCACCAACACTAACATTCCACCTCCTACCAACACTAACTTTCCACCTCCTACCACCATTAATAAAAATCCACCCATAGATACAAATCAAATTCTTGCCCAATTAATTCAACAAATGAATGTTATGTAAACAACTAATAATTACCAAATGCTCCAGATGAAAAATCAAATCTTTAAAATGGATTGTCAAACCCCTATTATCATTCCTCAAAATAATCCAAATTTTGTCCCCCATCCTCTAAGATATGCCAATGGGAATATCTCCCCTTAACCTCTACTGCATGAAAAAATACTCCAAAATCTTCAAAATGAACCTTTATCTCCATTCATCATATCCATAGATATTGGAAATATCTCTCAACTCTCAAGTATTATAGAACTAAAAACCCTATTATTTCCTTAAATCATTTGGTAATCTCTATAAGTAATGGTCCAAACTAACACTTTCTCTACCACTAAAATTCTTGTAAAAACTTTAATAGGACATGATTTAGAATGGTATAATAAACTCCCAAAATATTCCATATGTAAATTAGAGGATATTTTAAATGTTATAGTTAGATAATTAAAAAAAAAAGATATTCCTAAAAATTGTCTTTGTCACTTCATAAATGCTAAGCAATTACCCATTGAATCTGATCATACTTTTATCAAAATATGGAAATCATTAGCTCACAAGGATAATTATAACATCAGTGATGATGATATTTGAAAAAAAGTCATTACTGCCCTTAAATCCCCTATTCAATATAAGGTTCAAATATTTTCTCTCACACCTTTGAAGAGGATTTTTATCAAGCTAAAAGAAAATATTTCCTTATGAATAAATTTGAACCATCTCATAATTCAATCAAATAATATTTCCAAACTTCAATTAAAATAATAACCAACATAAATTCTCAATCTAAATCCCCTATAACAAAATCATGAGTAGTCAGATCAGATATTCAAACTCCCTCTCACCCACCCTTGATGGTCTCAAAAATGAAAAAAATATTATTTCCATTTAAGTCTTTCATCTATAATAATACCATTCCCCCATCATGGTATGATCCTAAAAAAAATTGTTGGTCCCATGTTGACATCGATCATTCTCATGAGACATGTCATACACTTAGATATATTTTACTTTATTTCATGTTAGGATATGCATTTGATCATGATGTTTTGATAAAACTACATCTTCCTAATTATCTCAAAGCTTCTCAAAAGAGAAACTTTACCAAATATACAACCCATAAATCTCAAAAACCTTCTTTTGATCCTAACACACAATAATCTAATGAAAATGTTTATGATATTGATGTTGATTATGATAAATATTATAATAATTTTCAATATGTGAATGTGGCTAAATTCAATTACCATCATAAACCTATTCAAAAAGACCATATTAAAAAATATAATAAACCATCTATTGAAGATCAACTTCTAAACCCTCATCTTTAGAACCAACCACTAGTGAAGATTATTCACCTCCACCACTAGAACCTCAAAACATTACAATAACTACCACACCTAATTGACATAAGCCTCACACTCATTAATCTTTTAAATATCATAGGAGTTTCTTAGATGAACTTAATTTTATGCCTTGTATAATTCCTCTTATGTAATTAGTAAGAACTTATCCTTATAATCTTAAATTTATTATGAAACAACTACAATACATCAAATAACCTCCATCTAATGAGTTTGAATTCCTTCATGATATTCCTCAACCTACATAAATGCATGCTATCAAAACAATTTATTATACTAAACCCTCCATAGAATTTCCTAAAGATGATATGATAAATGATGAACTTGTCTTTCATGTTAATGATCCATTTTTTTTTTTAAATGGCATCAATAATAATTTAAGTCTAAAACTATTAGTTGACGAGGGAACATATATAAATGTTATTAATCTTTGGTCAATTCAAAAAATTAGATATTCCAAATAAAATATAAAATAGACATGGCTCATGTGTTATGGATTTGATAAAACTAATCAACAACCACTTCATTTCATTTGGCTCCCTTTTACTATTAGGCCCAAGACAATCTACACCAAGCTCATGGTTCTTGATCTTCC
Source organism: Torreya grandis (assembly GCA_037957365.1). Lineage (NCBI taxonomy): Eukaryota > Viridiplantae > Streptophyta > Pinopsida > Cupressales > Taxaceae > Torreya > Torreya grandis. The sequence continues at coordinate 3,693,450 of JARHVA010000599.1, read as the reverse complement.
CTTATATTACAACATGCTCATAGGATGTCCATGGACTCATCATATATGAGATATTAAATCTTATAGTAGTAAAAGTATCAAATTCATACATAATGGGAAACACTACAAATATGAAGTTGATCCTAATCCTTAGAGCATATAACTTCTAAACCCCAAATCTCAATATTGTATCCCTATTATTACTTAGATCAATAGTCCTCTTCCTAAATTTTTTAATATGCATTCAAATCTAAATGTAACTCTTGTAGATTCAGATGATTATGAACCTAACAAATTATAAAACATTTTTAGTACTGGTCACTTACCTCCATATATCATAGAATGGATACCTCCTCTCTTTCCATAAGATTGAACCATTATTATAATAGATAATACTACCAATAATCCTCCCCCATGTAATGCACATGAAGCCTCTTATAAAGAGGATGATTTTTCTTACAATTAATATGGGTTACCAAAATGCTTCAAGATATTTTAGCCATGTCCCATGATACTTTCAATAATATGGCCATCTCCATTAAATATGTTCCCATTGAAATGTATACATGTGTTATGTCTCAATCCTATGATGATACTTACATTATGTCTTAATCTTAGACATGAGAATTAGACATCATGAATTATCAAAGGACATTTGAAAAAATATATGCCTTCAATCATGATTTTCATGTGATTCACATATCCTTTAACAATGAATTAGAACCTGAAGGTTATGTACAACCTATCAATGAATATTTTCTATACTCCATAGGTTATCTAATAAATTGACCAATATAATACAATCCAACCTAAAATCCTTGACTACATTGATCAAATTATATAGTGCATCTATATTTATTACCTCCTATAGAACATATCGACCAAACTAATCCTATAACTATTACTCATAATTATATCACCATAACCAATAGTTATTCTCCCATTATCTTGATGTCATATTATACTATATAGTATTCTACCTCTAATCCTAAAATTACCTTAGATGCATAAGCTATAACTATATGATAAATACATTTTGAGTTTGATAATCATAGATATAAAATTTTGGATCTTGATGTTGATGTTGAATATGATGGAACTTTACCCACACTCCTTACTAATGAATCTATTCTAGAATTAATTGATGTTCATGAACCTCAACCTCAATGGCAAATTCATAATACTAGTTAATTCTGAGATAAATGATCCATGTTTTAAAATTTTTATCTCTATTGTTGATCCTAAAACACATCCTGTTTCCACACTTCCTCCTACTCCATATCATTTCTAAGACAAAAACACTATGCTTATTGAGAAAAATATTGTAATAAATTATGGAAACACTGATTTTCCTTGACCTATTCTCATCTCTAAATAACTTCATTCTATTTAACATGATAACTTTAGTCTATTTTTTTATAAATACTATGAATCTTTTGCATGGTCATACAAAAACATGTTTGGTATTGATCCTAGTGTTGTTATCCATAGTATTATTACTTATCTTAATGTAAAACCCATTCATCAAAATCAACATAAATTTCATCTTGATATTTATACCTTATGTCATAAAGAGATCATCAAGATTTTAAATGCCAAATTAATTAAAACTATAGAATAATCTAAATGGGTATCCAATATTATTCTTGTGCAGAAGAAAGTCACCATGGTTATTTGAATTTGTATAGACTCTAACAATCTTAACTTAGCATGTCCAAAAGATAATTTTCATTTACCATCAATCAATTACATTTTTAATTCCACCATTGGTTATGAAATGTTATCTCTCATAGGTGGTTTCTCCGGATATAATCAAATTCATATCACTCCTAAAGATCAACATAAAACCACTTTCACCACCTAATGGGGAACCTATTAATATGTTAAAATGACCTTTGGTCTTAAAAATGTTGGTGCCACTTATGAATGTGCCATAACCCATATATTTCATGATCTCATTCATAAAATATTCAAAACTTATGTAGATTGTCTTATTGCTAAATCAAAGCATCATGAAAATCATCTACAAAATATAGCTATCATTTTTTATCATCTCATCAAATACAAATTTAGAATTAATCCTTATAAATGCATGTTCAGTGTCACCTTAGGAAAACTCTTAGGATTCTTAGTTTATTTACAGGGGATTGATGTAGATCTTGATAAAATTAATGTCATTCTTAACATGCCTATTCCTCATTCTATTCCAAATATAAGAACATACCTTGGTAAACTTTGGGAAATCTAGAGATGGATTACCGTGTCTATTTAGTTAACTCCTTTCTCAATAAAGGTATTATTTTAAAATGCATTGATTCATGTCAAAATTCATTCAATAACATGAAAGAATCATTACTACATCCTCCCACTCTTTGAACACCTTACAATTATCATCCTATCATCTTATACACTTCCTCTACCACCATATTAGTTGGGATAATTCTTTCCTAACAATATGAAATAGGTCATGAATATGTAATATATTATATCAGTCATGATTTAATAGAACACAAGACATGTTACACCAAAGTTGAATAGGACTATCTTGTTATTTATTTTTTAGCTAAAAAACTTTTAAATTACATGATATATAAAACTACTTATGTTATTATAAATTATGATCCACCTCATAATTTATTTTCTAAAGTCCAAAGATTTTTTACTTGGAGATAATATTAGAATTCAATCTTTTAATTTCTACACAAAAAATAGTTAAAGGCCAAGTGATCACTGGTCAAATTGTTGTCACACCTATCCCATCTACTAATCATCTTTAGGACAATTCTAGATGAAGAAATCCTTTATATCAAACGTCTTAATTAGGCTATTTAACATAAAGACTACTTTTATAACTTTATTGTTTATCTCAAAGTAAATAATCTTGATGAATTAGACCCTTAAATTTATAAACCAAATTCCAAATTCATCATCAAATAATTACATGAAGTTATAATTGATTTACATGAAGCTACTTGGACACTTCATTTCGATGGAGTTAAATGTGTTTAATACGCTAGGCTAGGATGTGCCTTAGATTATCCCCATAGTAATATCATACCTATTGATCTATGATTAAACTTCAATGTTACTAATAACATGGTTGAGTATGAATCTCTAATTTTAGACATGCAAGACACTATCGATTTAGATATCACTTAACTACATGCTTTAGGTGACTCACAACTCATCTGTCATCAAGTCAATGGTGACTATCAATGTAAAAGTGAAAATATTATCACATATCATCAAATTTACACCATGTTACTAAAGAATTCAAATAATTCATCATAAAACTAGTTCTATTAGACTATATTGCTATAGTTGATTCACTTTATTCATCCACTTCTCTTTTTCACCCTCATCAAACACTTCATAATTCATAATTTCTCATCAACATATGCAAATCACCATCATCATTATAAACCATAAACAATTCTCATATGTGTCATATTGAGGCTATCACTAATCATCAGATCCTATGGTATAATAATATCATTCAATTTATTAAACACCATACTTATCCTCTTGACACTGACTCTCTTGAAAAGAATCAAATTCATAATCAAGCTTGAAAATATGTCATTTGATATGGTATCCTATATTATATTAATGATGAAGGTACCTTGATACATTATGTTACTCAAAATGAAGTTACTACCCTTTTATACAAACACACATGGGCATTTAATATGGTAAATGTAGCATACATGATATAGCCTAAAAATGACTTTGCATTAGATATTTTAGCCTACTCTTTAAAAATATGTTATCACATTTGATAAAAAGTGTAATCCTTTCTAGCTTCATGATGATCATATTCAATCTTCCCTCACTAAGATTTAAAGAATATCCATGGCCTTTAAACATGTGTGGATTAGATCTGATTAGTCAATTACCTCACTCTCAAAATGTTCATGTCTTTAGTATCATAACCAATTTATATTTAACTAAATGGGTTTAATCTATGCCCCTTTTAAATGTTATGTGTGTTGAAATATTATCATTGATGTCAAAGGGTTTGCTACTTCATAAATAATATGGTCATTGATGTCAAGGAATTTCTATGAGTAGCTATGGACTGCATCAAGTTTACTATAGACTAGATTAGGTTTGTTACAAATTACATCAAGTTTACTACAGACTACATCAAGCATGCTATAGACTGCATTAAGCATGCTATGCAATGCATTAGGCATGTTATAGAATATATCAATATTGATGTGGATGGCAGCATTAGGTTTTCTAAGGATTACATCACGTTTTTTACATATTACATCAATTTTTTTACATACTACATTAGGCATGCTATAGATTGCATTAGGTATGATATGAACTACATTAGAGCTACTATGAACTACATCAAGACCACTAAAGACTTCATCGGGTTGACACTAAATATATTCTAATTATTTCTTGTCTATCCTAGATTCATTTCAATCAAGTTGACCTATGTGAGTGAGATTTTATATAATCTAATGTGAATTATGTTTTCATAAGATAATAAATCATTATACAACAAACTATAGAGTTTCATTTAGCTGGATTTCAAAGGTTGTTAATAAATGTCTTATATATAATAAAGATCAAATTATCTTTTTAAAGTATGGAAATAGAGGATAATTATTCATTAATGAGTAGAGAATAGCTCTATTGAGGAATGAATAGCCAAAGAGGCATGAGTGAGAAAATAACGAGGATAATTATTCTCTAAGGAGTAGAGCATAGGTCTATTAAGGAATGGATGGTTAGAGAGGTGTCAATATGAAATCATCGAATGATTCATAGAGTATACATAATTATCTAAAAGAGATGAGCATAGAAGGTAGAGAGGACAAAGTCTTATAAAATAAAGTAGAGAGAAAGAGATCATAATGTGTTTATTTGATTGATAAGAAAAAAAATAGCAGAATAAATGTGAGGTCAATAAGCAGAGAGAGCATAATCGTACCATCATTTGTTGAAAAAATAAACTAATAAAGGTAGATGATTTCAATTAGTTGAGTTGGTGCTTGGCAAAGGGGGTTTAATCCTTTTGTAGATTGGCCTCTACAAATCAAGGAGTTGGTGCTTCAGATAAAGTGGGTGCTTACTAAATCTTTTTATCAAGTTGGTGCTTGACTATTTGGGGTTGGTGCCTCAAGTTGAGTTGGTCCTCAATAATTTTATTGAATCATTAAATATCTAATTTAGGACATGTAGTCCATGTAGTGATCACTATGGGTTTTCTTCCCTTTGAGGGTTTCCCACTTATATCATGTGTTATATCTTTATGTTCTTTGTTGTGGTTTGACTACTCTATGAATTCTATATTGATGCTTGACTAACAAAGAAAATAATTTGAATAAAGTTTTAAGAGCTCACTGATTCCCCCTCTCAATGATTGTGTTTCCAAAAATTGGTATCAAATCAGACCCTTTAATGTTAGGCTTAACAACTGGAAGGTAAATTATAAGAAGCATAATGTCTAATCATCAAGCACAAGAAGGGTTTTCAAAAAATAAGGCCACTTTGTTCACTTGAACCAATTATGCCTTTTGGAGCATTAGGATGAGGAATTATTTGATGGCTCTCAGGTTTGACATTTGGTATTTAGTCATAGATGGGTATACTATCCCTTAAACTCCTTTATTTGATGCTATATGAAGGAAATCAAGTGAGAAGAATTCAAATGCTATTAATGTTATATTGTGTGGATTGGAAGAATATAAGTTTTTTAAGGTGATGTAATGTGAGTCGACTAAGGAAATTTGGAAAAAGTTACATCTCATCTATGAAGGTGACACCAAGGTAAAATTGGTAAAGCTTCAAATGTGTAGAAGACAGATTGAAGGTCTAAAGATGAAGGGAGAAGATAATATTATATAATATGTTTTTAGAGTTGATGAAGTAGTTAACATAATCAAAGGTCTTGGAGAAAAGGTTAATGAGTGAAATATTTTTCAAAAGGTTTTAAGAGTCTTGACCCTAATATTTGAGTCAAAGATGTTAGCAATTGAAGAAGTAAAATACTTAGATAAGTTACAAATGGATGAGCTTCATGGAATACTTACTAGTTATGAGATGACACTAATGGAAGATCTTCCAAAAGGGAAGTAGCCTTTAATGTTGCAAAGAAAACTCATATCAAAAAGGTTAAAATTGATAGTGACCCTAATATTGATGAAGACAAAGACAAATCCTTATTTGTGAGGAAACAAAGAAAAGGTTCAAGCAGGTACAAAGGCAAGCTACCATTTAATGTTTCAATTATGGAAGGATTGGTCATTTTGTTTCTAAGTGTCCTCAAGAGGAAAAACATGACCATGATGAAGAGAATAAGAAGTCTAACAAGTATGATAAGAGCAAAAAAAAAATTTAATCAAGGTGACTATAAAAAAAAGTTATTGAATAACAAAAAGAGTCTATATTCTAAATAAGACAATAACTCTTCTAAAGTCAATGATAATGATATCTTAGATAGTGATGATTGTAGTTTAGACCATAGAAATGATGAAACTTTATTCATGGTCATTGAATTTGAAGATGGTAATAGTTCCAAATAACAAGTCTTCATGGATGATGAATAAGTGGGTGAAGAATAATCCAAATTTGTTCTTGAGGAATAACTTGTTAGTACTTTGAATTAATTAAAGAGTCAAAGAAAGAAAAACCAAAAGTTAAAGTCTCTAGTCAAAAGTCATGAAGAATAGATATATATCTTGGAAACAAAGATAACTAAGAATGCCAAAGAAGCTAAGGAGGTCATCAACAATCTCAAGACTCAATTAGAAGAATCAAATACAAGTCTAAAGTCCAAGGAAGGAAAGTTCAATGATTACAAATCTGAGATAGGTTCATTGAAGTCAGACTTGGAATAGTTCATAGTCAAATTAAAAAAATGTTAAAAGTTTGAAAAGAAATATGAAATTATTGATGATATATTGATTAGTCAAAGGCCACCTCTCATAAAAATAGGCCTTGGATACATAGATGACTAGAAGATTATCAAGGCAAAGTAGAATATTAATAAGCCAAATACATATGATGATTCTTTTAGGAAATTTGAGATTGTGAATGATAGTTATAGGTCAAGATAGGTCAATAATATTATCACTCCTCTTATAAATAACAAAAGTGTCAATGTGCCTTTTAAAAATCTTCAGATATAATTTCCTATTAGGCAACCAAATTCAATAGGGTACATGATCTCCTTTTATGGCTACTATTTTTATTGTAATTATTTTGGACATAGAGATATAGATTGTATGTAGATAAAATGCTAGAAACAATCATGCATGGAGAAGTGATATGAATAGTCATGGATTTCCAAAAAGATTCTCAAATTCATTTGTCCAAGGGTTAAACATCAATAAAATTAGTGTGATTAATTACAATTATAATATAATTGGACATATTATAAGATTATATAGATTGGGTTATGCAAAACCCCCTAGTAAAAATAGGAAGGTGTATGTTCAAATTGATAATAAGTTAGAACCTTTGAAAATAACGAAAAAGGAGCACTAAAATGATGGTCCAAAGAAACAAGAATCCATGTTATCACAAGATTCTTTTCACATTCAAGATGGGAGTTTGAAATGGTACATTAATAGTGGTTGTTCAAGGAATATGATAAGTGACAAGAATAAATTTATATCTTTGAATAAAAATATTGGAGGTATAGTCAAGTTTAGAGACAATACAACAACTAATATTATTGGCAAGGGAATACTAAGTCTTGAAAATGGGAAACATAAAACTAATAATGTGTTATATGTAAAAGGACTAAAGCATAATTTACTAAGTGTTAATCAAATGAGAAATCAAGGATATAATCTAACTTTTCATGCTAAAGGATGTGAAATAAGAAAAGCAAGTTCAGGAAGATTGGTAGTAGATGCTGATAGGACTACAAATAATTTATATGTTTTAAATGAGATCAAGAAGGATAGGTGTTTTATGAGTCAAGTGGATTAGAGCTAGCTTTGGCACATAAGAATGAGATATATAAACTTTGAAAACTTAGTAAAGATAAGCACTAAGAAATTAGTTAGGAACATGCATAAGATCACTAAGCCTACAAAAACCATATGTAAGGCATGCCAACTTGGAAAACAAACAAGAATAAGGTTAAAAATAAGAGAATATTCAACCATAAAACTTTTAGAGTTGATTCATATAGATCTATGTGGCCAACTAGAACTCAAAGTATTCAATGTGAAAGTTACTTCATGCTTCTTATTAATGATTACACTAGAATGATTTGGGTTGCTTTTTTGAAGGAGAAATCTAAAGCTCTAGATAATTTCAAGGCATTCAAGTTTCTAGTTAAGAATGAGATGGACATAAAAATAAAGCATCTAAGATTTGATAGAGGAGGAGAATTCTAGTCAAATGAGTTTGATAACTTTTGTAAGGAACATGGAATCAAGAGGTAGTTTTCAAATGCAAGAACACCACAAAATAATGGTGTGGTAAAAAGGAATAATAGGATAATTTTAAATGAGTCCAAATTATCTGATAGATTTTGGAGAGAGGTTGTAAACACAATATTACACATTCTAAACAAAGGTCAAATTAGAATAAACAATAATAATAACCCCTATGAAATGTGGAAAGGCAAAATAGCTTTAGTTAAACACTTTAGAGTATTTGGAAGCATGTGTTTCATCAAGAGAGAAGAAGAGGATCTAGGAAAATTTGATTTAAATGCTAATGAAGGCATCTTCCTTGGATATTATTTAATTAGTTATGCATATAGATGTTACAATAAGAGACTACAAAAGATTTTAGAGAGTACACATGTGAGAGCGGATAAAACCAGGTCTGATAAGATTAGCACACAATCAAGAGTTCATGTAGAGGAGCTTGACCTCAAGGAAGAAGAAAGAACATTAAAATAAAAAAGAAGTATCAAAATAAAGTTAGTCAGAATAATAATGGGAAGATACAAGGGTACCTTCCATATTTATTTAGAAAAATCATATAGAAAGTCAAATCATCGATGATATTGATACTAGAGTAAAAACTAGAAGAAGGTTTATGAATACATAAGAAAATGTAAACTTATCTCTATTTTCAAAGATAGAACCAATTTTTTTTTTTATAATATAGAAGTGATAAGCACTGGGTGAATTCTATGGAGGAATAACTCAGTCAAATTGAGAAAAATGAGACTTGGAAAATTAATCCTAGACCTAAGGACAAGAATGTCATTGGAACCAAATGGGTTTTTAAAAACAAATTAAATGAATATGGTCAAGTCATGAGAAAAAAATAAAGGCTAGTATGTAAAGGCTATGCTCAAGTAGAAGGTGTTGAATTTGAAAAAAAATTTAGACCTATGGCAAGATTGGAATCCATAAGACTATTTTTAGCATATACTAGTTTCAAGAATTTTAAGATATATCATATGGATGTAAAGTCTACATTTCTTAATGGAAATTTAGAAAAAAAAAGTGTATATAGAGCAACATAAAGGTTTGTCTTTGTCAAGAAATAAATACTATGTTTGTATACCAAATAAAACATTATATGGGTTAAATCAAGCCCCTAGAGCATGTTATTAAAGACTTGACAAATACATGCTTGATCATGGTTTCAAGAGGGGTGTTATTGATAGCAATATTTACATCAAAATAGAAGGTGATAATCAATTAGTCATAATTGTGTATGTTGATGTTATTATCTTTGGTAGTGACTATGACAAAATGCCTAAGGAGTTTGCAAAAGTAATGTGTTGAGAATTTGAGATGTCTATGTTAGGGGAACTATCATTTTTTCTTATATTGCAAGTAGTTCAATTAGATAAGGGAATATTCATCTCTCAACCTAAGTAAATTAAATAAATGTTGAATTTTTTTGATATGGAAGATTGTAAATTAGTAATTACTCTAATGATAACAAGTTGTAAGTTGAGTAAAGAATATAAGTCATTAGAAGTCAATCATACCTTGTATAGATCTAAGATTGGAAGTCTATTGTATCTTACTTTATCAAGACTGAATACATATAGGAAGTAAGTATAGTGGATAAATTTTAGGAAAAAACAAAAGAAACACACTTACAAGAAGTAAAGAGGATATTAAAATATCTCAAAGGTACTATGGAATTTGGTTTGTGGTACTCAAAAGGTAAGGAATTCACTTTAACAACATATACTGATGTAGATTGGGTAGGTAGCATTGATGATAGAAAGAGAAAAAGTGGTGATGCATTCTTTCATAGAAATACTATTGTGTCATGGTTGAGTAATAAATAACCATAAATTTCCTCATCCATGATTGAAGTTGAATACATAGCAGCAACATCATGTTGCACATAGGTTTTATAGATGAAACAAAACTTGAGGGACTATAAGATTAATAATGATAGACTAGTTTCTATATTTTGTGACAATATCAGTGCCATTAACATCTCTAAGAATGTAGTCATGCATTATATGACTAAACATATTCCAATCAATTATCATTTTCTAAGGGAGCAAGTAGCTGATTAGATTGTCAAACTAGAATATGTACCCATAAAAGAACATGTTTTAGAAATTTTTACAAAACCTCTTCCAAGGGAAACATTTGAGTTCTTAAGGTAGGAATTTGGAGTAATTCTTTCTTATATCAATCACTAATAAAGGTATGGACTGAGGGGGATCTAACCTTTGGGTATCTTTTAGCTCTAAGGATCAAGAGTTAAGAGTCTATGATAGTCAAAAGATGTTCAAGTGGTAGTGAGTAGTATCTTGTAGTTTTATAAGGAGAAGTTTATGGAATTCTCATTAGGAAAACAAATATGGATATTATCAATTTTGAAGAGAAACACTTTGTTTGGGATCAAATAGATTTTAGGTTGTGCAATCTTTTGCCATTAATGTCAAATGGGGAGAATTTTCAAGCTAAGGGGAGAATTAGCAAGCTAACTATTTTCAGGGAGAAATAATGTAACAATAGAGATAGATGTATAAGGTATAGAAATAACAAGTTGTACAACTACTATCTAGTTTCCTTTGGTGAATAAATGACAAGGGAAAGAGTAAACTGAGGTCAAGTTCTAGTGTAAAGGCATGTTCATTAAATGATAAAATATGTTTAGGTCATCAACTTGTAGAGTTTTTCCATCAATGACAAACGGGGAGTTTGTTGAGATATTTTCATTATTGTCAAAAGGGTTTCTATTAATTAAACAATATGGTCATTGATGTCAAGGAATTTATGTGAGTAAATATGGATTGAATCAGGTTTACTACATATTTCATTAGGTTTACTATGGATTGCATCATCATTATTATATATTACATTAGGTTTTTTATGGATTGCATCAGGCATGTTAAGAACTACATCAGGTACGTTATAAACTGCATCAGGCATGCTATATATTACATCAAGATTATTATGGACTACATCATGTTTGTTATATATTACATTAGGTTTTCTATAGATTATATCAGGTTTGCTATGGACTGCATCAGACATGCTACATACTACATTAGACATGCTATGTACTACATCAAAACTACTGTAAATTGCATCAAGACTACTATAGATTTCATCAAGCTGACACTAAATGTATTTTAATGATTTCTTTGTCTATCCTAGCTTTATTTTGATTAGTCTAACCTATGTGAGTGAGATTTTATATAAGCTAATGTGAATTATGTTTCCACAAGAATATAAATCATTATACAATTGACTATAGAGTTTTGTTTTTCTGACTTTTAAAGGTTATTGATAAACATTTTATATATAAGCAAGATCAAATTATATTTTTAAAGTATGTAAATAGAGGACAATTATTCACTAAGGATAAAATCAAAGGTTTTTTGAGGAACAAATGGCTAGAGATGTGTGAGTGAGAAAATAATGATGATAATTATTTTTTAAGTAGCATAACAGAGGTCTATTGAGGAACAAATGGCCAGAGAGGCATGAATATAAAATCATCGAATGATTCATAGAGTATATAAAATTAGATAAAAGAGATGAGAATAGAAGGTAAAGAGGGTAGAGTCTTATAAAATAAATATTAGAGAGAAAGAGAGCCTAATGTGTCTACTTGATTGATAGGCAAAAAATAATAGAATAAATGTGAGGTCCATAAGTAGAGAGAAAGAGAAAAATTGTACCATCATTCATTGATAGAAGCAATTGAGAAATGTGGATGATTTGAATTAGCTGAGTTGGTACTTGTCAAAGGGGGCTTAAGCCTCCTATATATTGGTGTCTACAAATCTAGGAGTTGGTACTTCTTAGTAAGTGGGTGCTTACTAAAACTTTATGTCAAGTTGGTGCTTGACTATTTGGGGTTGTTGCCTCAAGTTGATTTGGTGCTCATCAATCTTGTTGACTCATTACATATCTAATTTAAGATATATAGTCCATGTAATGATCACTATGGGTTTTCTTCATTTAAGGGTTTCTAACCTATATCATGTGTTATGTCTTTATGTTCTTTACTATAGTTTGATTGCTTTATAGATTCTGTATTGATGCTTGACCAATGAACTAAATAATTATAAGAAGGTTTTAAGATCTCACTGATGCAGCCCTACCTCAATGGTTGTGCTTCCAATAATGGGTATCACTATATCCAAATTCATACTTAATCAAATCATTTGTCATTATGGAATTCCCCACACCATTATTTATGATAATGGTGGAATTTTCAAAAATAAGGATATGAATCAATTATGTGCTAAATTAAAAATCATGCAAAAATTATCGACACCTTATCATCCTCAATGCAATGGCCAAACAAATTCTTCTAATAATATTGTTAATAAAATCTTGTAAAAGATAATTCAGGATTCTCATTGACTAGCATCTCAAGATTTATCCTACATTTTGGGCTTATCACACTAGCATTCATACTATTACTGGGGCAACCCATTTCTCCTTAGTATATGGTTTTGAATTTGTCTTACGTATAGAAGTTGAGTTACCCTCCTTACATATTTATCTTCATGTCATCATTTCTGATGAAGAACTTCACGAAGCCCATCTTTGTGTTTTAGACCTTCTTGATGAGCATTGTATGGGTGCATTGCAACATAACTTCCAACATAAAGCTCACATTGCTAAATAACATAACAAAAAGGTCAAATACCATATTTTAAATGTTTTCAATTTAGTCCTTACATTATATTATACACATGACAAATAAGGCAAGTACACCCAAAAGTGGTGGGGTCCTTATCCAACTAAAGACATAATTGGACATAGTACATATAGTTTACAAACTAACAAAGGAATATTTTTCAAAGAACCATCTAACACTCAATTTTTAAATAAATATTTTAATTATAATACTACTTTTTATCAAAGAACCATGTTACATATCTTTCATATATTTATATACTATGGTGGTAACACTTATTATAGGTTCTTCATTTCAAATCTTCATATTGTGTAGCATTACATCAATTTCAATACCCTTAGTTCCTATCATTGGTCCTCTAGTCTATCTTTGATACTTTACATATATTATTTAGCTCATGAGTTTGTATCATAAAATTATGGATAGGACCTGACCATTCCTCATGAACATTTTTATCCTCTTTCATTTCTTCAATCAACCTTCAAGTCTCTTTCGAGTCTTTGGTTTCTTGATTTAAAAACTTTATGGTCCTTTTTAGATGAATTTTTACACCTCATTGGTTTTATCTTTATGAGTTATAGTGTAAAACCTTGGATAGGACAAGGCCTTCCTCAAAAATGTACCTATATTCACTCTAAAACCCTCCATTTTTATGCCTCTTGGATTTTTTGTGAGTTACATTGTAATACTTCGAATAAGAACAAGTTTTCCTCACAAACTTTCATTTCATAAATTGATCTTACTTCTAACCTTAGCTAGGTGTTTTTACTGAAAGATAAGGCATTATTCAAGACTAGTATTTTCTATAATTTAGACTCAATCATAATATTTTATGTTCATACTAAGTAATATATTCTCGTGACTCCATTCACATACACTCTTTCTTATAATGATGACTCATACTTACCTGCCATTTTACAATCCTCACTAAACACATTTTTTATTTGAGATAAATTAATCATTTCATGTTTATTTTCATTTTATCCCTTATTCCATTTTATTATGGTCACACCAAGGTCAATTTTGAGATTGTACTCTTATCTAATATGCAAGTACATGAAACTTAGACACCATTTTATCTAAGTTATTTATCCTAGCTACCTAGTGTAAGTTATTTGGTGATAGTCATTATTAATACCCATGTTTATTTATATGAATTTATATGGAGGATAAATAAAAAAATTCATAAAAACTTAAAATAAAAATCATATTAGGAATGAAAGACAATTATAAAATCAAAATAAAAATCACACCAAAAGATGTGATTATCGTCAGGCACATTGTATACACATAACATTTTCAAACTTTTATCAATTACTAATGCTCTTTATCTTGCAAGAACATGTCGATTCTCAATCTCTTTGAGTGAACACCTTAAGGGATGAACTAAGAAAGGGGTGGGTATACCATTAGTGCTTCTTAGGATTATTTTCCCTTTTCCCACTTCTTAGCAATCCAACTAGCTCCTAAAATCATTCCTCTAAGCTATTAATCCTCTTTTGCACACTCATCAATCATTTCCCACCTTTTATCCACCTTTTCCTAGAACTAATCCCCTTTTGACTATTTATAGTACTAGGTAAACTAGGTTAACCTTGTACTATTTTGGTTAAAATTCATTTAGGGTATAGGTTGGCTCTTGGTTGACCTACCTCCTTACCTAGTGAATTTTTGTACATAACAGTACTAGGTCGACTGGGTCAACCCTGTTAGCCAATTTTTTTGAAAGAGCTTAGGGTTAAATCCACCTATATATACAAGATAATTTTGCCATTATATACAAGAAGATAAGAAGAAGTAATATCTATTTCACATCTACTTATCCACCATTCTACTTGAGGGGCAAGCTTAGGGTTTCATACTTTCTTTGGAGATATGGATCTTGTTTTGTGGAGAAGTCTTTTGGATGAATTGATAGGTTGTGTAGCCTAGAGATGATTTATCCTTGTCATCCTTACATACCACAAAAACCTCTTGCAAATCACCTTGACCAAGGGAGAGAATGAGGCTCATTGGGTTCATCTTCAAAGGTAAGTATTCCTAACTTTGTTCCTCCTTTGTAAGAGTAGATAGATATGCATTTATACTTCTCTTCCATGCACTAAGGTTTATTATAAATTGACATAAGTATATGTCTTCTATGAATGTTCACGTTTGTTGTTTCTTACTCCCACTTTATGCCACAAGCTTTGGTGAGCACTAGATTAGACTTTAATTTACTTGTTACTAGTTTAGTGAATATGAAAACATAGGGCTTAGTTAGGGTTATTACATGATTCTACTTGACTGGAGGCTTTGGAACCCTCCCTAGTGTGGTTTATTGTGATAAGAGATCCCCTAATTAGGTTTCTTATATCCCCATATAGGTCATTTCCCATTTATCTAATGTATCTCTAATTGAAAGTGTAAGTATGATCTATCTTCTCTGAGATATGATTGATTTATAAACAGGATGCATTTATGATAGCATACATCCTAGTGAACCCGACATGAATCTAACACTTGTAGATTTTATCTCATATTTTTCATTATTTTATCATTTTATTTATTATTTTTTAATTTTTGATACTAGGTCGATAGTGATGGTATAGTTTATAACTTCTATGTATAGGTTTAACACATAGTCACATCAAAATTACTATGTTCTATTTGTGTAGATCTTCATCAAATATAGGCTATTAGATCAAGTAGGTTGACACAGCATAGGTTTTCACTTCCATACAAGCTACTAGGTTGAATCTATCAACATAGTACACTTCCATACTTCCAAAAAACATATTAGGTCAACACTACCAGTATATTATTCTTCACAGGCTTTAGTAAATAGGGAACTGCAAAACTAGGTTAATCCAATCGATAAAGTTGGTAGAATTTTTAAGTAAAAATTAGGGCACTTCAACATCAATCTCACTTTATTTTACATCTTCCAACCCACCAAGGTTCCTTTCTCTCTTTCTCTTTCATTTTTGTTATTCATTATAGTTTTATTTATCATAGTTTGAAGTCTTTAAAACTAAACTTATACAGTAAACTAGGTCGACCCTATCAACCTAGTTCTATATTCTATCTTTTATTTGAAAGACTAGGTCAACACTATCAATGTAGTTCTTAACATACCCTTACCTCAGCAGTGCAATAGCAACATTATTGACTCTATTCTATAATCTCTACATATATTTTCATCTAAACTAACACTGCATGTTTCAAATTTGGAATTAACATTTATATGCTATGAATTAACTCACACTTTCACTTTAAATTGCTTGCATGCTTAGAATATATCACATAGTCTAATTAGGTGGTTTTTCAATATACCATTTAGTTTCATTATTTTTCTCTTTCTTGTACACACTAAAAAATCACATAATCTTAAAATGAATTTAAGTTATTATCTACCCAAGGCCTACCTACTTGGATTTCATCACCAAAGAGGAAGCTGACTTGGTTTTTTGACCAATTATAAACACATGGTTAATGGTATATATTGGCAAAGCAACTAAAAAAATTATCACTATGGTGTGTGAAGTGAGAGAGCAAGCCATAATACCAAGCTAGTACCATTGCCAAAATAGATCCCATTTAGCTTAAACATATTGAAACCATCCATAGATTGTTTTCTAATTCTTTACTTTTAGCCAACTTCTTATCACGCTTAAAATCATAATTTAATAATATAACAACATTTATGATGACCACTTAGTTAGCATTTACTTTCCAAGTTGACTGATTACTCTTTGCTCAATTGTATGTTCTATTGTAAAAACTTGCTTTGGTGCAAGGTTTTGTGTTGTGTGGCTCAATTGGATCATCCTCATTAACCCAATTGATTGTGTGTTTCTTTTCACTTCTTGCTTTCAAAATTACTTATAATTTGTTTCTTATTTCAATACACTATCATTCTATTTGACACAGTCTCTTATAGACTATTTGTTCCCTTGCTTGTAGAACTAAGTTGACCCTATCGACATAGTATTATTTTCTACCCCTAAAGATATAATACTAAGTTGACCTTGTCAACTCTATTTCCTTTTCTACCAATTTTCTATCCTAGGTTACAGAACTACGTTGAACCTGTTGACTCTATATCCTTGTTGTCTTAGTTTTCAGACCCTATTTTCAGTACTAGGTTGACCTAGTCAACTTTTTACTCTTATCTACCTATTTTTATTTATTTTTGTATCAAATTTGCCTTATCTAGTATTTCTCCTTCATCATAAAATTCCTATTTGAAGACAACATTGAATTGAATTCAATGAATATGATGAGTCTTACCAACCCTCATAGGGTCTCCCATAAGTAGATTATAGATCCTTTCCTAGATAAAAGTAATTATCATATAGCCACTAAAAAAACAAACTATGGGACCCATCCTCATTCCTCTTCACTTTGTAATCCTCTCTTCTCACTTAAAGATCAACCTAAATTAGAGTATACACCTAAAATGCTCTTCTTTATCTTTAAATTTCCTTAACATCAACGAAAGGACCCTTCTACCATTTACCATCTCATGATTATTGGTCAAGTTTAGGAACCTCATTTACCTTCTCCCACATTCTCACACATATTTAGGAATACTAGCTTCTTAGCCTCTTCCCTTTATTTTGGCCCCTTCTCATACCATGACTTATTCTTCTTTGACTTCCTCTACCTCCATGCCTAGTATTTCTACTAACATGGAAGGTGTTACATCTAGTGGACCTCTAAAAAAACCCACTCTCCTTAATTCTTACTATAGTACATCACTTTCTACCCATGGTTATCATGCCTCTAGTGATTCCTCTTCTCATCCCTTTACTAGTCCATCTTTTTCCACACAAGCAAATTTTTCCACTAGTGCCTCACATTCTAATAGCTCTTCGTAATCTCCTACTAACACTCATAGTGGCACCTAAGCCACTACTTCCAATTCTAATGATTTAGATAATTCTAATAATGCAACTCAAACCCACTACATTCTATTACAAACCCTTAATCAAATGAATGCTTTTCAAGATAATAATGGAAATCAAATGATGCAAATGCAAAACCACCTAATCCATCTTTAAACCCACCCTCAAGAGATGCCATGGGGAATGCATAATCAAAATTTTACCCCATACCCTCTTTTATGTGCCCATGGTAATCTCCTCCCTCAACCTCCTCTTGTCAACAAGACAATCAAACATCTTCAAAATGAGCCTCTTACATCTCAAATTTTTAATATCAATAGAGGAGGTGTCACCCCTACCATTTCTTACAATGGGTCAAATGATCCTAATTTTCATCTAAAAACATTTGGAAATCTATATAAAGATTAGGTCAAATTAAATACCTTTGCCACCATCAATCTATTATCCAAAACTCTCACAGGTGATGCTTTAGATTGGTACAACCAACTTAAAACTCATTCTATTACTAGATTTAGTAAATATTCTAGTCCAAGAATTCCAAACTAGTGATCTTCTTGATAATATCTTGGCCCATTTTATCAATTGTAATCAACTTGAAACTAAGACTACCAAAGCTTTCATTAAATTATAGAAAACATTATCCAATAAAAATTAAGATAACATGGCCCATGATAACCTTTTCCATCTTTTTACCATTGCTCTTTTTCTTGAGTTATAAAATCAGGTCCAAACTCTCTCTCCATGTACCTTAGAGGATGATATTGACCAAGCTAAACATCAATATGAGCCATCCCAACCTTCTACAAGTACTATTATCTTACTCAATAATAAGAATCAACATGCTACCAATGATGGTGTCACGGATTCTTATGATACCATTCACACTATTCAAGTTATTGTTCCTAACCAGTCTTCAAAACCAATTCCCCCTTCTCAATAATTCACAAATCCTCATTTATATTTATCTAATAACATAAATGTTCACAAAAATTTATCCTCGACTAAATTACTAAAATGTATATGAAGGCCTCTTCCATGATAACTTGATCACACTCATCATATGAAATCTTGGTATGATCCCAAGAAATTTTGTTGGTTTTATACTAGTTGGGGTCATTCTTATGAGATCTATAGGCAACTTCATAATTTGGCTATAGATTTTCTTCTTGATCCCAATTTTGACCATGATTATATCATTCATAAATGCCAACAAGCCTATGACATTGCTTTCAAATCCCATAAAACAAATACTAAATCTCAAGCTTTGAATCAATCTAATGCTCATTTGGACATCTATAAAGATCCTCTTCCAAATCATCAAGATACCCAAGATAAGCCCACCCATTACACCAATAATGTAGTTAATCTTATTGACCCAACTCTTGAAGAGAATGTGTTTAATATGACTAACATGCAAAGGGTGGTTGCTTTCATTGATCCTCAACCTATCTACACACCTCCCTTGTCTCACACATTTTTTATTATCTCAGATTCTTATCTAACTCACTTAAATGAGTTGGGGAAAGATGACCTTATAACTTTTGATGAACCAATTCTAACTCCTCCTTGGGATACCACTTCCCATTCTATTTCTACCATCCCTCCATGTTCTTTACCTACCACTAATGATACTCAAACATCCATCAACACGTCTTCTAGAACTTCTCAAAACCATCCTACATCAACTACTTCATCTTCTCAACATAATATTGTTAGAGGTAGAATCACTAAAAAGGGGGTGAATTAGTAAGCCCAAATAATCCAACTTCAATTTTAATCCTTTCAAGGACTTAATCAATTACCATAATCATTAATGAAGCATACAAATCATTCATTACAATGAGCAAGAGAGACAATGCAAGATCAATCATATAACACAACATCTACGTGGGAAACCCTCTTGGGGAATTAAACCCACTAAACCATGCAATATGGACTATAGTCCTATAATGACAAGATTAAATTTATACCATCAATAAATGATCAAGAAACTACCCTCCCTTATTTTATTAATACTACAATCTCACAAGGAGTTACCACACCTATCTAGTTGAGCTGCCACAAAAAATAGACCTTTATCAATTTTCACCTTGAAAGGAGGATGCAACCCCCTTAGATGATGATATTCCACAAAAACATGTATGAACACATCCACCTTTGCATTTATGTCTTCAACACCTGATGATGGACCTTTGATTATCACTCTTCACCTTCATAGCAATAACTACGTCACCTCATTAACAACATGACCAGATGGTCATACACACTATCCACACTTTAATCTACCTCTTAAATCAACCACCAAGCTCACATAGTCTTCACCTTACCTTCACTCACATTATTCTCTCTCAAATACCTCTTAAGCAACTTGCTCATTTTGCCTCATGTAGTCTCATTAGGTCCAATAAATTACATGTCCTCTTGCACCATCTTAATTAGACAAGCATGTATGATCCTATTTGATCTTTTTTTGTCCTCATTGACCTATACCTTCTCTTTAAAATATTATTACCTTCACTTATTTCCACATTTTCACTCCCTCATCCAAGTCTTACGAGTTTAGAAACCAACACATTTGGTTTCACTATTTATAGAGCATACTTTATAATCAACACCTCAGTTGGCGATTAGGCATGCATTAGACCTTAATTCATCTCTTTCATTGATAAATATCTCAATATAATCTTCATAGGTCAGCCATAATATCTATGGGTCACCCTTAAGCAACTACACCTTTTAATAAGGCCCGTGTAGCTCTTATAGGTCTCATGTGAACCCATTCACTCTTTTATCACTCCATCAAATAAAAATAGAACACATGAAAAATTTTAATTACATTTTCCCACTCCTTATGTCACCTTTGACATCCTCAAATGATCACAGTCAACTCTTCTCACCTCTATGTATGCTTAAACAACTCAAATACTGACCTAGTAAATCAGAACATAATGAATTAACACACAGTCAACTTATTAAGCATTGTTAATACTCAAGATATATTTATCCACCTCTAAAATCCACATATATAATAATTATGGAGTCTAAAACACTTCCCAATAGTCAATTCAACATGAGATATCAAAACAAGATTAAATATACTTGTTGGGTCACTTACAGTCCATACACGAATACATAGTCAACTTTAAACCTTAATATATTTTATTATTCACACTACCAGATATTCAAATTAGGTTCATTAGATGTAACATATAATATTTTTCATCTTTTATTTTAATATCATGAAAAAATTCATCCTGGATTGAAATTTATGGCCCAAAAACTAGACACTAGTCTTTCCTTCATATATTCAAATATTCAAATGCAAACGGTCACAATTAAACTTCAAACACAATACTCAGATCTCATGTCCTCTTGGATTTAGATTAATTAAACACCATTTATATTTTTTAAAATTTAACACATAGGTACCAATGATCAAATGTTAAACCTTAGCCACTTTGACCTCATCCCGTGCACCATTACAATGTAGACTCAATACACATTGTCAATCTCTATGGATCAACTAGGTCTTTAACTATCAATGCTCACCATCAGATAAATCTATATGAACACCCACAAACTATTGGATATCCACTAGGTCCAAATATTTAAAATCATGTAAATTGACTAAATATGGGGACCAATTGCAATATGCTTAGAAATCCTACTTTGGACCGATATATCTTTTGCCTCAATCAATCTCACAACCTCGTGTTTGCACCATATGAACACCTTTCATAGGTGAATCCAACCATGTAAAAAACTAATCCTATAACTTTCACATGTGTGAGATATATCACCATTAAAATTCATTCTCAAAATCTTTTGTCACAAAGCCAACTATGCTTAGAAATTTCTTAGGATGCCAACTTTACTCTTGCATAACTTTTGTCATGATTTGTCACATGATCTAAAATTTAAAGAAAATACACTATGCACAAAATTAAACAAACCATATGATCACCTTCTCCTAAAACATCCACATGTGAGAGATATTCCACCATAAAAATGATTACTTGGCTCTATTTGAACATAGAAAACACTATCAAAATGCTTGAGAGCCCAACTTTTCACATGCATATCTTTGATCATGCTACATCATATGACCTAAAATTTGGTGCATAGGAACTAGTCACAAAAATAAACAAACCCATATGATCATTTTATCCTGACACTTCAACTTGTGTGAATTATGACCTCATCAACATGTTTACTCAGTTGCACTTAAATCCTTTGTAAATTTGGCTAAGTATGGGAACTTAGTGAATTATATCTTAGTAGCCAACTTTGCATCCTCATATCTTCAACACGCTTCATTACATGACTTGAGATATGATGAATAACAACTAGGGACTAATTTTATCATAACCATATTACCAACTCCCCTTGACTCATTCCCACATGGTAATAGTGATGTCATTAAACTACCTACTTAGATTTTTTGCCACAAGACCCAAAATGTCTAGATGACAATAATGATCAACTAGATGAAATACAATCATGCACACAATAACTAAAAGCTTAAAAAACATCTTATGGACATTTTTCATATGATAAATACTCCATACTCATTTTTTAACAACTCTAGTGATGAAAAAATTGAAGATCAACCAATCATACATCAAGCATACTAAGACAAGCACATTGTACACTTTGTCATTGTCACATAGAATATCAAGGCTCTTCATCCACTCACCAAGACACTTTGATGACATCACCATGAAATCACTAAAAACTCTCCAATAAATCTACCAAATTTTCCTCTCACTCAACCTTCTACCTCCTATCAACATAAATTATAATGTACTTCAGCTCCTCCTTACAAGGACCTCCCTCAACACTATGCACCTCTTTCTAATAGTATTATTATGGGTTATGATGAGTGGGATCCTATAATAGATCTCACTAATATCCCATCCCAAATTCCATTTCTCAAGCTTATGAGGACCTCTCCACATCATTATAACTATCTTATGCAACTTTTGTTCTAAATAAACATCCCTCATCCTCCCCTGGTAGGATGTGAAGCAACCTTATCTAGATCTAAAGATAGCAAATTACAATAATGTGAAGAGATGTCTATATATATTGATGAAACACTAGACACTTCTCTTTCCATCAAATTTTTCATTGCTTCCATGATTCTTGATGAGATTTTTCTTCATTCAAATGATCCTTATATGTTCATTAGCGTCCAAATTGGTGATATCCAAGTCAAGTGTGCCTTAATTGATGAGGGTTAAAAAAATTGTGTTGCCTCTCTCTATTTTATCAAAACTCTTGGATATTATGAATGCAATCTCAAATCCACACATAACACATGTCAAGGATATGATTGAAGGAAAATTCCTACTTTAGGTTGTGTGTGTCTCCCCATTACCATCCCACCTATCACCATTCATGTGAAGGTGATGATAATTATCTTTCCTCTATCGTACAACATCCTACTTGGTAGGCCATGGATTCATCGTATGATAGCAATTACTTATTTTAACTACAATGCATTAAATTTCCTCATAATAGATCCATTTATAGGATTTAGGGTGACATCAATCCTTAGAATTTTAAATAATTCCAAGACATGGGTGTATTCAATATTCCTACCCTTGAACCCTAGCTCAGTGTTCCATTTCATGAGTCTTAACGATTTAACTTTCCCATAAATTCCACTCAAAGTTACAATGGTCATACCAAATTTTTTGGGAATATTCCCCCTAACTTCTTAATTTTTATGATGATGAGCCTAACGAGATCAATATCAAGACTAAAACTTTTGATCTCTCACCTCATCTCATCTCTCAGCTTCCCACTTCTTTGCAACCTCATTCTCATCAACCACCTTGTGATGTCATCCCTATTATCTTAACTAAGACTCAACATTCCATTCATCACACCTCATTTGATGACAATGTGATCCCTACCTATGTCATTGATCTTCATACACCTAATTACAATGATATTTATACCTTAGATGATCCATTCTTAGAAGGTTTTATTTAGGCCTATGATGCTGAGATTATCCATTATCATTCCTCTTTGCTTCAATATCTTAGTATATCATCTCGTATTACATTATTTATCATTCCTAATTTTATTATTTTTACTCTTTATCATAGGGTAGAGATGGTGTGGACATTGTTGATGCTATGGATTGCACCCTTGAGAGAAGGTTGGGCTTCTCTCTTCCACGTGGCACAATGGAGACTCCCCTCTTGCTATGGGTCTGGCAAAACTGAGGGGAGAATATCTAGATAAGGGATAGCTCAAGACTAAAACTTTTGATCTCTCACCTCATCTCATCTCTCATCTTCCCACTTCTTTTCAACCTCATTCTCATTAACCACCTTGTGATGTCATCCCTATTATCTTAACTAAGACTCAACATTCCATTCATCACACCTCATTTGATGACAATGTGATCCCTATCTATGTCATTAATCTTCATACACCTAATTACAATGATGGTTATACCTTAGATGATCCATTCTTAGAAGGTTTTATTTAGGCCTATGATGCTGAGATTATCCATTATCATTCCTCTTTGCTTCAATATCTTAGTATATCATCTCGTATTACATTATTTATCATTCTTAATTTTATTATTTTTACTCTTTATCATAGGGTATAGATGGTGTGGACATTGTTGATGCTGTGGATTGCACCCTTGAGAGAAGGTTGGGCTTCTCTCTTCCACATGGCACAATGGAGACTCCTCTCTTGTTGTGGGTCTGGCAAAACTGAGGGGAGAATATCTAGATAAGGGATAGCTCCCTTTGATGCATCTCTAAGGTCTCTACTACTTCTAATAATGGGGGGATGAAAAGGGAGAAGGAAATAACCATAATAAAAACCTATCTAAATGGTGATGTACCAAAAATGATTGATATACTTAGCTTTGATATACACTTTACACCAAGAACAAGCTGATATACACTTCATTTGAAATGAGAAACTCTTTTGCATTAGTGTTCAATAAGGGGTTCTAGAGATATAGGGAGGAAGAAATACTAGAGGTGTTATAAGACACACTATGGTAGCCTATTCACATGTGCCTATACTCTATTGTGGACACTTCTTATTGACCTGCAAAATAAGAACTTGCAATACACTAGACATGTTGGAATCATTCTATGAAATCATGAAAGAAAATGACTTAACACAAAACAAAACCATAGACATATGCAAAAGTTCAAACTCAAATAGAGGTAAAAAATACTATGTCTTGATTTAAGGTAGATTCCTGTAGGGCTTCACCATACAAGCTGAGACATATCTTCCTCTCTTGAGAGGTTACAATATATATCATAAAGAGAAAGACTTTTGGCACCTTCTAGAACAAGCAACCATGTTGTATTGAATGCCTTTGAAAGGAGGAAACTGTTCATGCTGGTGTCATCCTTTTAGAAATGGCTTGGAAGAACCATGTTGTAGGTGTTGCCAATCTTGACTTTGGTATTTAACCCATATTATTCACTATAAGAGCATGGGTTACTTTGTCCATTTGAATGACAAGGTTTCTTCTCAATGAAAATCATGTGAATTCCTGCTCATTAATGTGAAATGAGGAAAAAGGGGCCACTCTATTAAATGCCCATGCTCTCCTTGGTAGCCACTTGGTGTAAAGTACTCCATTTGTTGTAATAACTTCCTATTGACACCTTCTATGTGCCACCTGGACTATTTCATTCTTTTCTGTGCTTGACTTATGTGTGTGTGGTCGCACTTTCACTATTTCTTGTCTCTTTTCTAAAAACTCAGCTCTCAGGCTACTTTTTGTCTTTTCCTAGCTCTTCAGGCTCCTTTCTTGGTAGGTCACTGAGTTTCCCTTGGGTCTTATGCCCCTTTCAATTCTATCAGGCCTGTGCCATTCCTTAGTCTTTTGGTTTCTCCTCAATGACCGATGCATCTTGTCAAAATTGACATCTATGGGCCTATCACTATTTGAAAACTAAATGGATATTTCATCACCACAAATTTGACATCCATAGGCCCATCACCATTTTAAATCCAATGTCTAATTTGATTCCTTGAATTTGACATTCACGTGCCCATCACCGAATGTTTGAACTCCAATGGATAGTTTGCTATGTTGAGATTGACGTTCTTAGCCCTGCCACCCCTTTGGTAATTCTTTGGCCTTTTGTATTCCTTTAGCCTTTTGTGATTAAACCTTATTGAAGGGAAGGTGTCCCTTCAGCCTTGGAAAAGGTCCCTTTTTGGTTGCTGGGAGTCCCTCGCAAGGGTACTTACCCTTTGGGCTCCTTTGGGCTCCCTTATCTTCTGAATTCCTTTGAATAAAATGTTTGAAGGAATTCCTTCAGACATTTTTTCTGAAAGAAATTCTACCTTCATACCTTGGTCTTTTTCTTTGTAAATTCCTTCAAATTCCTTTGAACAAATTTTTTGAAAGAATTCCTTTAGGCATTTTGTCTGAAGGAATTCACCTTTGGTTCCACATGGATTTTCTTCAGACAAAAGTTTGAAGAAGTCTTTTGTATTTTTTCTTTGCCATTTCTTTTGAAGGAAGACATACCTTTTAGCCTTCTACCTTGGCATTTTTCTGAAGGTGCTCTCTACCCTCCGTAAGGGCACTTTGGGCCCTAAGTTGCCCCTTTACAGCTTACTAGAATGGTCCAATTTGTAACTTGAATACCCTCCATAAGGGCACTTTGTCCTTAGAGCTTCATAAAAGGCTTTCATTCTTTGAATTTGGCCCATTCCTTTGCTAAAAGGCTTGTAAAAACTAGCAACCCATAGTGAAATAAACCTCCAGATCAACATGAAACATCTACAAATCTCAAGTCACTTGCCTCTTTATAGAATAAGTATACTACAAAGGGAAATGGCATAATTGCAGTAGGTGGAATACATCCAAGATTGATGGATCAGGACAACAGGGAAAAAAAGAGGTCAATTTTTAGCCTGCAAGACCAAAATGGTCAATAAATTTGGTGATTCTCAAGGGAAGCGTGCTTGCTATGCTAAAAAAGACTAGTAGCCTCAAAGTCCATTGGGAATGGAGTTAGGATGCAGCTTGAAAAGTTGGCAATAACCTTATAAATACCTATGAACCAACAAATATTTACCTCAAGCAACGGGGAAAAAACAACACATAAAAAGACTAAAAAACACTACACCTATGCAAATAGCACTTAGGGAAAACAAAGAAAATTGAAAGTAGACTACTATGTATAATTAATTAGATATATTTGCCTCCCTCCTAGATCAAAGGGAAAACTTCTTAATTCTCCTTCATGGAAAGAAAAATTATGGTGCCAGACAAGTGGCTGAATGGAATGGAGACTTGGTGACTTGCTCTTCTTGTCTACCACCTTGATTGGCTTGTATCCAAATGAATCAAGGTCAAACATGCTTCTAACATATATGTATTCATCTTACTCTTGGAATCTTTCCTTATGCTATCCCTTCATGCTATTGTATCTCACCAAGAAGTCAATGGATGCTAGCTCATCACCATAAGGATCATCTAGCTCATAACCCCCTTGATATGCATCATGGATTGACTTTTTCCCTTTTGCTTCATTGAAGAGATTGTTAAACTTATCTTATGCTTCATCATGGCTTTCTTGAAGAAGGGTGACTATTGTGATGTCTGAAATGAGATCACAAACTACTTGCTCATCCCATAGAACATCACCTTCTTGCTCAAGGCTCTCTTCTTCAAAGCTTTCATCAAGATGGATAGGCCTCTCCTTTTCTTGCTAAAAAAATAGAGTCTCTAGTTGTTCAAAGACATGCTCCTAATCCTCCACCAACTCAGGTTCCATGGCATGGTCATTCTCCTCATCAAAGCAACAAGGAAGTTCATCAAATAATGGAGGAGAGAGCTCACCATGCTTACTTTCCTCAGCATCTATTGTTGACAAATAAAGTTTATCAACCTCTTCTTCATATTGCTGGAACATCCACATGTATGCATGACTTGTGTCTTCTCCATTGTTGATGATGTCTTCAAAGGGAGCATCCATGATGATTTCATCTTCATTGTCACTAATGATAGCCTCCTAGGTATCTGTAAATTAGATCCTCTCTTCTACACTTGCCTATTTCAAAATACGTCCCTTCTTGAGAAAGAATGGAGGAGAGGGTTGATGGACAAACTTATGTGGAAGAGGAGGCAATCCTTGAGCTAGAATCGAATGATTCTCTTCCTTCCATTTGGCCAGTACCTCATCTATATCAAATGTGGCTTGATAGCTGTCTTGAAGGAGTATATATGGGGTGTGTTCAGACATAGAATTTGTTGTTTGGTCTAAACCATCCATCACACCTTGGCTAAGGAATCTCATTTTGGACTCCAACTTTATAATTTTCTTGGCTATATTCTCTTGGAAGAGCCTTTCTTGGATATCATGAGGATCACCATGAGTAGGAGCAACTTCATAATTTCTAAGGCCCTAAGATGGTTCATGGTATTCCCTCCTCCAACTTGGAATCTTGACATCATGTTGAAAGACTTGAGGAGGTTAAAGAAGACAAGGAAGAGACTATTGATGTATAGGAAGAGTTTCTAGAAGAGAGACGTGTTGGTTCATGGTATTTCTTTCAAAGGAAGATTCACAACCTAAGGAATTGAGAAGGTTCATTTCCATGGGAGGATACTCTAATGCCCTTTAGTGTTGAAAAACTAGGTGCAAGTGGTTAAGATCAGGAGTGGTTACTGCATCAGATGAGCTAGAGTGGGCAAGTGCTATCTGGTAGAAAGGATTTGGTGCACAAGAGGAGGCTTTCTTTAGAATAGGAGGGGGATGCTTTAGAATGGGAGAAGGCATACAAGGTTGACTACCTTGGATGAATGGACTCTTTCATTTTTCTACTTCCTTCTTCATGGATTGCAAGGCCTAAGCTTACCTCAACAAGTAATCATATTTGTACATAATCTCTTGTTGATATCTATCTTACTCCTCTAATCTATTTATCTCGATCACTTGCTTCTCAAACTCTAGAATTACTTCCTTTACACTAGGTGAATGGTAACTAGGAGAGCAAAACGTGATTTATTGATGGCACTAGGACTTCTTAACCAGTTGATTCAACTTGGAGTCACCATTGGTGTTGGTTAAAATGCCTCCAAAGGCTGATTGGTTGAATAACAAACCACAAATCCTTCAACTCCTTACATAAACTATCTCACTGGGCATGCCAAAAAAATATTAATGCTATGGATTACACCCTTGAAAGAAGGCTGGGCTTCTATCTTCCATGCGGCACAATGGAGACTCCCCTCTTATTGTGGGTCTAGAAAAATTGAGGGGAGAATCTCTAGATAAGGGATAACTCCCTTTGATGCATCTCTAAGGTTATCTACTACTACTAATAATGGGGGGGGGATGAAAAGGGAGAAGGAAATAACTAGAACAAAAACCTATCTAAATGGTGATGCACCGAAAATGATTGATCTACTCAGCTTTGATATACACTTTACACCAAGAACAAGCTAATATACACTTAATTTGAAATGAAAAACTCTTCTGCATCAGTGTTCAAAAAGGGGTCCTAGAGATACAAGGAGGAAGAACTACCAGAGGTGTTCTAAGACACACTATGGTAGCATGTTCACATGTGCCTATACTCTATTGTGGACACTTCTTACTAAACTGCAAAAGAAGAACTTGCTATACACTAGACATGTTGGAATCATTCTGTGAAAGCATGAAATAAAATGACTTAACACAAGACAAAACCATAGACATATGCAAAAGTGAAAACTGAAATAGAGGTAAAAAATGCTATGTCTTGATTCAAGGTAAATTCCTATAGGGCTTCGCCATACAAGCTAAGAGATATCTTCCTCTCTTGAGAGGTTACAATATATAGCATAAAGAGAAGACTTATGGTGCCTTACAGAACAAGCAACCCATGTTGCATTGAATGCCTTTGAAAGGAGGAAACTTGCTCATGCTGGTGTCATCTTTCTAGAAATGACCTGGAAGAACCATGCTATAGGTGTCACCAATCTCAACTTTGGCATTTAACCCATATTATTCACTACAAGAGCATGGGTCACTTTGTTTATTTGAATTACAAGGTTGCCTCTCAATGAAAATCATGTGATTGTCTACTCATTAATGTGAAATGAGGAAAAAGGGGCCACTCTATTGAATGCCCATTCTCTCCTTGGCCACTTGGTGAAGACTACTCCATTCATTGCAATAACTTCCTACCAATGCCTTCTATGTGCCACTTGGACTATTTTATTCTTTTTTGCACTTGACTTATGTGTGCATGGTCATGCTTTCACTGTTCCCTATCTCTTTCCTGGCAACTCAGTTCTCAGGCTACTTTTCATCGTTTCTTGGATCTTCAAGCTCCCTTATTAGTGGGTCATTGATTTTCCCTTAGGTCTTATGCACCTTTGAATTCCATTAGGCCTATGCCATTTGAGCTCTTTTGGGCCACTTGTCATGAGTTTCTTAGTCCTTTAGCTTCTCCTTAATGGTCCATGCATCCTATCAAAGTTGACATCCGTGGGCTTGTCACTATTTGAAAACCAAACAACTATTTCATCACCATAAATTTGATGTCTATAGGGCCATCACCATTTGAAAGCTAATGGCTAGTTTTATGCCTTAAATTTGACATTTGCACACTTATCACTAGATGTTTAAACTCTAATAGCTAGTTTGCTATTTGAGATTGACATTCTCAAGCCTGTCACCCCTTTGGCAATTTATTTGACCTTTCGTATTCCTTTAGTCTTTTTTGATTGAACCTTCTTGAAGGGAAGGTGTCCCTTCGGCCTTGGAAAAGGTCCCCTTTTGGGTTGCTAGGAGTCCCCTGCAAGGGCACTTGCCCTTCAGGCTCCTTTGGGCTCCCTTGTCTTCTGAATTCCTTCAAACAAAATGTCTGAAGGAATTCCTTCAGACATTTTATCTGAAGGAAATATTACCTTCATGCCTTGGTCTTTTTCTTTGAAAATTCCTTTGAATTCCTTCAAACAAAATGTTTGAAGGAATTCCTTCAGGCATTTTATTCGAAGGAATTCACCTTTGGTTCCACATGGATTTTCTTCAGAAAAAATATTGAAGAAGTCCTTTGTATTTTTACTTTGCCATTTCTTCTAAAGGAAGACTTACCTTTCGGCCTTTTACCTTGGCATTTTTTTGAAGGTGCTCTCTGCCCTCTACAAGGGCACTTTGGGCCCCAAGCTGCCCCTTCACAACCTGCTAGAATGGTCCAATTTGTAACCTAACTACCCTCCATAAGGGCACTTTATCCTTAGATCTTTGTAAAAGGCTTTCATTCTTTGAAGCTGGCCCATTCCTTTGCTAAAAGGCTTGTGAAAACTAGCTGCCCATAGTGAAATAAACCTATGGATCAACCTAAAACATCTATAAATCTCAAGTCACTTGGATCTTTATAGAACATGTCTACTATAAAGGGAAATGACACAATTTTAGTAAGGGGAATACATCCAAGATTGATGGTTTAGGACAGCAAGGAAAGAAGGTGGCCTATCTTTGGCCTATAGGACCAAAATGGTCAATAAACACCTTTAGTTTCTAAATAATCTCCTAGGAGTATACTTCTAGATCATGCTATGAATGGGCCCTATCCCTTTATGAGGTATCATAACCCCTATATCCTACTTATCCCTAAGATGTGTGAAACTATCCTTTAGCCTTATACAGACCCCATCCCTCTCTCATTAGATCTAATTTGGATCCCATTCCTACACCCACTTTCGCTAAGTCTTTTCCTATTTCTAATCCTATCACTCTTGTTGTCAAGCCTTGTCTAATCTCTCTACCAGTACCACCTTCTCTTGGTGATGGTTTATTTCCTTTACCACAACTAGCTCCTTTATCCAAAAATGGGTTGATGAGCCTTCCCAAGCTCTTGCCACTTATATTACACCACCTCATATGATTACACCTATTAAGACTACTCACATGTGTATCTATTGCTTTCACAACATAGATAACCATTCATCCACACATTATCACAAGCTATGACAATATATTAACACTTTTCATCCTACTACCCCTCAATCCTCAAACAAGGCTATACCTACCCCAAAGTTATGACTTGAAGATATTATTAAGTATGGTGAGGTATATTATCTTTGAAACCAATGTGGCACACATCACGCTGATCATTTCCACATCCTTTAGCAGCATCTTAAAGATCACCTTTTAACTATTCCTACATCTTATATCGTTCTTCCCACAAGAAGGATCCTCCTTATTCCCCCATGGTTCCATCTCCTATGGTTCCATCTCCTCATATGGTCCCTTATTTACCCCCTCTTCCTCCACCCATGAATCCCTTGCCTGTGGACCTTCCCTCACCTATGGATCCTTCTCCACTTGTGAGTCCCTTACCTATTGATCCTTCTCCACCTCTGAATCCCTCACTTATGGATCCTAATCCACTAGTGATCCATTCATCTCCTACAAAAACCACTCCCATGCACTCTCTTAAGCATCCCTTGCATGATATCCCTCCTTAGCATGATCAACTAGACATTCCTACATTTTTTATTGAGGAGATTAGACATGAAGCATTTTCCCAATTTTCATCAAAGATAGATGAGATATTAGTTACAATTCACATTCAAATTCATAAAGACTTATTAGATGTTATGGATAATGTATGTGGATAAATATATCAATATTTATGAGAACATGCATGGTGTTTTTACATCTTCATTTGGATTGGACATGTGCTCCAACTTTATCTTTATCTATTTGTTATATCATTTGACATAGTGTCAAATTCTTATCTATCTTACATGGTGACTTCGATTTTGCACTTTATATTACTTATATTATCATTATGTTTGCTTATAAATTTATTTTTTATCATTTCCTTCATTTTATTCTTGAGTTTATTTCTTAAGAATCCCTCATTCTTTTTCATCATGATTGTCTTCTCTCTTATCTCTATAAACATAGATAATTGTTATTATGACTTGGTTATACCAACCTTGTTCCCTTTAGTCATTCTTTATTTAAAAAGTGATCAGTTAGCAAATAATTAATTTCATTATAATCTCCCTCTACCAGTCCACTTGGATCTCCTTTCTTCCCCTTTGTCCCTTTTCACAAACTAAGCATATACATGGTTAAGACTTGAGATAACATGATGGTTAATAGTTAAGCCTAAGTGTCTTAGTCAGTCTTATCTTTGGTTACTTATCTTATTTTAGCCAAAGCCTAAAGCTAATTCATGTTTATCACTCCATTTATCATGATTGGTCATTCCAAGTCCATAAGGAAGAGGATTCTTATAAAAGACATCAAAATATTCAAAAGCTAAATCATTTAACAAAAGGAAATGATCCAAAAAGCAACATTCAAAATTCTCAAAAGTCAAATCACACTTAAAGACATGATTAAAATCACATCTCCTTTTTCTAATCAATTCTCAAAATCCATAGTTGGATTCATGATAGATTCGAGGTCCATTGGGGTATGGTAGGCTAGTATATTAGAAAAGGAGAATAAAATAATATTTGAGTGTTACCTACTTTCTCATGTAAGTACCTAATCTTCACAGTAGATCAACAGCTTTCTAAGGGGTCTTGAGGAATGGGAAACATGTCATGGGAAGGTAGGTCCATTTTAATTTTCTTTTTCAAAATCTACCTTCATGAGTTGATCTTTGTAGTACACTTATTTGCCTACACATCTTTGTGTCTATAATGAATAGGTTTCTTTTGTACATTGATGGTCACTAGTCAGTTAGTGTCTTCTCATGTCCTTTATATGCCTCATGTCTTATAAAGTATTCTTATAAGATGCCTATGTTATGATTTTTACATTCCATTTTTCACTCCCTACAATCCTCATATTTCCCCTTGAGAAATATTGTTTTGGTCATTGATCACTCCCCTACGGATTCCATTTGTGAGTTGCATTGTAAGATCATGGATAGGACCTAGCCTTCCTCATAAGATTACCAAAATTTCACATTCATATTACCAACATCCTTTTTACCACATTTTTTCATTAATTCCACCTCATTTTTGTTCCATTTGTGAGTTGCACTGTAAGGCCATAGATAAGACCTGGCGTTCCTCACAAAATTTTCCAATATCTAGGTCGTAAAAAAATTATATGTGTCACTTATGAGATAAGATTTGATTGATTCTAAAGTTACAAACCATTGGCATGCTTCCCATATTGATTTAGTATGTTTTGTTCTTATTTAATTAATCTTTTCACTTTTATCTTCTTATTTTTTGATTGCATGTAAAAATATAATCATTTCTTGAAATTTTCATACTTCCTAGCTTGAATTAGTGTGATTAATTTAAGACCATTTTTGCAAATTTTGTTTCTCTTTTATACTTCTCAATCTGATTTAGTATGATTGATTGACATAATTGATTTATTTTGATACCATTTGTTATTTCAAAGTGCTTTTCATTTTATTACATTATTTTCATACTTCCCAGCATGATTTAGTGTGATTTTACTTGTTTTAATTTGGTGCTAATATTTTTCATGGTTTAAAAACAAACTTTTTACCCTCTTGTTTGCCACCCTTAGGTTTCATATACTTAGTCATTTTCTTGTTATTGCACATTTCCTAACAGGAAATAGTGTGTAGTATATTTGTGTTTGATTGATTATACTTAGCCAAGTCCTTTTTACCTGCTTCTTTTTAACCATGCATGTATCCTACATAATTTTAGAAAAGAAACCAAAACACATATATTTCCTATAGCATATACAAAAAAATATACATACATGTGCTAAGAACAAATATATCCATGCATCCACAACCATAACCACAATACAAACACATAAGATCAACATCCAACTGTCAAAATGATATATATATATATATATATATCATGTGTATTTAATACAAAGTAAAAAAATATACATTACTCTATCTCTAAGGCTAAGCTCATATTTTCTATCTCGTGGCCTAGCCATGCTACCCATAGATGCCTTAGACAATCCCCTTTGATAGAATGCTATAAAGAGGCTATCTAAGATCTTAAACATGTCACTTGCCCTTGTAGATTGGCCATCTAGGCCTGTACTAATGCTAAATACATCTTGGTAGCCATATGCATGGATCTATCTTAAGCCAAGTCCTATCATGCCTATGCCTCTACCACTCCTACCCTTATGGTGGTTATCACTCATCCCTGCATGCTCGTACTTACCTTACAAAATCTCTTACTAGTCTAAACCAACTCACCTAAGCTGGGGTAGATAGTATCATAGGATCATCTAGTGTATTAGGGTTGTATGGCATCAAAAACTCATCCAAGATCTCATGGAGTACTCCTTTCACTAGGGATCTCCATCTAGTCTCCTCCTCCATAGGATTTACAAAATTCAAACCAAATAAATATTAGATCACAAATATATATCAAAATTTATCTATTTATAATCTATCTCAACAAACTTAAGCAAAATTCAAACATTAATTACCTCTCTAAGTATCACCTACCACCATCTTCCCATCTACACAATCACTAAGCACAGTCTCTCCATTAGCTCATCCTCTTAGTACCTCATATGTGGGACACTATCTAACCAACATAAACATGAGAGTCACCACTCATGCTCATCTCAAGCCTCACTTGAGTGGTGCCTCTATATACCAACTCTATCTTGGGTTGCCTGATGGGTCATCTAAGATGACCACCCTCTATGTTCTCTCTCATTACTTATGTCTCTCTCACTACTAACATATCTAAAATAGTCATCATTCCTCTTCCTATGGTACTATTTATGGTACCTTTGGCACTCTTACATCCATATCTATCTTCTTTATATCTATTAGCCATCATGTTTGACATATTCATTGTCTCTCACACCATAATTTGATCTCTGGTCTAGTAACTGGTGATCTTATTCCTCCTCTCCCCCTCAATTCTCTCACATGTCTAGACCAAAATGTGAGAACCATTATAAGAGTTGTTAGATGAGGGAGTCCAACCTATCTTAGTATGCATGCCACTAGATTCGGCTCTATCCACTAGGTGTAGTGGCCTATAATTTGTGTTTATGCTAATGTTGTGCCATTATCCTCCAACTCAGCCATATTATCATGATGTGTCCATATGGATGCCACATAATATTTATTTCTATGACTGTCTATAGTGTTGGCACATGGGATAAGACCCATGCCACTTGATCCTATAACCATATTTACACTTGAGGCAATTGATCATTGACCACATGGGGTAACCCAACTGGTTAGTACATCAAAAACCTCTTGTATATCCAAGAACTAAAAAAAGTCACTAGCACCATGGTCTTCTACCCTTTAGATAGCATCATATAAATTTCATGCATGAGTTAGACCTAGATGATATAACCTAGTTCATATAGTACCCCCTACTTTAAAATAGATTGGCATAAGGATATCACATATAATGGTACCTTATCATTCGACTTATGACATAACACCCATGATGTCATAAGTTCTATCATTTCCTTCTAGATATCTTAAATATAATTTGTATACATGTAAAATAAAATAAATTTCAACCTAAGATATATCATATCAAATCCCAACACCCATAAGGATAAGGCTCACCTTTCCTCTTGTATGTTTGGTACCCCAATGATCACTAGTGTACCTCCTATCTAGAGTCCAAGAATAACATGGACATCCTCTAACCCACCTTGATGTTATCACTAACCACCACCCATCTAAAAGTATTAGTCAAACATTCCTAGGATCCCAACAATATGATTACAATATCAACACTCAATGGTACTCGACACATATCCATAATACCTCCTAAACCTAGTGTGACCAACCTAGGTCAGTCCTCCACTATCAATTACTCTAAAAATTTTAGGATCCATGTTGCATCCACTAAATGCCAAAATCTTGGATTCCCCTGAAACCATCAAATAACAAAATATTTATTAAACCTCTATGTCACTTATAATTAAATACATTCTTTTGAAATTTTAAACAGAAACAAACCTAATTTACCTTAATTCATGAATTTTAAACCAATTTGACCTATTTTTAGCCTACTTGGCCATTTCAATAATTAGTCAGGCATTATGGGCCTTTATAGTACCATTTTGGTCTATTTCATGCATTTTTATACTATTATGGCCACTTAGTCAAAAACTAAGTTGACCAAATAGTCCTTAATTGACAGTGTTGACTTAACAAACCAAGTTGACCCTTTCATCTCCACCCCTTAGTACTAAGTCAATAGAGTAAATTAACATACTAAGTTGATAGTGAAGTATTAAGTTAGAAGTTTGCCAAAATCAACTAAGTCGACACACACCTACTAAGTCAATAGTGTGGAATCAAAATTTTTAGCCTGCTAGGTTGACTAGGTTGACCAAGTTAGTTCAGACTACCGACTCATTTCCTTCAATAGTTATTACTCTGATTCATTTCAACCCATTTCTCCTTTTGGCATATATTACCTTTATAAAATATATATGGTTTATTTTGGTTTCTAGAATTGGCTTAAATTATGAATTTTTATAAAACACTTAATTTTCAATAAAATATTCAAAAACAAGTTTGAAATTCTCAGTTGCCTACCTATGTTGCACCCACTATGGCCACTGGGCATCTCTCTTGTCTCAACTATCATATCCTCATAATATTATCTCTATTGTCTTTCATTTGATCTCTCGTAATATATTTTTATCTCAAAACAAGTCAAATAATAAGCAAATGACATTCTTTTCACCCTATTTAATCTTATCATTCACAATTCTTTACCTTTCAAATATTTACTATCAGATTCTTTATTTTGATCATATCTTTATTTTTACTCATTCATTTTTAAATCCATAAAAATTTATGAAATCATGACATCATAGAGAATATTTTCCACTACTATATGCCTATATTTCATTTTTATTTTATTTTTTGCTCTTTTTTGCACTAATCTCTATAGGTTCACCTAATTGTCTTCACATTAGATACCTTCACTTCTCTTCCAATTTCCTTATTTATCTAAAACACTAAGGTAATTTTTATCACTTGGATATTAACCCTTTAAGGAGATGGCAAAGCTCTCCTTATCCGAGTGGCACAATGGAAACACCTCTAGGCTTATGGGTAGCCTAAGGATGAGGTGAATCTCTAGATAGGGCTAGCTCCCTTGATGTACCACTTTAGATTAAAAATACACTTAAAATTTAGGGGTGAAAATGGAGAGATATAAATAAAATAAAATTATCCTAAAGGGGGTAATACACCAAATAAGATGATGAATTCTAACCAGCTGCATGTTACACATGAAATCAAGGGACAAACTAAACATACAATTTTACGATCTATGTCTTCTTATATCAATATTACATTATGAGGTTATGGATGAATGTATTAGGATAGGAGGAATATATAAGAGGAATTTTATGGCACTATTTAATATAATAACTCACTCAAATCTAAACATCTCTTAAAACACTTCACATGCCCTACAAGAAGAGGTTGTACATAAGTGAAAGAATGAAACAACATGCTAAGGAATCCATAGTTTTCACTAAGCAAGATTCATCATCCAATTTAAAACATAATGAGAAGTCATGGAAGAGGTAAAAATCAGTAGTATTATTGATCAAATGGTATGAAAATGATTAAGTATTATCCATACTCAGGAGGAGCATATGTTATAATGGCCAAAATGGCTAGTTTTATAGAACTTGAGAGAGATAGGAGAAGAGAGAAGTAAAAGGGTCATAAAGACACTTTTTAATCTAATATAATTATTTAATTTTACATGATAAGAGTATTTGGTATTAACCTTTCAATTTTAAGAATCCCAAGTGTCCATTCAGGTCATCAAACTCTTACAAAGTGGCATAAAACTTCTTGTCTTGGCTCAAAAAGCTACCTTCATAATTTAGACCTATTTGAATGTCCCATAATTGATTAGGGATAGGTATTATTATTTTAATTGAGGGTAATAGTTTCATACATGAATTTCCATTTATTTTTTGTAGTCTTGGTCATTTGAAATCACCTAGAAAGGAGATATCATCATTTGAAGTCCAAAAAACTCTTTCTCCATGCACCCTACTCATTTGGCCTCAAATTTGGATTAATTTTAAATTTAAAATACATGGGAGTGAGTTAAAAACAATTTTAAATACCCTCCATCACCTTGGAAGCATCATGGATACATTAAAATCACTTCACATGAAGTTTTCCACTCTTTTCACTAGCTTGTCCACTATGCCAATTTTGTCTGGATAAGATAAGAGCTATTTTTAAAACCATTAGGAGTTGTTATGAATAATTTAATGAATATTTGAGGTTATAAAAAATCTCAATATTCCTCCTAAATTTTTTTCATCTTTAGAATCCTTTTAGAACTTTTAGAACACACAAAATGGTCAAAAATACCCTATTTTACACCCTACCCATACAAGTTCATTAGCTCAAGAGTATTGGAGGGAACCTGAGTGAGTATTATATAATATGAAATAAATTTAATAAGAAATTTATTCCATAATATTATCTTTCCAACTCCATTTTCACAAACTGGTCACTTACAAGGGTTTTGAAGGGTTTTAGACCTGTTTGACCTCTTAAGGTTCATTCATAAAGTTATGACATTATATTTGTAGAAAAATTACACTAATGTGGTGTTTAGTACCCATAATAACTTTCAAAAACCCATATGGCCTCCATATAATTCCTCATGAAATATATGAGCACTTGAACCTCTCCTATCAAGCTTGTTTTCCTCTTTTCCTATAGGTCTAAGATAGTTTTGAGAAAAAATGGCTTTATTAGGGTTTAATTTACATATTTGAGGTTTAAAAATACCTTTAATGACTTTATTAACATGTTTCATTAGGTTAAAAATATCATCTCATGCTATAAGTGTGAAAAACCCCCCATTTGGACATAGGCATAATGTTGGTCTTGTAGCCTATATGTACCTCAAAGCCAAAATATGAACTCTTTAAGTTTCCCCTAAATAAAAAAAATATATATAAAAATATATTTTGGTACCTCAAACATTATTCAATAGGATAAAAATCTTAATTAGGGATAGAAGTGTGAGTGACCCTTCATTTGGCCTTTAGGCCTAAATGTGCCTAGCATGCTTGACTGCAACTCCAAAAGTTTAGACTCCCCTATTGGGGTTATTTATTATAAATAAATATTTTAATGTTTTATTATATGTTTTTTAAGTTTATAAACCTTTTTTCCATGTCCAAACATCTCCTTGGTCATTTCATTTATCTTTTCCCCAAAACTTGCAAGTTTTGTGCATGAGGGGAGTGCCCTCTATCTGAGACAAAATATAGGGAAATATCATATTTCCTTATAAAAATTTGATATCTTTAGGATGTTATCCAAGTACCAAAGTATCTATATACAAATTTTTATCTCTTTATTAGGTCAATAGACCTCTCAACTCACCCAAAACCCAAGACAAGATCATATAAAAGGACTATGTGTAGGAAATTCTAAAGTGGACTATGTTTAGCTTGTTTGAGCCACTTATTTGCTCTAAATACATTATAAAGATACTATTTAAATTTTCATGGTCATGATATATTGGATCCATTATATATTCAACACTCTGACCTCTAATGCACCCTTCATACTCTTGAATTCATAAGATTGAATTTCTTATTTCTGACTATGTTTTTTTATTTTTTGGAGTGTGCATATAGGTATAGGTGTATTATTAGAGTTAAAAATAATTTTAAAAACCTAATTTTACTCACCTATATTCATTTTATGGTTTTTTTACTTGTATTCATTCTTAGGCTTAAAGCAAACAACTCTTTAGAGACATATCTCAATTGACTGTCTGCCTACAATCACCTATAAGTGACTATAGGGGATCCTACAGATGGTTTATATCCTCAAAAATCATGATAAAAATTTATTAAAAACATCTTGATATTAATTTGAGTCATTCTATGCTTGTTTTAGTTTAATTGACTCATTCCCTATGTATGCAAATGCTTAAACATTACTTATGTATGTTTACTGCCTACTGACTGAGACACCCTATTATAGATCTATTGAGGTTGGTTTATAGGTCTTAAATAAATCCCTATAGGTCAAAATGTATGAATTTAAAATATTTTTATTCTTTAAAATCCTTCAAACGCTACTTTATCACCAATTTAGGGTCACTATCTTGATTGAGATACTCTGCCCTTAAGACTCTACCTGTGGGTGTCATTTGCTTCTATCTATGATTTTCCATTATGTTCAAAGACTCTCGTTTAACCTAATTTTAATCCATTGAGTTTAAAATTTAAATATATGAGATATCATTCAATTTAGGTCACTATTTTACCCCTGATGTAGGTGCCTAATTCTTGAGTGTGGACACATGTAGGTGGCCATAGGGCTTACACAATTATGCATTTACCTCTTATTGATAGCATGATGTCATTTTTATACCATTCTACCAGTTGATCTATCATATTCATGATATTTTTTCCATTATTTCTCTTTAAGTTCCAAAATACCATTCAAGCCTTCAAACTTGTAGACATTAATGGAGTATTTCAATGTTTTTTAGAGGCATATTTGAGGCCCTTCATTTCCATCCTCTCTTCATTTTTTATCTTCATCTTTGGCATGTAACTCTAAATGATAGGGTATATAATATTCACCTATCTATATGTCTAAAAATACTTAACCACCATGTTTTAATATATTCACAAAAATCCCCTTCACCTTTGTTTTGCATTTTTAGGGAAAAGAGTCCCTACATCTCAGTCTTCCTCTTTGGAGGTGATTTTAAACTTGGTTTAGCCATCTATCAATTTAAAAATGTATGTTAATCTCCCTTAAACATGTAATGACCTTAAAATTGGTTCCATTATGTTCTTTGACAACTCAAAATGGATCTTCCAACTCTCTATCAAGTCACCTATAGATGGTGATTTTCAAGGCTGCAAACAATATATGCAATTGTGAACAATGTGCATTATTTTGACTATTTATTGAGTTTTGAATAAAAATAAACCTCTAAAATGTATTCCTCATGTCTCAAAGGGATTTAAAACACTACTAAACTCCTATCATAGCTTGATGTCACAATAAAGGTTGTAGATGCATGGTGAACGTTATATGGGCAGTGAAGATGAATTAGTCTAAGTGTTGAGGGAATTTGCCTTCTCAATCAAGTGGAATATCCTAAGTGTATGTGTAACTAGATTATAAGTATGTTTTAACTCAAAACCATTTGATACACTTTACATTTCAATGTTGAATACTTTTCTCATAGCACTTGTAGGTGTGTGTTCATGGTTGCCTAACTATTTTTTCTTATATATGATTGCAATGTTGAAGATTGTTTAGAGAATGAATGTTTAAATGAGTAAGGGAAAAATATCACATTGAAAACATGAAAATATACCTATCAAAACCCTATAAATACATTTTCAAATCATGTAGATCTGTAAATGGTGAAAATAAGCCTGTCATCCCACACAAGACTAGTCTACAAACCCAAAATGATTTGCCCATCAAAACACCTTCAAAAATGAAACCATGAATGAAAAATATTATATGGGTGAGTCAACATAGTTTTTAACCAAAACCAATAGCTATTGTATGGACTTTCCCAAACAAGATCAAAACCTATAGGGTGCACAAATTAGCAAATAGAGAAGTACAATCAACTTCATGAGGATGGTTCATGAAGCACAGGCAAAATTATTTCAAATAATTATATGAAAATGAAGGTATGTAAGTGTACTAAAACCTCCTAAAATAATTTTAATTGAAATCTCTTGAGTTGTTTGTACTAAGCAAAAACATGAAGGTCACTTTTATAGGTCTAAGAAAGCAAAGATGGAGCAAAATGGTTTTGGGCCAAAAATGGTACTTCCAAAGAAAATAAAATATTTGTATGAGTTTTAGGAAGATTAAGGGACATACCATGATCTTATCCCATGTGGCACACTTCCCTATGAGCCATACAAGTGCCATTTTCTTCTCTTTTCCTAAGAAAACTATCTTTTCTTCTAATGAACCTACCACTTTCAGTTACCAATAGTTGATTAAGACTTATTAGGACACATGTCATGTGACATAACCTTTTGGAACCTTAAAACTTCCTAAAAAATCCATACAACTCATTAAATTCCCCTTTTTTGACCTCAAAATGATCCAAAAATGATATACGGACTAAAATAACTAATGATCAAGGATATTATAACATTAAATGACATCAAATAACCTATAAAAAACCTTTTGAAATCAATATTAGACTCCTAAAACACTTAAAACTCCAATTTTTACCTAGGGGTGCCCCAATTTAACCTAAAAGTCAAATTTGGTCAACAAATTGGTGACTCATAAGGGTAGTATGTCTGCTATACTAATTATACTAGTAGCCTTATCAATCCATTTGGATTAGGGAGTCATATGAAGTCTAATACAAACAAAAGGACTTTGACCATAAGCTTTGATCAAGACAATACCACTTGATTACCTCAACCATACAAAGTAAGAACACACACAAAACAAGATAACAAAATAACAAGACACACACACACACACACATGTGCTCAAGTCACTTAGGGGAAACAAAAAACAAAGTATTATGCATAACTAGAAACTAAGGATACCTAATTTCTAAGATCAAAAGGAAAATCCTTGAGTCTTCTTCTTCATGAGATGAGTCATAGTGTCATGCATGTTTCTCCTTGAATTAGATGTTTTGTACATTACACCTATTCCTTGGCACTTCACTTGATCTACCCTCAGGTATATCATCTTTAAATAAGTCTCCAATGTAGATATATTCATCTTAAACATGTTCACATACTTCATACTTTTTCCTACTCTTCATTTCATGGTCAATTTGTATCTATTTAGTAGGCATGGATTCAAGACGAATAGTTTCATGTTCTTTAGAAGATTGAGCCCAATATGAGTTTGTTACATCCTTCAAGAGCTGACATGTTTCTCCCAACTAGTGGAGAGGATGATAACCCATCTTGATTACTTCAAACATATCATCATAAAATGCATATGCCTCTTGAAAGGATAGATTTGAAAGGTTACTTTTCCTTTTCATACTTACTTGAGTGCTAAGGTTGCCTTCTCCATTTGTGATTAGCTCATAGTCTCTTTAAAGAGGAGTATATCCTAATCTAATGCCTAAAAACAAATCATCCCAAGGCTGATTATTATCTTGTCCTTTCCCATCTATGGTATCTTACAAAGTGATGGTAGAGCTAATGATCATTTCTTTCTCTTTGACAAAAGGATAACCTTCTTCCTCATCAACCCAATTAGAAATTTCAACACAAGAGATTGTAAACATCCAGTTCCTAACACCATTTGTGTTGAAATTATCAATCTTACTTGAATTGCATTCAAATGCACATTTTAAGGTCAAACTCCATAAAACACCTTAAATGGTTTGAACTTGTCACTTACAAGTACGAGTTTAGGTCAAAGTATCCCTAAATAGAGAAATGCATTTTATGGGCTAGATAAGTTTGATTAGATCATTTCGTGTCAAAATGACCATTTCACCATTTAGTGCTTTGGATCACTCTTTTCTTCTAATTCATTGGTACACATCATGTACCTTTATTATCTAGTGTTGGCAACATCTTAAATGGGAATATAACTTCAATGCATCTAACATCTCCTCCTAGTTCCTCTCTAGTCAAATTATGACCTAGTAATATGACTTTTTGACCATTTTGATTAATTGAGGGCCAATTTTCAAATAATTTCACAAATAATGATTAACCTTGTTTAAGGATAATTAATCCAAGTCAAGAGCTTAAGTGGATTTTTCATGAGAGTTGTTGAATATTTATTTTTGAAAATTGATTCTTATTAACTGCATCATTAGGGGACATCATTTCTTGGGAAGACATCCCTAGGCCATAAATGCCA
The DNA here is from genome assembly GCA_037957365.1 of Torreya grandis. Classification (NCBI taxonomy): domain Eukaryota; kingdom Viridiplantae; phylum Streptophyta; class Pinopsida; order Cupressales; family Taxaceae; genus Torreya; species Torreya grandis. The sequence continues at coordinate 3,648,685 of JARHVA010000599.1, read as the reverse complement.
CAAATATTAGGATTATGGGTGACCCATGCCTAATTAATGCCTCCCATGCCTCTTCAATCCCCCTTTTTCTAAGGTCATGATGAATATAATTATGGAATTAATTCTAAATATTAGGATTATCCATGGCCACACATCTCAATCTTGAGATGGATGGCAAGGTTGATCCTAACCAATCTCAAAAATCTATAAATAGAGAGGCCATAGATGTAAATTTCAAGCTATTTTAGTGCAAGGTTATTATTCTCAAATATCTTCAAAGCTTGAATATTGCAAAGTTATAATGCTAAATTATTTCCACAAGGCTTTGTATTTTATCATAGTTTTTATTTCTAAGCTTCATTGATAGGCTAGTTTAGTGATTTACAATCAAGAGCCTAGGTTTTATAGAGTGTTCTTGATGCATTGGAGGAGCTTACCACCATTGTTGATAAATATAAGGATGCTTGATCAAGGGAGAACATGTTTTTGAGCCACATGGGTATGGTGAATCCATTTGGGAAGGTAATACGATGTTTCTTTATTTCATTTATTTCTTGCTATCCTTTGTAATTCCCATAGGAATAGATAGGCTTGGTTAGTTAGTTATTTATGCATGTTTCATTATTTATGGACTAATGCTTGACTAAATTTCTTTGTAATCCTCTCTATATCTTGGTACACCTAATGGGACTAGATGCATCTCACACCTGAAGGAGATCCTTTTGCAACTCTAAAATATTTATTTGAGCTCTTAAAACTCTTTCAAATTGATTTTCTAACTTTATTTTGCCATTTTTGGTTGCCATAGTTTTTACATAGTAACCGATGTTGGTATAAATACTGACATCAATTACCTACTTAACTGACATCAGTCAGCAAAATTGACATTGATTAGATTTTGATTAGCCAGAGTAACCGATGTCGGTGGTAATAACTAATGTCGGTCACTATGTTTTTCTAAAAACATAGACGCAAGAGCAAATTTTTCAAATTTCATTATTTCAAGCTAAAAAGAGGTTCAAAGATAAAGGATATGCTAACATTTTTGTTATAGGAACAAGCTTTTTCTTTGATGAAAACATGTTTAAATCACCTCTTGCATGCTTAAAAATCAACTAGGAACTTTGTTTTAGGTGTTTAACAAAGAATTTAGATGTTTTAGTGAATGTTTTCAAAGTTTGCAACTAAGACCAAGGGGTCAAATGAACACCACCAAATATTTCTTTTTGGGTTTAAGATTGAACACACTTGTCAATTCTTGTTTACAATAGTTGTTTACTTAGGTTTTGTTTGGAAAAAAGAGAAATGTTGTGTGTATGCTCTTCCATTTGTCCCCTATAGGGAACCCTTAGAATCAAAAGTGCCATTCCTATTGCAAATAGTGTAGTCCAAGGCTTAGAAAGAATGTCACCTAAATTGATCCCCAAAAACTCACCAAAGTTTAGGTGATCTTGAAAATGACCCTAAAGTCTTTCTATTTTATGTTTTCTTTGTTTTTATGAAAACTTGGCTTACGAGGGGGATGTCATTACCTCCCATGAGATATTTAGGGAAGCTTTGACCTAGGGTTTCACCTCTTGATATTAACTTCATTTGAATCCTTTGGAGTTGCACATGAGATGTATCTACATTTGGACATCACACTACACTGAGCAAACATTAGGATGTAGTGGTTGTAAAAAGGACTAGACCTTTTTTACAACTAGTTAATGCTATGGTCACCCAATTTTTGTGCTTGTATTTTGCATTGTTTGACGTGAAATTCATTGTGAAATTGATTCCCCTAGAATTATTGAAACCTTTCTAGTTTAGTTAACCCTATTTTTCCATACCCTTTCTAAGATTTGGATGATTATACTTAGTACGTTTTGGTCATTATTTGCTTGGTATGATTTGAGGTTGAAACTTGTTTGTTTGTTCATAAGCCATGTCAAAATCATGTATTTGAGTTAACAAGGGCAGCGTTATGCTACCCAAATCATGTAAAATCCTTTTTGCCTTTGAGTCTTTGAAACATGAAAATTGACCACATCATTCGAGCATGTTTATGCCATTAGGCTGCTTAATTTGTTTCAAGACTTGTTTCACCCTATATCAAAAACCACTTATTTCAAACCATTTTGTGTATACCATTTGGACCTTTGTCTTGTGCCATCATGCTATCCGATCTTGTCTAGCTTATTTGGTCAAATCTTAGTTTTCAACATTGAGTTTTCAATTAGCCTTGTTAAGTTTGGATCTAAACATTGATTGATTTTTGTTTAGGCCTTAATTCATGAGGTTGGTACATAGATCTTTTTCTTTTGGGTTGCATAGCTTTGGTTAAATTATTACCCAATTTTGAACACTATTAACTTTTTGTTTGTTTGAATGCCTATCCTCATCAATTTTTATGACTTTTTTTAGGAAAACACAACCTTTCTTCAAAAACCTTTGATGTTAGATATTTGATGTTAGGTTGTTTTATACCAAATCTTGGCACAAACTACTTTTGAGATGTAGCTTCACTCTTTCAATCAAGATTGAACCTTTTGTATTTTAAACATCAATTTTCAAAGTTTGCAAAAATTTAAGTCTTTTTATTTTTAGAGCTCTCTTCATTAAATGTAGATATGTCTATCTACACTTATGGTGTAGTCATGGATAAACCAACTTATGATAGAATGGCCACAAAAAATGACTTTTATGACTTTAGTCAAAACCCATATGGTGATAATATGGTTGTGAGATAGATTTATATCCACCTCACAAAAATCAGTCATGGGAACATAGTCAAGATCTAACTTATGAGCTAACTCACGATTGGAATGATTGGGTTTATCAAGAAGACTTAGATGCTTTAGCCTATGTAAGTAATCAAACTCCACAATGTACCAAAATTACCATTTTAGGACCTCTTCCTTTGGTTTTCACAAGCAACCAAACTAAGAAGCATCTATTCATTACCATTTTAGGACCTCCTCCTTTGGTTTTCACGATCAACCAAACTAAGAAGCATCTAGTCATTATCATTTTAGGACCTTTTCCTTTGGTTTGCATGAGCAACCAAACTAAGAAGCATCTAGTTGTTACCATTTTAGGACCTTATCCTTTAGTTTGTATGAGAAACCAAACTAATAAGCATCCAATCATTACCATTTTAGGACCTCCTCCTTTGGTTTGCATGAGAAACCAAACGCTTCTTAGTTGTTACCATTCTTGGTCCATCACTAGTTTTTGATGAACATATTATTAAAGAACCACCATTTGATGAACTCATTATTTTTTATCCCTTCTTAAATAGTCGAATCTTTGGAGAGTCCATTATTGAACCACAAACCATTTTTACCATTACACCAAATGTTCCCCACTTTAAAAATTTTGTGCTAATCTTTGAGCCTTAAAAAAGAACCATTACCTCTTCAAACACCATCTTATGAGGATCAAAATGTGTTCAAAATTGATCTTTTGCAACCAATCATGAATCAAAACCAACATGTTATTATTGAAACACCCATTTCTGACAAGAAAAACTATGATAAGTTACCTATTCATATGTTACCTATTTTTAAAGAGCCTCATCTCCTTGATAAGCCAATCTTGGTAGAGTTGTCTCTTAATCTTTTCCCACTCATTGAGGTGTCTCACTTTGATAGACATGATTTTTTCAAGATTTCCCTTGAGTGGTTCCCTCTTTTTGAGGGGATTTACTTAGATGAGTCAGTCTATGTTGAACCATTCCAAGATGAATCAATTTTTATTGAGCCCATTATGCCATCATAGGCCATTACTTGTCAAAAATTTAGCATTTAACAAAGCATTATCAAAACAATCATATCATATGAAGAATCAATATTAGATTCAAGTTCTATTCTTGAACTGACATTAGATTTAACATAAAAAATAGAATCAACATCAGTTGTGACATTAGATTTAGAGTCCCTTACTTTGGAATTAGAGTCAAAAATAGATTATAGTATTGGTTATTACAACATTTGTTATAATTGCCTTGTAGATCAATTTGAATATATTTGTGATCCTTCTATGGTTTTTGAGGATGATTAATTCAACATCAACACAATTTCCCCTAGTATCTTCTATGAGGATTGTGTTGCCTTTCACCATCCTGTTATTACCACCCAACATAGCCATATTATTGAAATTCTACCTCCCACCAGTGTTGATTGAGATCGATAGAATCATACTTTGTTAAACTGCATCCATGGTGACATTGCAGTTGAAGAAAAACAAGGAGGCCAAGACCATATCCATTTAGAAGAACAATCTCCTAGTGAAAACTTTTTAGAGGTGCTAGGGGACAAGCAAAGTTATAACTTAGCATCTTCTAGTGAAACTTTGTTAAAAGTTTTAGAAGATAATCAAAGTCAAAAGTTGACATTATTTATTGAAACCTTCTTAGAGGCACTATGGGATAATCAAGACAACTTCATTGGTGAAAGCCTTATGAAGGCACCAATAACTAAGCACACAAGTTCTTCATTATATATTGAAGATTATATTAAAGATCAAATAAAAATAGCTTCCAATATACAACATAATCAGATGGTAGCTACTCTCAAGATCAAGCAATAGAATAATATGATGGTCCTATCAAGAACATGTTCAGAGGTCTTTGGCCTTGCCATAACCAAAATTATGTCGAATCTAGCATTAACAACATTATGTGTGACTAAAAGTCCCAATCTCCATTTGTTTCCCCACCATTATACATTCCATTATCATTTTCCATTCCACTTCACAATCAAACCTACCATACATTATTTTTCCTTTTTTATCATCCATGGTCATACTTTCCTTTGTAGAGGCTATAAGGATACCTTGTCTCAACATTTGAGGAAATCAGAATCAGTGCCCAATGAAGATCACAAAATCATTCTTGAAATCCAAATCTACATTGAGTTCTTAATAGAGTAATTATTTAGAGGAGGTGTGGTATAGTAATTAACATATTCAAGTATTATATTAGTATCATTCATTGATTAGGACATACATCTCCCCATCAATAGAAACAATAAAATCAAAAACCACACCCAGGCCAAAAACATGTACCATGCCATTGTCATTGTTACATATCTATTTGCCATTGTTGAGGTACCCAGCGATTCACCCCATCACTTAAGGGTAACCCTCTTACCATTTTATCCAATCTATATAGACCATAATTATCCTAAACAAGACCATATCATCCTATCATTTCATTCCTATTTAGACCAAAGCCTATTTTTAGCCATCCCACCTAATCCTATTTTGATCTTGGTTCCTTTGGTTCTTCCTACACTTTTTATGGGGGGATTCTAATCAAGTTTCAACAATCAATCCAATCCATGTTTCAATGAAAGTTTATGAAATTAGTGTGATAGTTGATCTGGCAAGATATCTTTCATCCTATTAAGCTTGTTTATATGAGCCTAATTATAACTACCTATGGGTAAATTAATGTTTCACTAATCTTGATACTAATTATAACCACCTATGGGAAAATTAGTATTATTAACCTATGCCATTGTATCTTAGTTATAAATCTCTATGGGTAAACTAGGGGAAACACTTATTTACCATGCATTGTCACATCACCTTACCATTATTATTTTCATTTGACTGACCATTTTCTAGGTTTGAGAACTTGTTGGGACCTAGTTGGTTTTTCCCTGGCTTTTGTGTGGATGGAATTACTATAACTTGAGGTCATTTTAGGACTATTTAGGTCATGCTCAATTCATGTTGATGTCACCTCAATCCCCCTTTCCATACACTCTTATCATTTTATGATAAATCAAGCACCTCGCTCTCATCGATTTGTGAGTATGGGCTATTGCAGACGGCTTAGCTATCTTATTGAAACCTCTACTCTCAGGACATGCATCTCCTTGACTAGATGGTCCCTCTTGTGCATATTTTATCCAAAAAACACCAAAAACATTATAAATACTTAGAAAATACCAAAAACATTAGAACATGATCCATAAAAGAACAAAAACATTATCTCATGCTTTTATACATTTGTACATTCCCATTACACCATCCCATGCTCTCACCATTTTGTGAGAAACTATTAAGTTTGAATGCTCTTACCATTTTGCAAGCATAAAAACACCAGTTCATTTCATCTTATCCTATGCACTTTCCATTTTTCAAGATCATCCTTTCTCGTCTCTTTAGCTTTTTATTTCCCAGACCATTCTCATTTGTTTGTCGTATCTTCCATTTATTATATAACATTAATCATGCTGGTCTGATCATCATTTTTCTTCTATCCTATTTCCTAGGAGAACTACATTTGACCTGAATTTCATGTTGAAACATGCATCCATAGAACTATGTAGGTAGTGTCTACTTGATTTATGCATCTAGAGTCAGCTCAGCCAACCCCTTCCTTTTCTTCTTTTCTCCCATTTATTCTGTAATTGTTCCTCTTTAATTAGGGAACAATTTTCATGTCATTGTTCTTTGTTATGATGTGGTGGAAAGTAATGCCTCTACCACACATACATGAACATTTATCTTTAAACCACACTAACTTGGTTTTTATTTGTGTGTGTTTAGTTGAGTTTTCTTGGTGTTTTGTTGTGATTTCACACTTATCCTTTTATTTCTTCTTATTTTCTCTTTTGTTTATATAATTGTTGTTGTGTCTTGTTTTTATATTTGATTTTTTTTAATTTTATGTTCAAGAATGCCTTGATAGTCCACATGGATCTTGATTATTTGTATCTTGGTCTCATGTTGTTAAGAAGTTCTTGCCTTTTGTTTTTAAAACATTTTTGTTCTTACTTCATATCATATCTTGATTTCAAGTTAGGTTCATTTATGTTTATCTTCTTTTTTGTTTAAATGTAAATTTCTATAACTTTGGTTTTGGTAATTATTTTACCATTATCCTTAGTTATAGGTATTCACATTTGAACTAGCTCAATACAATTGGAATCTTATGTCATTATAAGTTATTCATACTTATGATGCCTAATTTATTTTACTATAGCAAGTACTTTGTGCTTAGGTCTCAACATCTTAACATCAACATCAACTTTGATGAATGATTCTCAAGAACACTTTGCAAAACCTAAGCTCATGATATGAAATTAGGCTTCTAGGTGGCATGTATTTTAGGCTTCTTTGTCTATGCTTAGATGTGTATATCTTTGTATACATTATGAGTCTAATCAATTCTTGGTCATTTTTCATCATTCCTCATTCTATTCTCTCCCAAACTTGGGTGAACTACATTGGCCTAAAGTTCATGTTAGAACATGAGTCCATATAACTATGTAGGTAGCACTCAATTTCTATTGAGGTTAGCTCAACTATATCCATTCTTCTTTTCATCTCTCTCATCACTTTATGCATTCTCATATGCTTTGTTTTATATGGCCTCCTATTACACCATTGCATGTACATCTCCACCCACTCGCTTTAACCTATATTTTGCGTTATATCCTTGAGCTATTATGCTTACCAATTGCCCATGATGGGGTACAACATCTGAACCATGTTCAAATCAAATCATCTCTATAGGGGGAAAATCATTATTTATTATTGATCAATGGTCAAAATTTTACCTATTAGGGCAAAACTATTTTATCACGATCAAATTTGCTCTACTAGAGTACTTATTATATTCTCTTTAGAGACCCTATTATAGTGGTGCTTCCCTTCCTAAAGCAAAATTTTCTCCCTTTTCCTCTAATTCCAATCTATCCACATTAAATCCCATGATGGAAATATTTTAGTGTATAACTTGTCTTAGAATTGATTGATGTTGTAAGCGTGCAACTTGTACTCTTCAATTGGGTATGTTTATAGTGTGTCCCTTACATTTATGGATTGTATCTTTCCCATTCACCTCATCTTTAGGCCTATTATACCTCTAATTATATTTTTATCATTGACGACAATCACGTGTGCAAGCATTAGCTCATCTGGATGTGATCTATTCCATGTGTTAATCTCTCACTTTATCTCTCTTTTTGAGAGTCCATCCTTCTCTTTCATCCTCATATGTCCTCTCAAGGGGGCATCATGGGTCTTTTCCAATTTCTTCTTGACAACTCTTTTCTTTGAAAAGATGTTACTTCCCCTGAATGTCTTGTTATGCCTTCTCAAATAGGGGCAAAATGTAGACATCTAATTCCTAACACCATTTGTGTTAAAATTATCAATATTACTCTAATTGCACTCAAATGCACATTCTAAGGTCAAAATCAATAAAATGCCCTAAATGGTTTAAACTTGTCACTTAAAAGTGCTAGTTTAGGTCAAAGTATCCCTAAATAGGGAAATGCATTTTATGGGCTAGCTAACTTTGATTAGATCATTTTGAGTCAAATGACCATTTCACCATTTATGCTCTGGATCAATCTTTTCTTCTAATTCATTGGTACATGTCATGTACCTTTGTTATCTATTGTTCCCAAAATCTGTCACTTGTTTTTGGGGATAACATATCAATTATTTTGGTCCTACAGGCCAAAATTATCTCTTCCCTTCTCAAAATTTTTTTTGAGTACTCAAGTTATTCAATTATTCAAGAATTTTTAGTCAAGGGACTCATAGGTTCAACATGTTTAACAACTTCAACAAGTGAGATCTCACAAAGGAAAAAGTTCCAAACACTTAGGCAATTTCAAGGTTGGTTAAACGTCGAGGTTCAATCAAAAGGTCCATCGACAAGCTTCAAACAAAAGATTAAACCATTGAACCATTGAACTCCACCTCCAAAGGCTCAAAGATTAAACGGGTTCAAAGGTTCAATGACATCGGCAGACTTAAAAAGAGTTAAGCGCTTCAACAAGTTCAAAGTTTAACGGCTTTAAAGGACTTAAAGAAAAGAGGAATTCAAAGAAGAAAGATTGAACCGTTGAATAGTTGAACCTTGAACCAAAAGAGTTCAAAGTTCAAAGGTTCAATAAGTTCAATAAATTTTGAGAGACTTAGAAGAATAAAGGATTCAAGGAGCAAAGAATGAACCATTGAACTGTTGAACCTTGAACCAAAAGAGTTCAAATTTCAAAGGTTCAACGAGTTCAATAGAAAAGAAAAGGATCCAAAAACTTTGAAGGACCAAAGGATTTTGAGAAAGAGAATGAACCATTGAACTTTGAACCAGGTTCAAAGGTTTAAGGAATTTCAAAGTTAGAAAGGAAGCTTCGAGTGAAGGAAGGAAGCAAAAGATTCTAGAGACAAGTTCGAAGAGATGGTTCAACCGATTGAACCAAGGAGCTGATTGAACCAAGGAGCCGACTGAACCAAGGAGCCGAAATGAACCATCTGAACCATTGAACCATTAAACCAATACACTTCAAAGGTTTAAGGTTCAAAGTAGTTCAAGTGACTAAGTGACCATAACACCCCCATGGACATCAAATTTAGGGTAATGAAATGCCCATTTATTTTCAAATATGACACGAAACCTAAAGATAAAACTCAGTGAATAGCTGAAGAAAGAGTTGAAAGAGCATGCTGAAGGTAAGAAGATAGGTTGAGAGCTCAAAAAACTATAGGAGATACTGAAATATCTATAGGGGAGTTATTCTAGTAGGTGGAACAGTCCACCAAGTAGACATCTGAGTGTGCAAACATTCAAAAGTGTGGCGTATTTTTTTCCTTTTAAATAAAAGAGAGTGGACAACTGCGTACATATCTAGAAATAGACCAGATGACCCATGCTTAGGAAAAGACATTCAAGATGATTTTGTACATTAAAGTTAAGGTAGATGACCTATTCTAGCATGGCCCTTCCACAGATATTGAAGGCATTCAATGTAGCATGGGCCATTTTGTGAAACAAAGTGCCAAGTCTTTCTTGGCTACTATATATTGTAATCTCTTATTTTATGCAAAGGAGATCTTTTTGTTATTAGAAGAACTCTACCCAAATTGAAAGGCATTACCTAGACTTTGAGCTCAGATTGTTAATCATATTTTTTTATTTGAATGAGAAAGCAAGTAACCTTTCAGACTTTATGCTGGAATAGCTTATGTTGTTGAGAAAATTATTCTTATGTCTGTTTCCTAAATGCATTCTTGTTTATTTAATTAAATAAGTAAAACTAGTGGAAGTAATCAGGAAGGTGTCTTGAAGCCAACTATAGAGAGACTTTGTGCTACCACAATTATCTTTAGTGTGTTTATTTTCTATTTCTGTTTAAAGGATCTTGGGATGACTTTGTGCCCCCATTGTCCTTCGTATTTCACTCTTTGGTAGTTGAGGTGGAGACTTTGTGCTACACCTCATTCTGTTGGTTATTACACCCTGTTACATTTACTTATCACTACCAAAAAGAATTCTTACTATTTGTTGTAGACCACTTCTGAAAGAAGAGAAGTGCCGTCAGTGTTTTCAACAAAATTCTCCTATGTTTGTGAACATCATCTCTAAAAAAAGAGAGATGGATGGTGTTATCCTACCCTGAGTGTTATTTTTAGCTTATTTATAGTATATATATATATATATCATATTTATAGGGAACCTCCCCTTGATGAGAGGAGAGATTTGTACCATCCTAATGTGGTAGACCCACACATTTTGGTTGATAAATCTCCCTATGTTTTGGTTGAAACACTTATTTTGCCCATCAATTAGCTGGTGACAAAATATTCACCCAACAATTTTTGGCAACTCCACTAGGGACGAACGCGTAGTTTGAAGCCTCAAGCTTCAAATTGAAGAAGTTCTAGTTCTTTCCCATTTTTATTTTTCCTCCCAGCTTTGCGCAATAGTTTTTGGTGACTTCAGTGGGGACACAACAATTTTGCACAATTTGAAGCCTTAAGATTTAGATTGAAGCATCACATATGTCTTATCCATTATCTCCATATCCTTATCCATTTCCATTATATACTCTGAGCTATGAAATTAGAGATGTTGGAGATCGAGCGTTTCATTTCAAAAGTCAATTCTCTGGCAGTGCCGCGCCAACTGGAAAGAATGCATAGTTTGAAGCCTCAAGCTTCAAGCTGAAGTAGTGCTAGTGCTTTTCCATTTTTAATTTATAATCTAGTAGCTCCATGCTATACAAGAAGCCAAAAAGATTAAGGTATTGTTGACCCTATTTTTGAGTTGGTATAGCAGAGCAATTTTGATTTGTTTCCTCCACAACCTCACCTTCAACGAACTAAGAGTCTTCCTCCTACCAACACCAGGTCACCAATACCAAGAAAATCATTCATTTCTACTAGTAGTAGAGCTTTGTTAATACATACCCCTTAGACATTTGTTATCCCTCCCTTCAGTAGTCAAATCATGGCAGTTCAAGGCCCTTGGGGTAACTCTTTTGGTCCACTCAATCTAACTCCACCTTTACATGAATTGCCTCATAGTTCTAGGAAGAATTTCCCTAAGTTCTATGGTGATGGGAGAGTTCATCTTGATGAACATATTGCAGCCTTTAGCATAGCCTATGGCATGATAGGTGTGGAGTGTGAATATGTAGCAGTCAATCTATTCGTAAAGATATTACAAGGTGCTACTATAAACTGGTTCTACCATCTACAGGCTTAGTTAGTGACTGACTGGAACACTCTCAAAGCCAAATTCGAAGCTAGGTTCAAGCCTATAGAAGATGCACATGCCTTGTTGGCCTAGATCACATAGATGAAGAAGGAGCCTCATGAACTTATGAGAGATTTCATAGCCAAGTTAGACAAGCTGAAGAATAGGATTCCTATAATTGCTTAGCCAACAGCTGAGAACCTTAAATGTTTTTTCATCAATTCTTAGCTTCCAAAAGTGAGTTTCTTATTGAGATGTGTTGGCCACATAGACCTTGCTACAACACAATATTTGGCTATTGAGGTGGAAGATGATCTCATCTTGGCGAGGAAGATAAGGAGATATCCTAACAGAGGCAAATCTCCTTCATCTTCTAAATATTCATCTGCAGGCACCACTAATCCTATGGTACAAAAGCAAGCAAATAAGTTACTAGCTCTAAAAAAATGGTGCAAGAGATGTCTGCTCCTCCTTCATACTGATATATACCAAGGAGGACATTCCCCAATCAGTCATACCAAGGCAATGCTACCAGGAATTAAGGGCAGCCAAATCATCTTCCTCTCCCTCAGGGGAAACTTGCTATTGAAGCACCTCCAACCAATTCAGTAGTTAGATACCTTGAAATAGAATCAAATTTTTCTTTCCAATTTGAGTTAAACCCAAAAGATGATGTTGATTTGTTTGTAGAAAACCAAGATGAATCAGTTGGTGACTCCAACATTGGTTTCCTAAATTACCAAGATGAACCCAAAAGTAAAGGTGAAGCATTTGATGGATCATACACTGTATTCACCCAGTCATAGAACTAGTCAGCCCAACAAGCTGATAAGAAAAAAATAGAGGAGTGAGCTCAACCATCAATTTAAATTGATAAGTGGGGAACCACTTTGCCTTTTCAATCAAAGGACATGGTGATTCCTAAAAAAGTAAGTACCTCAAGTACACCTTTACCTTCAACTTCAATTTCACAGATTAGTACCCCCCATAAAAACCAAAAGGATGAACTACCTTCCCCTATTCCTAATTTATTTTATACATTTGATATAATTGACCATGTCAAGAAAACCAAAATTCAAATGTTTGAATTTGAATTCCTGTAATGCAACCTTGAGAAGTTGGATAAGTTGGTTCAATGTGTAAAGAATAAAACCATCCCTACAAGATCAACTATTCCAAAAGTGACTCCCACATCCACCTAGAATAACCTTGTCATTACTCCTCCTATTACTCTTGGGAAGACATAACCATTTTATGTCTCCCTACTGATAAATGGACACCCACTGAACAATTGCATCATAGACTCAGGTGCGTCTGACAATGTCACACTTGCCAAAGTGGTATAATCTCTTAGAATCATGCTAACTAAGACCTTTAGGAGGTGTTTCTCCATGGAAAACAAACAAGTGACACTTTTAAAACAAATCAAGGATGCTCAATTTGCATTTGCAACATTTCTAGATAAGAGAATAAAAATGACAGTCGTGGTGGCTGATGTCCCAGCCTCATATGGCATTCTTCTTGGGTGAAATTTTTGTAAAGATGTTGGTGGTGAGTTAAGTATGGACCTATCTGAAGTGAGGATCCTGGTCAAAGGCATCGTGTAGAGCCTACTTCTTGAGAAGGAGGCAAAATATGTTGTCACCCAAACATCAGCCCCTAAAGCTCAAATTTTGTTTGAGTCTTTAGGTAGGGGTAATTATTTTTTGTCTATTGAAGATGTTCCTATTATAGCAGATGAAATTCCTATAGGTGGCAATCCAAAAATTGATTCAAATAAGACATCAGAAGAATTGGTAGGGTGTAGTACAGATGAAAAAGGATCTTCCCTCTCTAATGAAGAAAAATATGATAGAAGATTAGTTTTTGATGATGTTTGGATCCTGGAATTTGATGGCAGTAATTCTTCTACCAGCTCAGGAGCTGGGATTTTGTTAATATCTCCTCAAGGAGATATTTTTTCTTCTTCTTATAAGTTGCAGTTCAGCAACACTAACAACACTACTGAATATGAATCTCTATTACTCAGGTTGAAAGCAACCCAAGATAGAGGTGTCAATCTCCTTCATGCCAAAGGAGATGTTGAGCTAGTGGTTTGTTAGGTGAGGAACCTGTATCAAACTAAGAACAAGAGATTGTGAAATTATCACAATTTGGTATGGGATCAAATTAAAAGTTTTGAAGCTTTCAATATTTTTGTAGTGCCTAGAGAGCCTCATAATCATGTAAATTCATTGGCTATCCCTATAACCTTCATGGTTCCTCACCCTAATTTCAAAGATAATAGGTACACTATCAAACTAGACTTTCAACCAAGTATGCCTAATAAAGCTAACCATTGGTAGGTGTTTGGTGCTGACAATCAAATCATGTGCTTCACTAGACCAAAAAAGAAACAAGCTATGGTAGTCGACCATACTACTACAAACCAAAGTTAGGAAAAGAAACTCTTCACCAAGAGAGCAAGGATTTATGGTTCTCAAATTGGAGACCACGTCTTGCCATGGGGCAAGAAGAGAGAACCAAAATGAGTGTATAAAAAATGTGATTCTTGGTGGAGAGTTCCATTCGCCCATCACTAATTCTGGGGAGAAAATGGTTTCTTGCTAGTTTATCAGGATGGAACACCATTTTCATTACCTCACAGTGGGCAGCATCTGAAGCACTTTAATTCTTGAAGTATCAGATAAGTCTGGTTGTACATAAGTATAATTTTTATATAGTCTTTAGTTTTGTTTTACATTGTTCATTTTCATTTTTTGGTGCCTTTATTTTTGGGTAGCATGACTCTGTAGCCAAATGGCATACTTAAAGGCACTATAGATTATAGATTCTACTCCCTTTGATTATTTTTACAATTGATGGAAGTTCCCCAACCAGAGTTAGTTGTTGTTCCCAAAATATGTCACTTGTTTTTGGGGACAACATATCAACTATTTTGGTCCTGCAGGCCAAAATTCTCTCTTCCCTTCTCAAAAAATGTTTTGAGTGCTCAAGTTCTTCAATTATTAAAGCATTTTCAGTCAAGGGACTCATAGGTTCAATGGGTTCAACAACTTCAATAGGCAAGCTCTCACAAAGGAACAAGTTCCAGACACTTAGGCAATTTCAAGGTTGGTTCAACGTTGAGGTTCAACCAAAAGGTCCATCGGCAGGCTTCAAACAAAAGATTGAACCATTGAACCCCACCTCCAAAGGTTCAAAGGTTCAATGGGTTCAAAGGTTCAACAGCATCGGTATACTTAAAAAGAGTTAAGCACTTCGATAAGTTCAAAGTTCAACGGCTTCAAAGGACTTAAAGAAAAGAAGACTTCAAAGAAGAAAGATTGAACCATTGAACCGTTGAACCTTGAACTAAAAGAGTTCAAAGTTCAAAGGTTCAATGAGTTCCACAAAGTTTGAGAGACTTAGAATAACAAAGGATTCAAAGAGAAAAGAATGAACCATTGAACCTTTGAACCTTGAACCAAAAGAGTTCAAAGTTCAAAGGTTCAACGAGTTCAATAGAATAGAAAAGGTTCTAGAAACTTTGAAGGACCAAAGGATTCTGAGAAAGAGAATGAACCATTGAAATTTAAACTAAAATGGTTAAAAGTTAAAAGGTTCAAAGTTTCAAGGAATTTCAAATTTTGAAAGGAAGCTTCAAGTGAAGGAAGGAAGTGGAAGATTATAGAGACAAGTTTGAAGAGATGGTTCAACCGATTGAACCAAGGAGCCGATTAAACCAAGGAGCCAAAATGAACCATCCAAACTATTAAACCATTGAACTAATGCACTTCAAAGGTTTAAGATTCAAAGTATTTAAGTGACTAAGTGACCATAATTCCCCCATGTACGTCAAATTTAGGGTAATGAAATGCCTGTTTATTTTCAAATATGGTGCAGAACCTGAAGATAAAACTCAGTGAGCAGCTGAAGAAAGAGCCAAAAGAGCCTATTAAAGGTAAGAATATAGCTTGAGATCTCAAAAAGCTATAGGAGATACTAAAATATCTACATGGGAGTTATTCTAGTAGGTGGAATAGTCCACCAAGTAAACATCTGAGCACGTAAACATTCAAAGGCACAACCTATTTTTCTCCCTTTGAATAAAGGTGAGTGAACAACCTCATACATATCTAAAAATATATTAGATGACCCATGCTTAGGAGAAGACATTCAAGATGATTCTGTACACCAAAGTCAAGGCTAATGACTTGTTATAGCATGGCCCTTCCATAGATATTGAAGGCATTTAATGTAGCATGGGCCATTTCGTGAAACAAAGCACCAAGTCTTTCTTGGTTGCTATATATTGTAATCTCTTATTTTATACAAAAGAGATATTTTTGTTATCAAAAGTAAAACTCTACCCAAATTGAAAGGCATTACTGAGACTTTGAGCTCAAATTTTTAATCATATTTCATTATTTGAATGAGAAAGCAAGTGACCCTTCAGACTTTGTGTTGGAATAGCTTGTGTTGAGGAAATTGTTTTTATGTCTGTTTCCTGAATGCATTCTTGTCCATTTAATTAAATAAGTAGAACTAGTGGAAGTAATTAAGAAGGTGTCCTGAAGCCAACTATGGAGAGACTTTGTGTTGCCACAATTATCTTTAGTCTATTTGTTTTCTATTTTTATTTAAAGGATCTTGGGATGACTTTGTGCCCCCATTGTCCTTCATATTTCACTCTTTGGCAGTTGAGGTGGAGAGTTTGTGCTACACCTCATTCTATTGGTTATTGTGCCCTGTTACATTTACTTATCACTACTAGAAAGAACTCCTGCTATTTGTTGTAGACCACTTCTGAAAGAAGAGAAATGCCTTTAGTGTTTTCACCAGAATTTTCCTATGTCTGTGAACATCATCTCTGAAAAAAGAGAGATGGATGGTGTTATCCTACTTTGAGTGTTAGTTTTAGCTTATTTATAGTGTGTATATATATATATATATATATATATATATATCATAGTTATAGGGAACCTCCCCTTGATGAGAGGAGAGATTTTTCCCATCTTAATGTGGTAGACCCACACATTTTGGCTGATAAATCTCCCTATGTTGTGGTTGAAACACCTATTTTTCCCATCAGTTAGTTGGTGACAAAATATTCACCCAACATTATCTAGTGTTGGCAACATCCTAAATGGGAATACAGCTACAACACATCTAACATCACCTCCTAGTTCCTCTCCAGTCAAATTATGACCCAATAATATGACTTTTTAACCATTTTTATTAATTTAGGGACAATTTTTAGATAATTTCACAAATGATAATTAACCTTATTTAAGGCTAATTAATGCAAGTCAAGAGCTTAAGTGGATTTTCCATGAGAGTTGTTGAATATTTATTTTTGGAAATTAATTCTTATTAACTACATCATCAGGTGACATCATTTCTTGGGAAGACATCCCTAGGCCATAAATGCCACAAATATCAAGATTATGGGTCACCCATGCCTAATTAATACCTTCCATGGCTCTTTAATGCCCCTTATTCCAAGGTCATGATGAAGATAATTATGGATTTAATTCCAAATATTAGGATTATCCATGGCCACACATCTCAATATTGAGATGGATAGTCATGGTTGATCCTGACCAATCTCAAAAATTGATAAATAAAGAGGCCATGGATGTGAATTTCAAGCTATTTTGGTGCAAGTTTTTTATTTTCAAATATCTTCAAAGCTTGAATATTGGAAAGTTATAATGCTAAATTGTTTCCACAAGGCTTTGTATTTGATCATAGTTTTTGTTTGTAAGCTTCATTGATAGGCTAGTTTAGTGATTTTCAATCAAGATCCTAGGTTTTATGGAGTGTTCTTGAGGTATTGGAAGAGCTTACCACCATTGTTGATAAAGACAAGGATTCTTGATCAAGGGAGAACATATTTTTGAGCCACATGGGCATGATGAATCCATTTAAAAAGGTAATATGGTGTTGCTTTCTTTCATTTGATTCTTGTTATCCTTTTTAATTCCCATAGGAATAGATAGGCTTGGTTAGTTAGTTATTTATGAATGTTTCATTATTTATGGACTAATGCTTGACTAACTTTCTTTGTAATCCTCTCTATAGAGACCACATCTTCTTCATCATTTAAGACCTCTTAAGGGATCCCAAATTACATCTCAACCTCTACAACAAGACTTTGGTTCTTATTAGATGTAAGATCTTCCATCTGCTTCTTTGTGATTCTAAGACTAGGCATTTTGAAGTCATGTGACTTAGTCCAATGAGGCTACCAAGGAACTAGGCTTTCTTCAAGCAAGAGTTCTAATTTTTAGAAACCAATTGATCCTCTTTTGGTTCCCATACCATAGTTACATAAATCCAAAGGGTGATGGGGTGAGGATAAGATGAACTAGTTATTGGAGGTGGCACATAAAACTCAAAATCAGATTGGGAATGGAATGTAGGGGATTCTTTTGGAAGATCTTGAGAAAGGGGATGCAGAAATTGGGATAAAAAAACTTGGTTTTATTACTTCCACTTGACAACCACTTCATTCACATCTGATTTATCTTAAGGACTCTCTTTAAGAGGGGTGGATGGGATGTGTTTAGGCATAGGATCTTATTTTGGGTCTGAACCTTCCATCACACCTTGACTTGGCAATTTCATCTTTGTCTCTAACTCTTCAATTTTCTTGGCTAGGTTCTCTTAGTAAAGTCTTTATTGAAGTTAATAGGAATCATCATGAGCATAAGGAATATATGAGGACTAGCATGGAACACAATAATATTATTGAGAAAGGGTGGGAGGGACTTACAAAGGATCAACTTCACACTCCTTAATAATGATTTTATCCTCTTTCTTTCCCCATGACTAAGCTTAGAATGTTAGGATTAAAATTCTTTTTTTAAGGTGATGGGGATACAATGTGAAAGGGAAATAGGGGATTGAATTCTAATTCCTTTTCTACTAATATGGACTGTTACATATGCATATTGGCCAACTCAATTTGCTTATCAAGATTAGCTTCAAAAACAAGGTTTTTCCCTTCAACTCTCTCTTCCAACTGATTGGGAGAAGGATGAATTTGATATCCTTGATTGGGCTCATAAGTAGGGATCAAATATGATTGATAGTAAACTTTGGGAAGTGGATATAAAGGCTGATAGGTTTGATGAGGTTGCCTTTTATGAAATCCTAGCCTATCCTCTAAGGAATAAACTAGGCCACTCACATCAAGCATCTCACTTGTGAGCCTTTGCCAATTGGCTCTCTTAATAGGTACCCACTCTCTCTTGAACAAATCTAATGCATCTCTCACCTTATGAATAATATAACTAGTAATATCTATACCATATCTCTTTTGTGTGTTAAGATCTAACATATACTTCTCATACCCAAAAAATGTTTGTTTGAAGGTGGAAATGGATTGACTTGAGAAGTGACTAGGTTGACTAATAGGAGCAAGACATTGAGAAGGCTGGTTATAAGATTGATACACTTTATGATAAGTTTAAAAATTATCATATTGGGGATGACAATAACCATACTAGGGCCAATGCACTTCATGAAAGGGGTGATTAAGATCTTCTTCTTATTGATAGGGAATGGCACAAGCTTGCAATGTCTCACCAAGTTGTGTCAAATTGTACTCAACACCAAAATTAGCCATGAAAACTCATTAAAAGAAATAACACAATGAAATATATATTACTAATAATATTCAAAGAATAACCTAGGCTACTTGACCAGCTGATATATCTTTAGAGTCAACATTAGTGCTTGGATATATGCCTCTAAAGGCTGATTGTTGAGAGATGACACCAAAAATATCTCAACCTCTTGGACCAAGAGTCCCACCAAACATGCCAAAAATTATTATCACTTGGATTTTCACCCTTTGAGGAGATGTAAAATATCTCCTCATCTAAGTGGCATAATGAAAACACCTTTAGGCTTGTGGGTAGCCTAAGGATGAGGTGAATTTCTAGATAGGGATAACTCCCTTGATGTACCACTTTGGATTAAAACTACACTTAAAATTTGGGATTGAAAAGGGAGAGAGATAACTGAAATAAAACTATCCTAAAGGGGGTGATACACCAAATAAGAATATGACTTCCAAATAGCTACTGTTACACATGAAATCAAGGGACAAACTAAACATACACTTCAACAATATATGTTTTCTTACATTAATATTACATTTTGCGGTTATGGATGAATGTCTTAGGCTAGGAGGACTAGAAAAGAGGCCTTGTATGGCACTAGTGAATATACTAACTCACTCAAACCTAGACATCTCCTAGAATGCTTTGCATGCCCTACAAGAAGAGGCTGCAAATAGGTGAAAGAATGAAACAACATGCTAAGAATCCATAGTTTTCACTAAGCAAGATTCATCATCAAATTTAACACACTATGAATAATAATGGAAAAGGTAAAAATTAGTAGTCTTATTTATCATATGGTATGTAAATGAATAGGGATTTACTATATTCAGGAGGAACATATGTTACAATGGCCAAAATGGTTAGTTCTTATAGAACTTGAGAGATAGAGGAGAAGACATAAATAAAAGGGTCATAAGGAAACTTTTCAAGCTAAGAGAATTACTTAATTATGCATGATAATAGGATATGGGATGAACCATGCAAGGTTAGGAAGCCCAAGTGTCCATTCAAGTCATCAAACTCTTGTAAAGTAGCATAAAACTTCTTATATTGCTCAAAAAACTACCTTCATAATTTAGACCTATTTAAACATCCCATAAATAATTAGGGATAGCTATGATGATTTTAATTCAGGGTAATACTTTCAAAAATGCCTTTACATGCATTAGTTTTAGGCTTGGTCATATAGAATCACCTAGAAAGGAGTCATCATCATCTACAATCCAAAAAAATATTCCTCCATGCACCCTACACTCTTGGCCTCAAATTTGGCTTTAGTTTCCAATGAAAATATGTGTAATTGAGTGAATTAAAAGTTTAAATACCCTCCATATACTTATAATCATTAGGGAGACCTTAAAATCACTTTACATGAAGTTTTCCACTCTTCTCACTAGCTTATCCACTATGCCAATTTTGACTGGCTGAGATAAGAGCTATTGTTCAAACCCTTAGGATTTGTTTTGAAGATTTAAATGACTATGGTTATTTATCACAAGTATAAGTATTCCTCCTAAATTTTATTTCATCTTCAGACTCTTAGAACTTTCAAAACACATAAAATGGTCAAAAATACCCTATTTTTTACCCTGTATGTACAAGTTAATATAGATCAATAGTATGTGAGGTATACTAAGTGAGTCCTATACCATTTTAAATCACTTTAATGAGAAAACTATTCCATTATATTATATTTCCAAATCCATTTTCACAAACTGGTCACTTACAAGGGTTTTGAAGGGTTTTAGACCTATTTAACCTCTTAAGGTTCAATCATAAAGTTATGACATTATATTTACATAAAAATTACACTAATTTGGTTTTTATGGCCTGTAATAAATTTAAAAAACTCATATGGCCTCCATGCAATGCCTCATGAAAGATATGAGCACTTAAACCTCTCTTATTGAGCTTGTTTTCCTCTTTTCCTACAGGTCTGAGTTAGTTTTGAGCAAAAAATGTATTTATTAGGGTTTAATTTACATATTTTAGGTTTAAACATACCTTTAGTGACATTATTAACATATTTCAATAGGTTAAAAATATCATCTCATTTTATAAGTGTGAAAGACCCACCATTTGGACATAGGCCTAATATTGGTCTTGTAGCCTACCTATACCTCAAAACCCAAATATGAACTCTTTAAACTTAAAATACATTAAAAAATATCTATACGCCTATATTTTTTTTCCCTCAAACATGCTTCAATAGGCTATAAATCTCATTTAGGGCTAGAAGTGTGAGTGACCCTTCATTTGGCCTCTAGGCTTAAATGTGCCTAGCAGGCTTGATTGAAAATCCAAAGGTTTAGACTCCCATATTTGGGTTATCTCCTCAAAATAATTATTTTAATGTTTTATTATATGTGTTTTAACTTTCCAAACCCTATTTCCATGTAAAAACAACTCACTGGTCACATCATTTCTCTTTTCCCCAAAACCTGTTAGTTTTGTGCATGAGGAGAGTTCCCTCTATTTGAGACAAAATAGAGGGAAATAACTTATTTAATCAAAAAAATTGATATATTTATGAGTTTATCCAAGTCATAAAGTATCTATGGACAAATTTTTATCTCTTTGTTAGGTCAATAGGCCTTTTAACTCACCCAAAACCCAAGATAGGCTCATATAAAAGGACTATGTGTAGGAAATTCCAAAGTAGACTGTGTTTAGCTTGTTTGAGCCACTTATTTTATCTAAATACATTGTAAAAAGCCTATTTAAATTTTCATGGTCATTATATAGTGGTTCTAATATTTATTCAACACCTTGACCTCTGATGCACCCTTCATACTCTTGAATTCATAATACTAAGTTTCTTATTCTTGGTTGTGTTTTTTTATTTTTTCGAGTGTACCTATAGGTATAGGTGTATGATTGGACTTAAAAAAAATTAAAAACCTCATATACCTCACCTATATTCATTTTATGTTTCATGGACTTTTATTCATGTTTGGACTTAGATCAAGCCACTCTTTAGACACATCTCTCAATTGACTATCTACCTACAGTCACCTACAGGTAACTATAGGGGATATTATAGATTATTTATATCCTCAAAACTCATGAAAAATATATATTATAAACCTATTGAGATTAATTTTATTAATTTTATGCTTTTTTGAGTTCAATTGACTCATTCCCTATGTATTCTAATGCTTAAACATTACTCATGTATGATTACTACATGTTGACTAAGACACCATGCTATAGGTCTATTGGGATTCAACTGAGCTCATTCATGATGTTTAGAGGTTTTAAATTAATCCATTTAGGTCAAAATGTATGTATTTGAGCTAGTATTATTATTTAAAAGCCTTAAAACACTACCTTAGCACTAATTTAGGGTCACTATCCTGATTGAGATACCCTGCCCTTAAGACTCTACCTATGGGTGTCATTTGCTTCTATTTATGATTGTACATGATGTTAAAACACTCTCTTTGAACCTCCTTTGAATCCATTGATGTGACAAGTTACATATATGATCTATCATTCACCTATTTAGAGTCTTAAATCACCAATTAGGCATCAAGTTAAGGTCACTATTTTGACCCTACTATAGGTGTCTAATTCCTAAATGTAGACACCTATAGGTGGCCATAAGACTTAAAAAAATATTCATTAACCTCTTATTGATAGCATGATGTAATTTTTATACTATTCCACCAATTCAGCTATCATAGTCATGAGAGTTTGTCCATTATTTATATTTAGGGTGCTAAAAGGCCATTCAAGCCTTCAAACCTGTAAACATTAATGGAGTATTTTAGTGTTTTTTGGAGGCATATTTGAGGCCCTTCATTTCCATCCTCTCCTCATTTTTGATCCTCATATTTGGCATGTAAACTCTCTATGTTATGGTATATAAGATTTACCTAGCTATATTTATTAAAATACTTTACCACCATGTTTTAAGATATTCAAAAAAAGTCCCCTTAACCTCTATAATGCATTTTTAAGGAAAAGAATCCCTAAATCTCAGTCTCCCTCCTTGAAGGTGATTTTTAACTTGGTTTAAGCATCTACCAATTTAAACCTATATGTTAATCTACCTTAAACATGTAAGGACTTAAAAATGGGTTCTATTATGTGCTTTAACACCTCAAAATGGCTCTTCCAACTCTCTATCAAGCCACCTATAGATGGTGATTTTTAGGTCTGTAAACAATATATGCAATTATGAACAATGTGCATTATTTTGATTAGTTATTGAGTTTTGAATAAAAATAAACCTCCAAAATGAATTACTAATGTCTCAAATGTATTTACACCACTAATAAAACTCCTATCATATCATGATGTCATCAATAAAGGCCATAAATGCATGATGAACTGTATATGGGCAGTGAGGATGAATTAGTCTAAGTGTTGAGGGAATATGCCTTCTTAATCAAGTGAACTCTCCTCAATGTATGCTGAAATTTATTATAAGTATGTTTAAACTCAAATATAGTTTTTACACTTTCCATTTCAATGTTGAGTACTTTACTCATAACACTTGTTGTGTGTTCATGGCTAACTAACTATTTTTTCTTGCATATGACTGCAACTATGAAAATTGCTTGGAGAATGAATGTTGAAATGAGTAAGGGAATAATATCACATTAAAAACATTAAAATAGATCTATCACAACCCTTTGAATAAATTTTTAGAGCATGAAAATTTAAAAATGGTGAAAACATGCCTGTCATCCCACATAAGACTAGTCTACAAACCCAACATGATTTGCCCATAAAAACACCTTAGAACATGAACCTAGGCATAGAAAAAAATTATAAGGGAGAGTCAAATTCCTCTAGAACCAAAACTAGTAGCTGAGTTGTGTGGAATTTCCCAAACAAGATCAAAACTATAAGGTGCATAGATTAACAAGTATAAAAGTAAAATCAACTTCATGAGGATGGTTCATGAAGCACATGCCACTATTATTTAAAATACTTATATGGAAATTAATTTTTACGAGTTTAATACAACTTCTCAGAAGCATTTGACTTGAAACCTCTTCAATTGTCTGCATTAAGAAAGAACCTAAAGGTCACTTATGCATGTCTAAAAAATCAAAGATAGAGTAGAATGGTTTTGGGCCAAAAATGGCACTTCTAGAGAAAATAGAACATTGGGATGAGTGTGGAGAAGATTAACGGAGGTACCATGATCTTCTCCCATGTGGCACACTTCCCAATGCATTGTATAAGTGCCATTTTCTTCTCTTTTCATTAAAAAACTACCTTTTCTTCTGAAAAACCTACCACTTTTAGTTACCAATAGTTTATTAAGACTTATTATGACACATTTCATGTGAAATAACCTTTTTTAACCTTCACACATCCTAATAAATCTGTACAACTCATTAATTCCCCCTTTTTGACCTCAAAATGACCAATAAATGATATAGGGACTAAAATAATTAATGACCAAGGATAGTATAACATTAAATGACATAAATTAACCTATAACACACCTTGTGACATCTATATTAGACCCCTAAAACACCTAAAACTCAAATTTTTACTTAGAGGTTCCCAATTTGACCAAAAAGTCAAATTTGGTCAATAGTAAGTAAAGGTATGTGTTTCTCAATTCTATCCTTTCATTTGTCTTCTTTACTCCTCATTGAATTTTAATTAGCATCAACATTATGTGTTATCATGTTCTATTCTTGAAGCACCATCCTATGTTACACTTATGTGACACATGATGAGCTTTGAATGGGGCATATGTATACACATAATATTTTAAAACTTTTATCAATTACTGACACTCTTTATCTTATAAGAACCCAATGAGTCTCAATATCTCTAAGTGCACACCTTAAGGGGTGGGTAGACCATTGGTGCTTCACAAGATTGTTGTCCTTTTCCCACATTACTCCTCTTTTACACACTCCTCAATCATTTTCAACCTTTTGTCCCCATTTTCTTAGCCTTAATCCCATTTTGATTTTTTACAGTACTAGGTCGATTGGATTGACCCTATACTATTTTAGGTAAAATTCATTTAGGGTCTAGGTTAGCTCTTGACTGACCTAGACTGTGACCTAGTGAATTTTTGTCCATAAAATTATTAGGTTGACTGGGTCAACCCTATCAACCAAAAATTTCAAAAAGGATTAGGGTTAAATCCTCCTATATATACAAGATCATTTTTCCATTATTTAGAATAAGAGAAGAAGAATTAAGAGTTATTATGCATCTATTTATCCACCATTCTACTTGAGGAGAAACCTTAGGGTTTCATACTTTCTTTGGAGATACAGATCTTGTCTTGTGGAGAAGTTTTTTAGATTAATTGATAGGTTTTGTAACCTAAAGCTAATTTATCCTTATCATTCTTACACACCACAACAACATCTTGTGAATTACCTTGGCCAAGGGAGAGATTGAGGCTCATCAGGTTCATCTTTAAAGGTACTTATTCCTAACTATGTTCCTCATTTGTAAGAGTAGATAGATATGCAATTATACTTTTCTTCCATGCATTAGGATTCTTTATAAATTGACTTGAGTATATGTCTTATATGCATGATTTATTTATTTTTTATTATCCCCACTTTGTGCCACAAGCTTTGGTGAACACTAGATTAGATTTTACTTTAATTGTTATTAGTTAAGTGAATATAAAAACATAGGGCTTAGTTAGGGTTATTACGTGATTGTGATTGAATGGAGGATTTGGAACCCTCCCTAGTATTGTTTATTATGATAATATATCCCCTAATTGGGTCTACCAGATCCCCATATTGGTCATGTTCTTGATTATATAATGTATCCCCAATTGGAAGTGTAAGTATGATCTATCTTCTCTGAGTTAAGATTTTTTTATATACATGATGCATTTTTGATTGCATGTACACATCTCCTATCCAAGTTAAAGCTCTAGGATTGATTTATAGACATGATGCATTTTTGATTGCATGTACACATCTCCTATCCTAGTTAAATATATAAATCCATGGTTGACATCATAATATATCTAAGGTCTATTAGGTTGTAATAGGCTAGTAGACTGGGGTAGGAGGTCTCATATTTTAATGGGTCCTACTTTCTCACACAAGTACCCAATATTCACAGTATACTAATGGCTCTATAAGGGGTCTTGAGGACTAGGGAACATATTATGGGAAGGTAGGTCCATTTTATTTTTCTTTAATATATATCCATCATGGGATGATATTTATACTTCACTCATTAACCTAAATTTGTGTGGATAGGGTGAATTATCTAGATTTCTTAATGTTAACAACCTCTATGTATTGCCAACTTGATTTAAGTGTCTTATCTCTAGTAAAGATTATATTTTCACCTTAGTGTTGCCTTCATTTCCCCTAACACCCATTTCATGTTCCTCTTGACATGTAAGTATGTTTCTTAGTCTTTTTCCAATTTCTATATTTCTTATTTCTCATCTCTTTCAAACATTCTCAAAATATGATTATTTTAGTTCATGTATCATTAGACTAGAAGTTGCATCTTGGTGTCATTGTTAAATAATATCTTGCACATTTCCTTATATTCTTAAGATCTACCTTGGTTACATTTTGAATGTGAAATTATCTATTTCATCTTTTTTCAAGTTTATTTTATCCTATTTATTTATATTTTTTTCCAAATTTTTCCATTGTTGATTTCATTTGGATTATTACTTATCTTTCATCGATGTTGTTTACATTTCTAATTTTTTCATATGTATTTGAGTATGGGTTGTTACTTCTTTTACATTGATTTTAGCTCCATTATTTAATTTTGTGTGTCTTGGGTTTGACCTAGATTGTTACTTATATTATTTAGGATGTATTTTTTGAGTCTTTCCATCATTTAGTATTCTTGAATTTTTGGTTACCTGATTAACCCTCTTTTATTAATTTTTCTTTTTTTTTAATCCTAACCTAGTCTTTATCATCCAAAATTGCCAAATTTCTAAGTGATTCATTCAATTATGAGATTTTACCATTTACCATTATTTTTATGTGATTATTTATATTTGCTCTCTAGCCTTGTATCCTTAGGCTTTGTCTAATGTAGTTATTGCACCCTCCACAGTCACGACTAAAAATACAACATACAAACATTCAATGATAAAGGTAAGTCAAGGTGTGTAAATGGTACCTTCAATAATTTCTAAAAATTAATTACTACCATTATTTTTTTTCATTTTAATGCAATTTGTTAGATCAATTTCATGCATTGATATGTGTATTTCATAGGTACAAGAGATGTTAGTTCATTTTCAGTTATTCAAACCAAAACAAGTTAATAAACATAATATCTCAAGCATGATCCCTTAGATTGGTCAAATAATAGGAGAGTGCAAAAAAAAAATAGAAAGACAAACCAAAAGTTATAACTTTCTAATAGATTCATTCTCTAAGTTAGATTTCAAGTGTTTTTGTGCTAAAATTTTAGAGTTAGGAGTCTTTATCAATGTCACTTGTTCATTTCAATGACATCTCCCCTTGTCTATGAGTGGTTTGATTTAACAATGGGATTAATGTTGAAGTTTTTTTCTTAAATTTTTGCATAGTAAGTTTACACTAAAAAAATTGTCTATAAATGTCAAATTAGTCTTGTATTTATAGACTTATTAGATTAATTGTGATCATTTAATCAATAACAAGATGTGTGGCTAGACTTATTTCCAATTTAACTAATAAATTTCATTAATATTTGGGGTTTGAGTCTACATTAATTAAACATGGGTTCAAATTCTTCATATTTCCTTACATGTATACTAATGCTTAAAAAATTCTAATGTGATTTCATGATTGAATACTTGAATATTGTATAATTAGAAATTTATCCAATTTTTATGGATTTTATAGTTATCCCTTTGATTTGGTTTGATAAGCTAATTAATCCAGATTAGCTTCTATGTGGTTTATGCACTATCAAAATTTGAATATCTATTTTAGTTAATTGACCAATAATGTTGCTTACAAAATAACAATTTGAATCAAGGTGAATTAGATGAAGCTAACATTTAGTTATGGTGCACTGTCTTAAGTAGGTATGCCTCAATGTGTTTCAAAATTTGCACATCAAGTGTGCAAGAAAATTTGGGTGCTTTAGTTATTTTTGACTTGATTTACACATTGTTGTATAAATTCATTTTTATTATAAATTTGACATGAGAGTAATGAAATTAGAGTGTCTACATTTTACCCATATTTGAAATGGCATTGTGAGACACAAAAAAGTAACAAATTTTCAAAGAATGAAAAAAATTATTAAAATGATTAGGTAATGATTGAATAATTATGTGTTCATGTTTGGTTGATTTTTTTTTAATTTAATGAAATTTAGTTCATAAGGATGCCCAAAATGTTGTTTGGTATGCCTTGGATGTCCCCTCGAGGGATTGGATGAAAAATAATTTTGATGGATGGGCCCTCAAAAAGAATAAAATGGGACAATCTGTGGTAGAAGAAGCTAAGAAATGGATAAATTAAAAGAAAACATGAGGAAAAATAGACCACAAAGCTACCTATACACCTCTATGGAAGAAAAAGAATGCAATGGACAAGTAGGGTAGGTTAGTCTATAAAATTACCCCTGGGGGTGAAAATGGTTCATTTGTACCCTCCCTTATTGAAAATTTAAAATCTATTTGGATATTAGACCTTTGAGAAAAATGACATGTATCCCATGATAGAGACACCTTGGTAAGTGTGTTCAAAAGTACCAATGACCAACAAGGAGTGGGGACTTGACAAGTATTTTCAATTTTTTTTTGAAAATTTGAGCATTTTATGCATTTAATTCCTTTTATAAGTAGGAATGTCAATGATATCACCATTTTTTAAATGATAGTATCATGCACACAAACTAAAATATCATCAATAAAATGATGGTATCATCACACAATCAGTGATATCATGATCAAATCAATGATATCACCAAAATAGGTAGGAAACATGGAAATAAAGAGGACACTTAATTGGGTGAGAAATGATTAAATGATATGAATGTAATGAAAATGGAAACAATTCCCTGTAAAATAGTGATATCATATTGTGAAATGATGATATCACCACAAAAAACAATGATAATGATAAAAATAGCCAAATATCTAGGAATGAAGAGAACAACCTATGAAATGGTAGGAATGCCTTGGGAAATAACAACAATGCCCAACTTAACAATGATATCACTAAAATGGTATAAAATGCCCAAGTGGAAAATATATTGAAATTAGAAAAAGTGTTTGGCCAAATGTGAATGTATAAGTGTGTGTCTGAGATTATCTTAATGATTATATTTTGATGTTAAGGCATTGTGTTTGATGAATTTTTTTGTTATTTATCTAGATAGATCCTCTTGATGTAGTGTGATGACATGTTTTTGATTTGGTAGAATCAAGTTTATATACTGATTACTCATGAGTAGTGCTTGCATATCCTATGACAACTAGGACTGTGGATAGAGGAGAACATGGTGTTCCTCAAGGTATTTAAATTGAGGTGGAGTACATAGATATCGATGATCTGAGTATACAAAGCCTTCCTTTCAACATTAGTTGAGTTATAGCACTTAGAGATGAGTACCTTACATCTACGTATTAGAGAGGCTATTATTACTTTGGAGGACATGTGGTAGATACTCCACCTTCCTATCTATGGATCCATGATTCATTGGATCCATCAAGGATGGTTGTTAGTGCTATAGGACCTAATTGGTGTCATTAATGTCATGACTAAAAATGGTGTGATTGATATAGATGTATAGGAGGACTTATCATTCCTTATAGATGGAGCTTAGATTTTGATTGATAGGCAAGTTATTATTTTGATGGATATTACCAATGACATATTACTTATTGACAAGAGTGGTTGATTTTATCATGTAGGCCTGATAAGGGTGATTCAAGATATGATAGACTTGATGACATGATTTGCGTGGGGCCCATTAGTATTGGCCTAGTTGTATAGAGATTTGCATAGATTGACTATCATTCTGGTGGGAACATCAAAGCTTACACATTTATCTATATCTGAGCCTAGGAATATATTTTTATAGAGTGACTAGTTGGGGATAGACAATAGTGATGGCTAGAGGAACCACTAATTTATGGTTAATACATGACATAAGGGGGACGATAGGACCATCGAGGAGATGTATAATTTTACATATGGGAGATCAATAAGATGGTCGATGGAGACTTTATATATCACTCATACATGTATATTCACATTAGTTGGCAATAGGTGGCACAGTGACATAATACATGACCACCTCATGCTACATGAATGGGTGACACAACTTCATAGTGGAATGATAGTAACTAGATTATATGTAAAGGAAGTTTGGGTAGTTGTAGGATGTGTATACACACCATATTTATAAAATTTATCAGTTACTAATATTTTATCTCTTTTAATAAGGGCTAGAGGAACCACTAATTTATGGTTAATACATGACATATGGGGGATGATAGGGCCATCAAGGAGATGTATACTTTTACATATGGGTGATCAATAAGATGGTTGATGAAGAATTTATATATCACCCATAAATGTATATTCACATTAGTTGGAAATAGGTGGCACAGTGACATAATCCATGACCACATCATGTTACATTAATGGGTGCCATAATATCACAGTGGAATGATAGTAACTAGATTGTGTGCAAAGGAAGTTTGGGTAGTAATAAGATGTGTATACACACCATATCTTTAAACTTTATCAATTACTAATATTTTATCTCTTTAAATAACCCATTTAATCTCAATCTCTCTAATTTCATGCCTTAAAGGGTACATCGAGAAAGGGTTTGGTAGACATTTGGTGCTTCATAGGATTATTGGTCTCTATACCACCACCTAAAACCAATACAAGTTACTCCTATCCATTTACCTAAGCTTTGAAACCCCACTTATACACTTCCATAAGTAGTTCACCACCCAAAATAGCCCTTACCTAAGTAAAACATCCCTTTTACCACTTTTACTACTATGTCAGTTGTGTCAACCCCATTCTATGTTTAGTACACGTTATGAAACTCTGTCGGCCCAAGACGACATAGTTTGAGACATAGTTTGAGGTCAAATAGGATGGATGCATCAACTAAATTCTTAGGAGGGTTTAGGGTAAATATATGGCTATATACTCCCTTTCATTACATTTCTAATAAATGATCATTTAATCATGCATTATTATTGATTATAAATCTACTTATACAATCAATAGGAGGTCTCATTGCTTAGGTTTTTGCCTTGGAAAAGTAGCACTTGTGTCATAGAGGTCTTGGATGCATATGATAAATCTTGTATCCTAAATCTAATTTGTCCTTTTATCCTTAAAAACCCACAATAACCTCTTGCAAATCACCATTGGCCAAGGGATAGATAGAGGCATGATGGGCTCATTTTAACAAGGTAAGTATATTCCTAGCCCTTCATATTTCGATAAGTATATGTTGTAGAGATAATATATATGGAATTGTATCTCTCCTTTCTTATATCATTTATATGTTATAGATAGATTTGTCTTTGCATGTCTATTATCTTCCCCATTTGTGTCACAAGATTTGGTGAGCATTATATTAGCTTGTATATGCATTTAATATAATAACTTGTATAGTTGTTTAGTAGATTAGCTTGCTTAATATTATTTACAATCATAAGACCTAGCTAAGGTTATTATAAAATGACATTTGGCTAGAGGACTTGGAAACCTCTCCTTTTCCATTATGTGATAAGAGATCCCTTAGTGTAGGTTTAGTAGATCCATTGTTGGCCAGGACCTTGAATTAAACATATTTCCAAGTGGACTTGTTAGTCAATTACCTTCTTTGAGATTGAATATTATTGATTAGGATAAGTTATAGATCTATATAATTTTGTTTTCATACATTCTAGTGAACCTGATGTGAATCTAACCCTTACATATTTCTAAATTTCTCTACAAACAATAGGATTGACCCTGTCGACCCAATTTAACACTATGTGTGTAGGTTTTCATACTCAATCAATCCTGTCAACTTAGTTCAGCTCTATGTGTAGGTTTTCATAGCTTCATCAACCTTGTTGACCTATTTAGATTTTTTTTTGTAGGTTTTCCAACTAAGGTGAGCTTGTTGATTTTGATTGGATTTATATGCATGAAATTTATAGTATCAAAAAACTAGATCGGCCCAATCAACATAGTTTCTTTTCTCACTATTTAAACATTTATCAGAATTGATCTACTATATTCCTTTATTTTTTGCATTTTTCATTTAAATAACTAGATCGATCTGATTGACATAGTTCTATTTATTATATTATTTACTAGTTTTATTTATATTAAGTCAATTGACTCAATTCTATCTAAATATTCTATCTTTTACCTTTATAGGTTTAATTTTCCATCTAGACAACATAGTTCAAAACATCAACTCAACATATTTAGGAAAAATATTGAATCAACCTAGTTGACTACGTATAATTTACCAAGTTCACTCTAATTAGATTAGTAATTTATTTTTGTCAAATTTTAAACAAATTCATTTTCCTACTACTTTTCAAATTTTAAAGTTCAATAGTGTTTTTACCAATTTTTTAGTTATATAAAACTATAACTTTACAATCAACTAAGTCAACCAAATTGACTTAATTATGTATCTATTTTATGTCCATAAAACTAAGTTACAATTGCTTGACTATATTCATTTTGGACTATCTTTTAATAGACTGAGTTGATCAGTTTGACTCTGTTCTATTCTATTTTTACAACTAAGTCGACCAACTTGAATTTATTTTGTTGATTTTATTATTAGTTCAATTAAAGGGAATTAAACTACATTGATAATAACTAAAATCACTTTACCTTTTTGTTAGTTTATTATTTATTTACTTTCCAAAACTACAAATTAGCTTTCAAAACTTTTATTTTCGCTCTTATTTTTCACTTTGTTTGGTTTTCCTTAGAAATTGTGTAATTGTAGTTTTCAAACTACTTAGCTACTATCATGAAGGGTTGCTCGATACATTGTTTACAATCCTTGTCTATCATTTACATATATTATGGTGTGATGGGATTTACCCAATATTCATATCCATAGTATAAAGCTAAACATAGTCTTTAATTTTTGCTTATCTCATGCCATTTTAGAAAGGCTTAGGATCTCCTTTTTATTGAACCTTAGGAATCTAACCATCTATTTATTTATTTGGTGCATCGGTTAGTGGTTAGCACTAAGAAGTTACTTCTAAATTAACCTTGAAACTAAGTTTAGTGGGCTATGGGAATGATACTTATTCTATATTCAATGCTCTAAAATATTGGGCCGACACTATCTAACATACAAGAAAGTATATTTAGAAGCCTACAATTTCAATCAAACCCTTTAATACAACTTCCTGATCTTTTTTTAAATAATTAGTTGGTTTATAAATTTTACTATTATTGCTTATCGTTTGCTATTCTATATTATATTGCAAACTTATATGAGTTAGAGTTGATAAAAGGTTTATGTTATGTGATAAAACTAGATCGACCAACTCGACCTAGTTACTTATGTGTTTAATTCTCTTTTATGTAACTAAAACTAAATCATACATATATTGTGCACGCATGGAAAATTTTGAAAATTTGAACCCTATGCGGGCGCGCGCGACCTCAAAGTCCGATTCTGACAACCATCGATCTGGAGGCTGGTGTGGCTGCAGCTCATGTTGCAGGTGGGACTTCCTCTGTGTGTGGGGGAAGGGTTTAGATCGCCCCTATTATTATTTCTTCAGTGGATGGGGGCTCTGTTCTTGTAACGCATTTTGCCAAAGGATCTCCTGTTCTTGGTTCAGGCCCTGGTCCCAGGGGAAGAACTTTTGCTGATGTGGTAGCTTTTGAAGCTGGATTACATGACGCCCTTCCTCATGCATCATCTGGGAGTTCTCATGTTTTGCCTGTAAGTGTTTTAAAACCTGTTAGGGTATCTCTAGATCTTGAAATAGTTGAAAAAAATCTTTGATCAGGTAGAATATTTTTCCTCCTATGCTGCTATTTTTTGTTTTTGTGGCTGCTAGCCCTCTCTTGCAGATCTACATGGCTGGATCTCCAGGACCTGGTTACCACTTATTAAAGAAAATGTTGAAATCTACCCATGCGTTAAAGGTTTTTTTATAGCTTTATTCCAAAGCTCCAAGGATAGGAGGATAATTTTGAGCAACAATAAGTTTTTATGGCAGGGTAAATATCCTCTCATGGCCAAACGGTGGCACATGGATTTTAATCCTCTCATGGAGACCTTCAACAAGTTCCCTATCTGGGTTCGGCTCCCTAATCTACCAATACATCTTTGGCAGGAAATGGTTTTTAAAACCATTGGAAATGCTATAGGGGATTTTTTATGTGGATAAAGATACTGTGGATTTTTACCATTCGACCTATGCACGCCTAATGGGTGAGGTGGATGTTTATAAGGGCCTTCCTGAAGCAATTTGTCTGGACTCCCCAAGGGGTACTTGGACACAAATGTTGGATTTTGAAGGTTTACCTTTTCGATGCAAAAAGTGTCACCTGACAGGTCATATTGTTGCTCATTGTACAGCTGGGAAATCTAAATCCAGATGACCACCTTTTTGGTGGGCTAAGGCTTCCTCAGAACATTACATAGTTAAACAACCAGAGGAAGATTTGGCTGATTTCGAGAATGAGAATGAAAATAGTACCCATTCTAAGCTGATGGATGGGGAGGATTCATTGGTGAAAGATTTTATTGAAGGCCCTGTGGAGACAGGGATAAATGATCTCTCTGAGCCAGTTATTGAGGAGGTTTTGGTCTCTCCCCCTATTTTTATGGAACTTCCTAGGAGCTAGACTTTTTTTGGTTTTTAGAAGGATTTTGCTGAGGCTTCTGTGTCCCTTGGGCTTCATGAATCATTGCCTTCTGAGGCATGGGTAGCAGAGGTAGCTAAGGTAGAGGATGGATGGACAGCAGTTAAGAGGAAGAAGTCTAAGCCTTTGGTCCCCCCTCTAGATATGAATCTTTGGTCGTGTAATAAAAAATAAAAACCTCATTTGTTTGGGAGGTTTTGCAGGGTGCTGATCTCGTCTGTTGACATACCATTTTGTGTTTTGATAGCAATTTTATCTATTCTTCTCTGTTATTTTTAGGTTCCTATTTAACCTGGTTTTGCTTTTTCCAGTTTTAGGTTCTCCTTGTAACCTGGTTGTGCTTAAAGGTTTAATCTTTCTTTTGATGTATAGGGTTTTGGGGCCCCTTCAAAACCTATTTTTACCTTAATCTAAAACTAAAACTAAATCATCTAGACTCAAACCATTTTAAAATATTCCTAAATTAAAGAACTAAGTCAACCATCTTGAACCGTTCTCTTAAATATTGTTCTATTTTCTTTAATATAAAACTAAGTTGACTAGCTCAACCCAATATTTTATGTACTTTTCTATTTTAATTTATGTAGAACTAAGTTGACCTACTCGACCTAGTCTTCTATAAACTATTATGTTTTCCTTCCTATAGAACTAATTCAACCTATTTGACATAGTCTTTTAAATATTTTTCTATTTTCATTCCTATAGAACTAAGTCGACCAACTCGACTCAATGTTTTATAGATTGTTTTGATTTCTTTCTTATAAAACTAAGTCGATCAGTGTGACCCAGTCTATTAAAAATTGTTCTATTTTCCTTCCAACATAACTAAATTGACTAGATCAACCTAGTTTACTAAAGATCATCTTTTTTTTTAGTATGTGTTTAACTCAATAATTTTATCATGCACCATCTATTTGACAATGTTATAGATAAAAAATCAAACTAAAATGATGAGTTTTAATAATCCTAATAAATTTCCTAAAACACATTTTGTAGTAACTAACCCATATCAAATTAATATCCATGTTACCATTATAACTACCAACTATGGTACTCCTCCCTATTCCATGGTGCTTAACCTTTTATTCATGTAAATGGTAGAAGATGAAAGTGACCTTAAATACATGACTAAAATTATTCTCTTCATCAATGAAAATCCTAAACATATAGGTAAGGATCCCACAACCATATATAACCTCATGATGGGACCCTATATTGGAGAACCCCATTCACCTTCACCTAGATTTTCCATAAGATTTGGGAGAAGTCATTTTATTACTTCTACCACACCTTTACTCTCTCTCTCTCTCTCATGTATCCCTCTAATACTATGACCTCATCCTCCATGTATTCTTTCATCTCCATGTCAAGTATTTATAAAAACATGGTAGGTGTGACTTTTAGTGGGGCTACTCAAAACACCCACAATAATACCCAATTCTATACAACTCATAATACATATACTACTAGTACATCTCATGCTACTAGTGCATTTAAAAATCTTAATACCTCACATAATAATAATGTATCCAATATTGCTTCTATTAGGCAAAATACCATTCAAACTAATGAATTACTATTTCAAAATCTTAATCAATGGCTACCTTTAAAACTAATAATGCCAATCAAATTATGAAAATGTAGAACTAATAATTGCATCTTCAAAACCAACCTCAACCTACTCAAGGGGGAATGTAAAATCCTAATGCACCCACATGCACCTTAGATATGCACATGGTAACCTTATACCATAATCCCCACTTATTAACAAAACTATTAAACACTTATAAATTTAATCTCTTGTGCCTCAAATTACAAGCATTGACATATGGGTATAATCCCCACTATCACGTATAATGGATCCATGGATCCATATTTGCATTTGAAAACCTTTATAAATCTATATAAAGTTTGGGTTAAACTTAATACCTTTAATTCCCCAATCTCTTAGCTAAAACCTTTTTAGGTGATGCTTAATATTGGTATAACCAACTTAGAACCCATTCCATCACTAGCTTAGAGGACTTAGTTAATGCATTGTTCCAAACTAGTGATATTATGGAGAATAACTTGGCCCATTTTATCAACTATAAGAAATTATAATTTTAAATGACACAAGTATTCATTAAAAAATGGAAATCCTTATGTAAAAAATATGAGCATAATATGTTAAATGAGAACCTATCTAGTTATTCACTAATACTCTTCATCCTAAATTACAATACCATTTTAGGACCCTTTCTCCAAAATCCTTGGAAGAGGCTCTTGACCAAGCTAAACATCAATATTTCCTTATATGCTAATTTGAGCCTTTACACCCCCAATGGTAACTTAAATTTTTATGAAATCTAACAATCAACATGTAATGAATGATGGTTTTATAGATACTTATGACTCCATACACACTATCCAAGCCATTGCTCCAAGCAATCCCAAGGAGCATAATCCTCCAATGCTAAATAATAATTATCATGCTAGTTCCACATTTTCTCAAGGTCACAATATGGATGTACACAAACCTCTTTCCTTAGAAGTAATTCAAAATCACCTTCCACAACCTTCCCCATGAGATCTTGACCATACATGCCCTATTAAACATTTATATGATCGCCACAAATTTTGTTTGTTTCATGTAAGTTGGGGCCATTCTCATGAAACTTATTACTAATTATAAAATTTTGTTATGGATTATCTCCTTGAACCTAACTTTGATCACAAATTGATCATACTTAAATGGCAACAAGCCTATAAAATAATAGCTAGGGGTCATGAAACTAAAACTAAAAATGAAGATTTAAATCAAGCCAATGCTCACTTATCCATTTAAAAGGATCCCCTTCCTAACCATCTAGATAACATTAATCAACCTCCTACTACCAATAATGTTAAAAGTACTATATATCCTAACATCAATGATGATAATGTTTTCAACATAAATAACATGAAAAGGCTTGTTTCTTATATTGATCAATATCTATCCTTGAACCATAAAATTTTTCCAAAGTTTTGCATCGTTCAAGAAACTTACCCATCACATTTCATAGAATTGGGGAATGTGGAAACAACAAACATGCAAGTATCAACTCCAACAATTAAAATGACTATACTTCTCATATGATTAATATAATCCCTACTCCCCCTATAACTAAGTTATCACAAGTGAATACCCAAAAAATGTTAATTGGTATTTATTCCACTCAAGCACAATAAATTACCAAATATATAACCACAACACCTAAGATAGCACAAACACCTTCAACCAATCAACCTACCTTTACTAACCCTAAAATAAGCATACCTTATCAACATAAATTTTAATGCAATTTAAACCCACCTTCAACATATTTATTTCAACATAATGCATCTTTATCCAATAATAACTAATGAGCTATGATGAATGGGATCCCATAGTATAAATTTCACATCTCCCATCTCAAATTCCTTTCTTATAACTTATAAGAACTTTTCCTTGTCATCATAATTGACTAATGCAATTATTATTTGAAATGAACATCCCTTAACCTCCACTCATGGGGAAATAATCTATCTTATCGGGATCTAAATATAACATCCTTCAACATTGTGAAAAAATGTCTATCCATGTTGATGAAATAGTGGACACTTCTCTTTTGCTTAAATTTCTTATCTACACCATGATTCCCAATATTGCTTCATGTAAATAACTCACAATTATTCATTAGTGTAAAATAGGAGATATCCAAGTAAAGCATGAATTAATCTATGAAGTATTAAGAACTTGTGTTGCTTCCCTTGATTTTATTAAATTGCTTAGATACTCTAAATGTAATATTAAATCCATGAAAAGTACATGTTAAGGATATGACCAAAGATAAATGCCTTTATTAGATTGTGTTTGGATTCTTATCATGGTTCCCCCAATCATGGTACATGTGAAATTTATGGTATTTAACTTTCCAATCTCTTATAATATCTCACTTAGTAGACCTTAGACATATGGCATGAGAGAATTTACCTAATCAACATGCTAATGTGTTAAATTTTCCTATAATGATGTTATATATAAGATTCAAGGATACACGAATCATTAGAATTTTAAACAATTCCAATAAAATAAGTGTTTTTAAATACCCACCCATGAACCCTTACCTAACATCCCATTTCATGAATTGTAATGTTTTAATTATCCCATCAACTCTACTAGAGGTTATAATGATCATCTT
Organism: Torreya grandis; assembly: GCA_037957365.1. Taxonomy (NCBI): domain Eukaryota; kingdom Viridiplantae; phylum Streptophyta; class Pinopsida; order Cupressales; family Taxaceae; genus Torreya; species Torreya grandis. The sequence continues at coordinate 3,609,585 of JARHVA010000599.1, read as the reverse complement.
GAATTAATAGGTAACATACCACCTAAATTTTTAGATTCAAATGATGATGAAATAGATGAGATAAGTTTAAAAATCAAAACTTCTGATCTCTATTCTTACATAATTTCTCAATTACCTTCTTCTTTATAACCTTGATCACATCAAAAACCTTGTGATGAAATTTTGGTTACCTTAGCAAAAACTAAGAATTCCATTCACCATGCCTCTTCGACCAATAAAATTATTGATGCATGTACTATTGACGTTTACACTCCTAATTATAATGATGGATATTATTTAGATGATCCCTTTTTAGTTAGATTTGTTCAATCTAAAAATGTAGAGATACTTAGATATCATTCTTATTTACAACATTTTCTTATTTATATTCCTATAGTTACTTCTCTTTCTATAGTACCTACTATTAGTTATTCATATGATGTTCATAAGTCTAAGATGGATCTCACACACACACACACACACACACACACACACACACACACACACACACACACACACACACACACAACTCCTCTAGTCATTATTTATCCTCTTTGGATTATGATTATGGACTATGACGTGATGAGACCTTATGAATTTTCTATAATCCATGCTCATTCCAGCTTACTTCCTCCATAGATGTTAGCTACACTACTTAGAGCCACTCTGATTTCATTATTTCATGTGGTTCAACCTAGTGTTGATCCTATTCCTAATTCTCTTATAGGTGATGGCATACTACCTTTTCCTAAGATTGATCCCCTATCATCACAATGGGTATATTATCCTTATTGTGAGATACATAGATTTACTAATCATTACACCAAGGATTTTAGTGTACACCAACAACAACATGCAGTTTCTTCTACTACCATAGATAGTTGACCTTCACCATCTGCTACTAGATGTAATTGTTGTTATCATGGTACCCATAACCATTCTTCTACTCATTTTTAATAGCTTAGGAAATGCATTTATACACTTCATCTAGCTATAACATAACCAAAAGATAAGAGTCTACCACCTCTTAAGGTACTTTTAAAGTACATTCCCCAATATGGGGAAGTTTATTGCCTTTGGAATCAATACACTACACACTGTAATGATAGATTCAAAGTACTTTAGTAGCATTTTTAGGATTTTCCATGGCCTACACCTTCACTATCTCAACCTCATAATCTAGGTCATGTACAAAAAAAAGGCCCCTCCTTCTCTATAACCTATACCTTTACATATATTTGTAGATATCATTCACATTTCAACACCTTTTCCTTGCATTTAGTATCCCACACATGAGGTAATTTAGGAGCATCATTCTGATTTTGGTATACCTAACTTATCTTTAGAGATGATATGATAGGAAGTCTTTTCATTACTTTTAGTGAAGATTGATGAGACTCTAATTAATGTCAAAATTTAATATTTATGAACACATCACGGTGTTCTATCACATTATTTATCACACTATTATATGATTTGGATTTGATTTATGAGTATATATGGATATTATGTTTTACTTATTTATTATGTCTCATAGGTTATTTTATTTTCTCTTTCACATATTTTGATTTACAATGAATATATCATGCATTAAGCTTATGGTTTAATTTCTTTTTCATGGTTTAATTTTTATTAAAAAAATATTTTTCTTACACTTATTATGATATTTAATAATAAGATAGTTATTATTGTGATATGGTTATTAAACCCTCATCCCTTGTTTATCCTATCTTTACCATATGATTAGTTAACAAGCATACTTCTCATTTTATCACTACATACATAGATCTCTTTTGATCTTCATCTATCTCCATTTATTCCATTTTCATACTAAGCACACATAAGGTTAAGACTTGAGATCATGTGCTGGTATTTTTAGGCAAGCCTAATTTTTTAACAATACATGTCAATATATCTAGGTATTTTATCTCAAATAACCAAATCCTATAGCTCATTTTTGTTTGTCACTTTTATCACTCATGATTGGTTATTCCAAATCCATATAGAGGAGGAATAAAAAATACATACAAATTTCAAATACAAATCATTTAAAAAAAAGGCACTGATGAAAACATTGTCAGCGACTGTCATATATTACTACATCAATCAATATGTAGATAGTCAGCCACTTGAAATTTATAAACTAGACTGGACTTCCTATATGCATTCGACCACTTAGGATTAAACTACATGAGCCACTTTCTACATAATTGGCACCCTTTTACACCTTCCCATTCTAAACTGAGTTGGCTTAGATGACTCCATTTATTTTTTATGATGAATTTTTACCTATTTATCATTAATACCTTAGGCATTAATGACTAATTTTATTACCTACCCATTGAACCTCCCACTATCTACTCTACCCTAAAAAATATTTGGGTAAATTTTTTTACATGGATTCACCCCACCACCTAATTTTTAAATTTGTCTTTTTTTCTAATAGAAACTTATAAAAATTCAAAATTTAAGGCATCACTTACCTAAGTTGCACTAGAAGCTACCACTATACATCCCCCAACTCACACTCATTATCTTTGAGCCAAAATCTTCTTGGAGGTTTATCTATTATTTTTCCAAGGTGACTGAGGTTGTTGATGAGGTGTCATATGTGTTAGATTAACAATGACAAAGTGTACTTTAATGGGCTTTAGTGTTCTTACATTGGTTCTTCAGTGTTTGACTTAGATAGGTAATTGATCGATGTTATTGATGGTATGGACATGTTGTAAAGACCCTATATGATGTTATGAATGCTTATTAAAGTGAATGGAATTCATCAGAATAGTCATTTGAATGTCTGAGCTTAAGTAGTCATCTTGATAGATATAACTAAGTAAGTAGTTTGATAATGTCATATTTCACACGTGTGAAGGTTTCAAGATAAAATTGATATATGGATAGATTCCCCTATGTGAGGAGATCATATGGTTCAAATTTTAGGTCTGGATATGGAGCGTAGAAAAAGTTATAAAGGTGAAAAGTTAGCTTCTCAGACAGAGTTTACCAAGTCCCCATACTTAGCCAATTTTTTGATATCAAAGATCTACTATAAGCATTTAATAAGATCTTAGATCTAATAATGAGCATTTATTCTAAATAGATAATGATCTAATGGAGTGCATGATCTTATCAAATAAATATTAATAGTATGCATGAAGTTAAACAATCAATATTACATGTGCTAGTGACATGTGTCAAAATCATAGAGCTTTGATAGAAGATCAATGGTTTATGGGTATTCGTATAGATAGAGATCAATGGTTTAAGTCAATTCAAAGAGTCAAATGTGTAGAAGGCATGTAGAGCTACCAAGTGGCATAATCATGGGATCTTTAATCTAAGATCAATAGTGAGCATTGAAAGATAAAGACTAGGCTAATACAAGGAGATAGATGGAGTGAATTTATCCAAAGTTTCTAGGGAGCATGAGATGAGGTTAAAGTGCTTGATGTTTAACATCTATTTAGTGATAGTTGGAATTTGAATATTCAAATTCATGAGGGAAACTTGTTTGTAGTTTTTAACCTATTTCTTTTGATCTAGGATGAATTTCTTGATGCAATAAAAAGAAAAGTTGTAAAGGAATTCAAGGTGGATCTAGAGATCCTAGTTAAAAGATATAAATATCAATAAAGATAAATATATTAAGCTCAAAAGTTGACTATATTTTTATTCATAGTGTTACTGTGTACAAAATAATGTTTGAGTAATTTGTGCCTTAGTAGAATAGTGTTTTGGCAGGAACAATCACCTAAATATGTCTTAGAGATCATATGGAGTGGACCCATGTATTTTAAAATGATATTATGTTCTTATTTTTCTTGATAAAGTGCTAAATGGGTGAATAGGTCTCCATGAAACTTATAGGAGGTACTAAGGGCTAATTGAAAGGCATAACTACTTAAGTGTGACCCATAGATGCTATGGCCAACTTATGACAATGGATTTGAGCTATGTCTTAGTGTGATATAATTATTAAAGGTTAAGGAAAATTCTTATGGCTGACTTAGAAGATATTATTCATGAAGACTATATAAATAGTGGAGACCAAGGCAATGGTTTCTAGACTTGAGAGTGAAGAGAAGAGAAGATGTGACATTGAGCAAAGAAACCTTTGAAAGAGAAGATAAAGGTTAGTGAGGATCATCAAAGATAAAAGAGGATTAGTCATGTTTATCTAATCAAGTTGATAAATGTGAACATATAGGTCATTGGACCTAATAAGCCTAGAAGAGGTAGATTGAGCCAGTAAGCCCTAAAGGCTAATTAAGTGACTGTGTTTAGTGAAAGGATTGAAGAGCTGATAAGGTTGAGGAGTGTGTGAATGACCTAAAGGTCATGTTTCTGATGTTGTGATAGAGTTGATATAGGTTTTTTAATTGTGTATGTGATTATAAATGAAGATTTATCTAAAAGGGTGTTTTGGATGCATTACTTATGTGTGCAAGTTTATGAGAGTGTAAAATCGAAAGAGTACAAGTAAGATAAGTCCATCATTAAGTGTAAAAGACATCATACCAAAGGTGGAGATTAGATCAATATATTTGAGTGGATGTTTAGTTTCTTAGGGGGTTGGTTCCTCCTTATGGGATGGGTGTCTCACTAAACTAAGGGATGGGTATTCCTTGATCAGTCAGTGTTGGTATAAATGTTGGATCTTGTTTTATAGGACCATAGTCCATCTTGTAGGGTTCAGTGAGATTTAACCCCTAAGAGGGTTTACCACATATATGATGTGTTCATATGATATATGATCTTATGTATGCTTTGGATGTATGTGCTTTCATGTTTATATTATTTGATCAAGTTAATGTATGTTAAATGTTCAAGAGTTGGTAATTGATTTGGATTATCTAGCATCATTGATTCATGCCCCCTATTATTTATTATACCTTTAACGAATCTATCTTCACTATCTAGGTCTCTTAGAGCTCAATTTTTCTCACAATAACAAAATTACAAATGAATAGTTTAAAAATCCTATTTATATTTTCATTTTCAAATTCTTTAACTATCGATTACTTTTTAAAAAATTCTAATTCTTTCTCATAAATATGTTTTTACTAACTCTTTCTTTGAACTAAAATATATTTTGGAATCTTGATGTTGTAGATAAATTTTCTACATATAACACATATTTTTATAAAAAATCAATTTTTTTCTTATTTTGTAGGTTTGCCTAAAGTCCTCTACATTGGATGCCTCTTCATTTCTCTCACATCACTTTTGTTATACATCAATAAGGTAAGTAAAGGTATGTATTTTTCAATTCTTTCTTTTCAATTAATTTTATGCTTCATATTGTAATTTATTAGCTCAATGTTGTGGGTTGCTATGTTCTTTTTATGAAGTACCATCCCATGTTACAACAATATGACATGTGATGAGTGTTGAATGGGGCATATGTATACACATAATATTTTAAAAATGTATTAGTTACTAATTGTTTTCTCTAGTAATCCTTTGAATCTTAGTCTCTTTGAGTGAATGCCTTAAAGGGTACACTAGGAAAGGGGTTGGTAGACCTTTGGTGCTTTATAGGATTGTTTTACCCTATACCACCACCTAAAACTAGTACAAGTTACTCCTATTCACTTCCATAAGATTTTAAACCCTACTTATACACTTCCCTAAGTAGATCAATTCCCAAAATAGGCCTTACCTACGTGTTGGGTGAATATTTTGTCAACCAGCTAACTAATGAGCAAAATAGGTCTCTTCAACCATAACATAGGGAGATTGGTTAGCTAGATGTGCAGGTTTACCACATCAAAAGGGGACAAATCTCTCCTCTCATCAAGGGGAGGTTCCCTATAAATAAGGAGTTATATACTATATATATAAGCAAAATATAACACTCAGGGGTAGAATAACACCATCCATCTCTCTTTTTTCAAAGATGATGTTCACAAATAGAGGAGAAAATCTTGGTGAAGACACTGAAGGCACTTCTCTTCTTTCAAAAGTGATCTTGTAAGGAAAAACAAGATCTCTTTCAAGTAGTCACAAGTAACTGGTAATAGGGAGCGTAGTAACTAGTAGACTGAGATGTAGCACAAAGTATTTACCTCAACTTCCCAAGAGTGAAATACAAAGGAAAATGAGGGCATAAATTCATCCCAAGGCCCTTTACACAAGAACAAAAAACAAACACACACTGAAGACAACTATGATAGCACAAAGTCTGAAAGTAATTGGCTTTAGGACATCTTCCTTATCACTTCCACTTGCTCTGCTTATTAGATTGAATAAACAAGAATACATTCAGGAAACAGACATAAAAATAATCTCTTAGAATGATACAAGCTATAATAGCACAAAGTCTGAAAGTAACTTGCTTTCTGATTCAAATAAAGAAATATGATGAACAATCTGAGCTCAAAGTCTCATTAATGTCTTTCAATTTGGGTAGAGTTTTGCTTCTGATATCAGGAAGATCTTTTTTTACAATGACACAAGAGAATACAATATATAGCATCCAAGTAAGGATTGGCACTTTTTTCCATGGAATGGCCCATGTCACACTCAATGCATTGAATGCACTTTCATTTTTGTCAAAGAGGGCCATGCTAGAACAGGGTGCCTACCTTAACTATAACGTGTTGATTCATCTCGAATGTCTTCTCTTGGACCTGTGTCATTTGGTCTATCACCTGATGTCTACATAGCTATCCACCTCGCCTTTACCCCAAAGGAGACAAATAGGCCACGCCTTTAATATTTGTAGGCTTAAATATCTACTTGGTGAACTATTCCACCTACTAGAATAACTACTGCATAAATATTTTTGGTCTTCCCTACTACAATTTGAGCCCTCAAACTATCCTTTCCCCTTTTTGGTTCTTTTGGTTCTTCCTCTCGGTGGTTCTTCCTTTCATCCTAAAGGTCTTTGAATGCATTCAGGTCCGTGCTTAAGCCTACAAAGATCAACAGCTGTTTCATTGCCAAAAATTTGATGTGCTCGAGTCCATCATCATTTGAAAGCCAATGGCTAGTTGGTTATCTTGAATTTGATGGCTATAGGCTCATCATCCTCCTTAGCAATAACTTCATGTCTTTCCCTCTTGCTTTGGCTACTTTCTGCTGATCTCAACAAGTGACATGTGGTGTGTTCTATTATGAAATAGGTGAGGACACGTGGCAACATCCACTTAACTTATAAAGGATTTAGATGCCTTTTGAGAGTCCTATAGAAAGTGACACATGGTGGCTTCTATAGGACTTTAGAAACACTATAGAAACATTTGGGACTCATTTGGATTCACATGGATACAGACACTTGTCACGCTCTGCTGAATTATAATGGGATACATGACACATTCTACTACTTTTTAGAAACAAGTTATAATGGGTCTCGATAGAAGACACTTGGAAACTTTTGCCCATTTTAGTAACTCACCTAGGGCCCACCATAATCTTTACTCAATATCAAAAAAAAAGGAGGAAACTGTAGATGTTGATACTTGGTGGCTTTCACCAAGCTTTACAAGGGATAGGTGGTGACTTCTGCTATTGTTAGAAAAACACATTAAAACCTTCTGCAGTTGCCACTTGGTGCCCTCCATGGAACTCTAAGAGAAGCTTATTGAAAGAATATTGAAATGTAGATGCAGACATTTGTCGCACTTTTCTCACTTTTAGCAACTCACCTGGGGTCCACCACAATCCTTGCTTAATAACAAAACCAAAGGAAAAAATAATGGCCGTTGACACTTGGTAGTTTTTGTTGAGTTTTACAAGGGACACATGGCACATTCCATTGCTTTTTAAAAACAAATTATAATGGGTCTTGACAGATGACACTTGGTAGCTTTTTCTTGAATTTGAGACTTAGATAAAACTTTAGGCAAACAAGAAAAACCCGCACAAAAAGAAAAACTCGTGCCCTGTGTCATAACCCTTATTACCTCAAAACTGAAATGTGCAAGGACAAAACTTGGAGCGCACAACTAAAACTCAAAATAGAATGTAGAGTATTTTAACCTACAAAGGGAAGAGAGAAATTATTGGCTTTCAGAACAAAAAATAGTTCATGTGTTGTCCCAAAAATGAGTGATAGACTTTGGGAACAACACTATGTAAAGTCCCCATTTTACCACTTTTACTACTACATTAACTAGGTTGACTCCATTCTAGGTTTAGTGCACATTATATAACTTTGGTGGCCCAAGATGACATAGTTTGAGACCTAACAAATCTATTTCATGCCTAAAAAGGTCAACCAAGATGATTATGTTGACTAAATTCCTAGGAGTTTTAGGGTCAATGCATGGATATATGTACCCCCTTTCATTTCATTTCTAATGGAGGATTATTCAATTGTGCATCATTATTTCTCATAAATTTGCTTGTACAATCAATAGGAAGATTCATTGCTTAAGTTTTTACTTTGGAGAAGTAGCACTTGTCTTGTATAGGTCTTGGATGCATAGAAGAAGTATTGTATCCTAGAGTTAATTTATCCTTATGATCCCTATAATCCCACAACAACCTCTTATAAATCACCATTGGCCAAGGGAGAGATTGAGGCATGATGGGTTCACTTCAACTAGGTAAGTTTAATTTTGGCCGTTCATATTTCAATAAGTAGATGCTGTAGAGTTAATATATATTAAATTTTATCTCTCCTTTCTTACATCATTTCTATGTTATAGATAGATTTGTATTTGCATGTTTATTTTCCTCTCCATTTGTGCCAAATGCTTTGGAAAGCACTAGATTAACTTGCATATGTATCTAATAGATTAGATTACATATTTGTTTAGTAGATTAGCTTACTTAATATTATTTAAAATCATAAGACCTAGTTAGGGTTATCACAAAATGGCATTTTATTAGAGGTGTTGGAAACATATCCTTTGCCATTGTGTGATAAGAGACCCCTTAGTGTATGTTTATCAAATCCATTATTGGTCATGACCTTGATTTAAAAATATTGCCAAGTGGACTTGTTAGTTGATTACCTTTTCTGAGCTTGAATATTATTGAGTAGGATAAGTTATAGATCTATCTAATTTAATTCATATATAGGATGTGTCTGAGGAGCCTCACTATTTTTACCATGGATATAAGATATTAATGAGTGGGGGCCTCCTATTTATAGATAATTAATAGTTTTTAGCCTCTTGATATTATAGCCAATGGTATGGGCATACAAGGTATGAGTCATTGACATAGGATTAATTGGCACATATGTAACTTGGTGGTCATAGTTGAGATCAATCTGTCTTATGAGACCTAGGCCTCTAAGGGTGAGTAGCCAAAGCCACATCAACATAGAAAACCAAGATAGGATAGAATAGTTCCTAGATAGGTATAGGGGCAAGGGCCAATTCAAGTATCTATTCATATACATGTACTATTGTAGAAGGTACCATTATAGTAGGTTATGTTGAAGGTGACAAACTATGGCTCAGAGAACACTAGTATTAGTAGTGATAGTAATGGAAACAACAATGGGGATTTCTCAAATTAGGATGTGTAGATGGGAGAATGTCCCAACCTATATGGAGAGGAGGAATAAAATAATGTCCAAGACATAGAGGTGACCCTTGCTATTATGATAAGGTCATGATATGATAGAGGACATACATTAGTCTAGGTAGGGACCTCTCATCCAGGGTTTTTAGAGAATTCCCATTCTATTATTGATAAGATAGAGAGAGATAAGAATAAATATTATAGAGATATTAATTCTAGAGGAGGAGGTAGCTAGGATGCAAGGATAACTAGTAGAAACACAAAATAAGACTATAGGTTATAGGGTGAGACCACCAGATTGGAGGGTCTCATATTAGAGTGAGACATGCAGATAACCACACTAAAGGGGTAGGTTTCCCAGATGACAAACATTTAGAGCTAGCTTATCTTGAGGGATGTAGAGCTAGAGATAGATTTTAGTTAGCAATACATGGTGAGGGATGATACACAGAGTATTTATAGAGAGCCAAATATATCCAAGGGGATTGTGGTGATTAGGGGTTGGATAGAGCACTAGATGATGTGGTATAAACCAATGATGATGTATTATGGGCCAAGGATGATTCTAGATACTATCTAAGTTTATATGATTTATCAATACTAGTGGGGGCCAGGGCACCAAGCTTTTAGGATCATTCAAAAAATCAAGACTTGAGCTACACATTTAGATCATGACACACCATAGTGTCAAAGAGATCAGTAGTACAACCTCCTCCATGGTAGAGATTGATGGGACCACCTCAATAGACACCACCACATGGTATAGGGAAAATATTCCAAAAATAGAGTCCATATAGGATCCCTCTTAGAAATGATCAGATTCATAACTAATTTTTTATTATAGCTATGGATTTTGTATTTTTGTGATGTATATGTATATCTCAACATATATACATAGTTTTGAGATGTATATAGATATTAAATTTTTATCACATGATGTATATGGACTCTGATATTCTTTTGATATAAATGATGTTACTTTTGATTCATTATTGTTGACTTATGACGTCGATTAGATCTTGGATAGCAATGTGGATATATATTCATTTACCATGATTATGTTGTTTTTGATTTCCATGATGATGATGTACTTTATTTAGATAGCAATTTTTATTGATTTTGATGATGCTTTAGTATTTGATCATGATGTAAAATATTTATGACTCCATTGATATGCTCATTTGTAAATGTGTATCATTATTAACATACATGTAGTCACATTGTTTAGTTGTTTTGGTTGTGATTTATGGAAAATGTGATTATGTTCTAATTTTGGTTTTGCGTATGAGAACATGTTAACCATCTCACAAGGGGATGTTTTATCTTCATGTGACATTGATATATGAGTCTCTTAAGTACTTGATTTTTTACTTTTAAAATGATATTATGGATAATAATTATAAAATGAATCATGATAATAACATTTTCCATTGGCGTAGGCACTATTTTAGATACAAAGACTTAAAAACTCAAGATTAATATATGGAAAATGAATACCTAATCATAAAGCATAATTCACTAAATAAAGATAAACCAAAATTAGTTTAAATACAAATGTTAATAACATAGAATCAAGATATGAAAAATCAATACCCAAGTGTAAAAGCATAATATAATAAAAAATACAATGTAATAAAGTAACTAAAAAAAAAAAAAAAGTAGGTAAGAAGATTCAATAAAAACACAACTACAACAATAGAAAACAAAGAACCATTAGTGTGTGAATGTGAGACTAAGACATTATTCATATGGCCTAATCTCAAGTCTAGGGAACACTAGGTAGGATAACATGATAAAATCGATGAAGGGGGAATAGAAGAATAAATAAAGGGTGGACAATCTATCTTCAGATGCCCCATGCAACTAGATGTTGCCTACATAGTCCATTGTGGACTTTAGGACAAATTTAATTCTCCCATGAAATGGAAAGAAGAAAAGTGATGACAACAAATAGGATGAAACTATTAGAGGGATAAGAAATGAGAATAACTCAAAAATTGTGAGAGCATAAAATTGGGTAGCTCATAAAATGGTGAAAATTTAAATGAAAATAAAGCGGAAATGGGGAGGGGAATGATAGTGGGAATAATAATGGTTGAGCTGATTTGAGCTACCCCATGCAACTAAGTGCTACCTACATAGTCTATGTGGACCTCAAACTAATGTAGTTCTCCCATAAATAAGATTGTAATGAATGATAATGTGGATTTAAAATGATCTAATTAGAATAAGAGATACCCACCAAAGACATAGAAAACACCTAAGGGAATGAGATAATCAAAACGTAATTGAATGATTAGGTGTGATTGAAAAAAAATAAAGAAGTCATGATTTTGATAATATTTTTCCCACCTATGAGATGTGCAATGCAAAGGGGAGGTTTATCCACATAATACCCAAATATTACCACCCAAAATATAAAATAATAGGGAAATCCACTATCCAGTAAGACGAAAAATTGTACAAAGTTTTTTGTGGCTTTATATATCTACTTTTTGGGGAGGATTTTCTAACTTTTAAATTTTATAGGATTTTGGGAATAATATATACGCAGGAGTATTCTATAAGGAGAATATACATGGTAATATAAACAAATCTACAAGGAACCATCTATCAAATGAAAAATGACCTTGGGTAAGGGCTCAAAAAATAAGTAAACTAAGTACAATGGGGTGACAAAAGGTGAAAAAACTATTATTTCAAAACAAAATAAAGCATGAAAGAACTATCCTTCAACAACAAGTTAAAATGTAAAATAAGTGATATGGAATGAGGATTTAAGATCATCAAAGAGAGAAAATAACTTGCATCAAGGACCATCAAGTAGGGAAATCAAGCTAAATCCTTCTAACATTCAAAAACTTTGCCTATAATGATATAATAATGATGACCAAATATGAGTTTCATGTTGAAATGTCATTTGAATCCACTTGTAGTACCTATAAGTCATAATAAATACCAATATGGTAATAGGAGATGGGGGAAAGATAATATTAGACTTAGGAATGAAAAATGAAAGGAAATGGAATAAGAAACATGAAGGAGATGTGATGGAAATGCACCCAAGCAAGGGTTCTCAAAGACAATGTGCAATCAATTTGAACATAAAAATGCTTGAGATGCATAGTGTTCATGGGATTATCTAGTTAGCTAACATGTATACCCCAGAACCATAATTTTTAGTGACACTTAAAGGATCCAAATAATTTGGTTCAAATTTAACTTTATTCTCACATTCTACATTAGAGTTTTTCTAATTTTCCTTCAATATAAAATGACATACTTAAAATTATTTAGGATTGTTTTGCCTATTATAAATACAGCATGGACAATTTTGGTATGATTTAAGATGACTCAATGCAGATATCCATTTTTCATCCAAAATTTCCAACTCTTACAACCTATCTAATAGATAGTATTCATCATCAATTATACCCTACAATGAAATATGTAGGGAGGGAAACTTGATCACAATTGGTATAATGGATTCAGAGCCAAAAATTAAGGATTAGGGTGTAGCACCTATAGGTGTGAAAATAATGGTAAAATAAGCCCATAAAGTAAGGGAATAATTACAAGTGCCAATCATGGCTAGATTTATTGACAATATCCTTACGAATTTTGATAATGGTATTATTAGGTGCCTTATATTGGCCATTACCTTGAGGGTAATAGGGTGTTGACCATTTGTGTTTAGTATGGAAATGTATATAGACATATTTCACATCTTTATTCTTGAATGACTTACCATTATACAATATAATGGAAGAGGGGATGTCATCACAGTAGATTAGGTAATTCAAAATAAATTTGGAGATCTGCTTGCCCATTATATAGGTGGGGGGGATTGATTCAACCCACTTAGTAAAATACTCGGTAGTATTTAAGATATGCTTGTGGCTAACTGACAAAATGGGGTTTATCTTACTTATGAGATCAAGTCCCCATGTATAAAGTGTCCAAGGATAAGTAATAGGATAAAGTGATCATGAAGCACACACATGTATTTAATCACTATGATTTTTACAAACAAGACATTTATTTACATGAGCACACATATCTACTTCCATTATGGGCCAATAGTATCCTAGCCTAAAGAGTTTCTTGGAAGGATGATTTCACTTGTATGGGCCCCACAAATCCCTTCATGCACATCTTTAAGTGTTAATTCAGATTTACCCAAGTTTAAACATCAAATTACAATCCTATCATAGCCTCTATGATATAGTGTATCATCGAGTAAAGTGTAACAATATGCATTATGAATAAATGAATTATATTGGTTATGTGATAGGTCAGCAGGAAGAATGTGCTCTTGGAGTTAGATGTGTACATCTTGGTACCAATGGGAATCAATACCATAATTATCACATACCATTTCAATACCCATATGACTATAAGTTGGCATTATAAGGTTTTTGATAATAAACTGATACTCACAAACATGAGAAGATATCCCTATTAATGACCCAATGGTAACCATGGCATGAATTGATTTTTTGTTAACCCTAGGTATTTAATCAAACTAGGTACATTCAAGGTATTGCTTGAGATTATCAACCATACATTTGTAGGGCATGAGCTTCTTGACCTTTATTTAGTATTGGTTTGTAACTTGATTGATGATCAATTATGAATCTCCATAAACAAGCAATTGTTGAATGTTACATGCCACAAGTGTTTCATATTCAATAATATTATTGGTGCATGAAAAATAAATTTGAAATGCCTTGGGAATGAGATATTATAGTGGCATAATGAATAAAATACCAGCTCCTAAACCATATGTTGTGAAGGAACTATCAAATTATAACTTCCATTGATGTGACTCATCAAATACAAAGATAGATTTATTTTGGAAATACATGTGTAGAGGATACGTATTAGATAAATGTGCCTCAAATAGTTTACATATAAGTACTTATGCTTTGATGGAATTATGAATAGTGTATTCAATGTTGAATTCATTAAAGAACATAATCCACTTAAACATATGACTTTTCAAGGCTACTTTAGAAAGAAGATATGTGAGAAGACCAACTTTCATGATTATGAGTCTTATTGTTTAGAATATAGTGATACAACTTATGTGATGCAAATATTAATGATAAATAAGCCTTTTCAATAGTTTTATAATTATTATCATAACCAACCAATGTATTACTTAGATAATAAACTACACACTCTTTTCCCTAGTCATCATGTTGCACCAGAATTGCCCCTAAGGTATGTTTAATTGTTGAGATATAAATCAATAAGGGCTTACCCAATGTTGGTAAGACCAAAATTGGTAGGTTTTACAATTAGGTTATTAATTTCTTAGATTCTTCTTAATAGTGCCATTCCATTGAAAAGTGGTTCCATTCTTTCATAGATGAGTGAAAGGATGACAACAATCTTCTAGATACAAAATGAAGAAACAAATAGACTATATTTTACCTTGTAGATTGTGAAACTATTTCAAATTAGGAGGAGGAACTTTTATGATGGCATTCAATTTGGATGGATAGAATTCAATTCCATAATGGGAAATGGTGAAGCCTATAAATTTTCCTGATATGACCCCATAGACACATTTATTTAGGTTAAGGTGTACCTTATATTCATGAAGTCTCTCAAATATTCTCATTAAATGTTTTGGATGAGATACCCATGTTTTTGACTTTCCTATAATGTCATCCACATAGTCTTCAAAAATGTTGTGCATCATGTCATAGAAAATGATAGTCATGGCATGTTCGTATGTGGTACCAACATTTTTTAAGTAAAATGACATGACTTGATAACAAAATGTTCCCCAAGGAGTGGTGAATGTTGTTTTGTGTTGATCCTTTGGTGTAATTTTTAATTTGGTTGTATCCTAAAAATCCATCCATGAGGGATAGAATTTCATAACCTATTATTGAATCCACAATCATGTCAATGTTGGATAATGGAAAATAATTTTTTGGATAAATTTTTTTTATGTCCCTAAAGTATATGCATAGATGAATACCTTATGGTTTGTTTATGACTAGCAAAATATTGGATATCCATTCTAAGTAATCAATTTATCAAATAAATTTGGCCCCTGATAACTTTTCTAGTTCTTTCTTGACTAGAATAACAATCTATGGATGTATTTTCCATAATGTTTATTTAATGGGCTTGGCATCTAGGTGTAAAAAAAGATGATGTAAAACTAGATATGGATCCAACCTATGCATATTTCTATAAGACCATGAAAATATATCAATTAACTCTTGAAAAATGGTAATGACGAATTCATGTTCTTCTATAGTGAGGGACACACCAAGATTACCCATTTTGGGATCATATATTGTAATAATATTGGACTCAATGGTGCCTTTCATGAGTAATGTAGAACCATATTATAAAAAAGTATATACCAAGGGAAATTGATCTTCTTCACCTAATTTTGAGCTATCGGGTTCATCCATATAAGAAGAATCTAAATCCCCTAATTTAGTTAATGACCACTTAAAGAATGTTTTTGGGAAATATTAAACTAACTAAGAAAACACCCATTGTTTTTTTCACCTATATTTGACCCAAAGGTAAGATGTGAATGTGTATGACTCTAAGATTTATAAGGAGGAAGGTTAACTTCCCCATCCATTGGAACCTCAAATGGGTTTTCACCAAGGAATTATCTTTTTCTTTACTCTTCCCTGGTTTAAAAGTGCCTTAGAGACGTTTTCAATAAAGGACCTCAATGTTTGATTTTTATTTTTTATTTTGATCAAGGAAGTTCACTTGTTCCTTAAAGTAGGTGGTCTAGCATTATCTGAATCCTTTCTTATGATCTCCAATTGATAGACCATATCGAAGACCCAAAAATTTTGATAGTGATTCTTCATTATAGTAGTCATCTAGATATGATCTAATCTTGTTGATCCCAATTGATTAATTTAGGGTAATGGAGGATAATGTGGAATTTAGGAGAGAAAGTGATAGTGAGAATAACATTGGTATCAAATAAATTTATGTCAAAAATTTCATCATAGAAAATATAATAGAATTCTACATTTCTACAAGAATCATTTTTGTTATATGATAAAGTAGTGTCACTCTCAAGATCTGAGGAATCACCCATGGGTAGTTTATATCCAATATCTTGAGTACCTTTATGTTTAGTAATAGAAAAAAATCAATAATTCATTCATCATTTGTCCCCAAGCCTTCCCATTTATAATCTTAATGTTCCACGATTATGTTAGGAATGAGATACTTAAAACTCTAATAACAAAAGGAGAAGTTGTCATTATACAACTAGGAATCCTTAGAACTACTAGGTTGATCTTGATACAATGAATTATTTTTTAAAAATAAAAGAGGGCCCTTAGGATGAGATCCAATCTTTTTGTACCATACTATGTTAGGCCTATCATTAGATTTAGTAGGATTATGTCTACCATGGGACCAGAGATATTTTGGTAATTTGTCAATGTGGAAGGCATTATTGATACCGTAGGTACCAATACCCTTATCTTCAAAAGTGAAATGGGAAGAAGTTTATGGAGGTGGAATAGAAGAAGTAGATGCAAGGTCACTTAGGTCAATGTAATTTTACTAGGGAGATTCATAAGTTTTGGCGTTGTCCTTTTTAGGTGCATGCTCTATGCTAAAACAATAGTTCTATTTATTATATTTATATTCCAAGTGTTTGCAATATTTATATGGATATAAGTCATTAGGAATAGTGACTTACATTCTAGAATGGGATATTTTTAGGCATTGGTGAAGGGTGGCAGGGACTACACGTACTTCATGGATCCAAGGGTGTCCAAGAAGAAAAATTTAAGGCAACTCAATGTCGATGAAATGGCAGAGAGTAACATGGGTGATAATCCCAATAATGACTAGAAAGTGAATAGTTCCATGTGAGTCTCTTTCTATATTATCATATGACTTAATTAATAGTAATGGTGTTTGGATTCAAATCCATTGAATTATACCCAAAATGTTTTATCAATTTAAATGAGGCTATATTTAGGCCTAAACAATTTTTAATGAGAACTCACTTAATATTATGGTGGAAAATGATGGATTTAATGTGAAAGGTGTTATTACATAGGGGACCAAGGGATGACATGTCACTCTGATTGAACACAACTTGTTGAAATGGGGATAAATTCCCCACAAGTTCTTAGAAGGTATCAAGATAGATGTCATTTAAAACCTTGAATTATTGAACAAGATCATTTAATGTAGTCTTGTAAACTTCTAACATATGCAAGTGATCTAGGATATAAATATGTGTATAAGTTTTATTAAATTGTTTAATAAGATCATACTACTCCTTATTTGAAAGAGGAGATGGTTTGGATTTAGAAGGTAAAGAGACTTGTAAATGATTATTATTAGAATAAGGTGAAGAAACTTTAATCATAACCTTTGGATGTTGAGTTGTGATAATATAATTTTGAGGTGGTGAAGGGTTACTTGAATTAGAATAGTGTTGGAATAATTATCATTGATGTCAAAGGAATTGTAATGGATATGAATGGAAATGTCAAATGGAATTGTTGCCAGAAGTGAATGTAATTATTTTCAAAAGTGAAGGGAATTGTTGGCCAAAGTGAAAGGAAATGTTAATGGAAGTGAATGAAAATGTCGACGAAAATGTTAACAGAATTGTCAACAAAAATGTTAATGGTCACATCTCTTGGTAAAGAGGTACCTCTTGGATGGGACACATCATTTAAATGCTATATAAGGGAGAATAGATGTGGAAGTATTACAAGCATTCAATTTAATTCAAGATCATATAAGTTTGAGAGAGAAGGAAGAGAGGAAGAGTAAAAAATAAAATAGAATATCTCTTAAGAAAAGAAGTGTGAAGGGAAGATTTATTCTAATGAAGAATATCATTTAAGATTTATTAAAGAGGGGAAAGCAAAAATTACATAAGAAAATTAGTGAGAGAAAAAGTGTAAGAGAAGCAAATCCATCATTCGATTGAAGAAGGAATCATAGATGGTAGAATTGATTTGGCTTGGGGTCGGTGCCTCAGAGTCTAGGGGTTGATGCTCTTGTGGGTTGGTGCTCATGAATTAGCTATGTTGGTGCTTGGTGAAGGTGATTAGTGTCTCCAGTGGGTGGGTGCTCACAAATTGACCGAGTTGGTTCTTAGTTTGGGGATTGGTGTCTCTAGTAGGTTTGTGCCTCCAAACATTATAAAAGATTTATTTATATATTAAATTAATATTTTGTCATGGTTTTCTCCCAAAAGGGTTTCCATGTAAATCATGTGTTCTCTTGTGTTATTAATTGCTATATTTAGAATGCTTATGGTTGTTTTGGTCAATTAAATTGAAAATATTAAAAGGTTATCTTATAATAATTCACACCCCCCCCTCTCAGTATAAGCTTGTTTTTAACAATTGGTATTAGAGTGGGTTCCTTTGGAAATAGTCTAACCAGTAGAAGGTTGATCTCAAAAGTACAAGATGTCCAAGTAGATAAGGAAGGGGAATCAAGAGTTGAAATATATGGTCAAGGATCTTAAGGAACAAGTATGTATCTTGGAGTATAAGTTGGATTTAAAAGCAAAAGAAGATAAGATATCTATTCAAGATCTTAAGAATCAGTTATAGGTTGCATATTCAAGTTTGAAATCAAGATAAGAAGAGTGTAATCAATTGAAGTTTGAGTTAGATTCTTTGAAGGAAAAACATGAGAGGCTCATAATCAAGGTTGAAAAAGATCATGAGATATCAGTCCAAGGTGAGAAAGATGCAAGTTTTAAGGGAAAATTGAAGAAGCCAGTCAGGAAACCCAATGCTTTCATGTTTTATAATTCTTTTTGTGGCCATTTTTTTGTTTATCATCATGAATCTAAATTCTCAAGTCAAAGAGGCAAATAAAATAAAAGAAGAAACTAAAATTGAATTAAAGGCAAAGAAGGAAGAATGTGAGAAGCTAGAGGCTGATATTGTTTCCTTGAGAAAGGATTTAGAAAAGGAAAATGCTAAATTGACAAGCAACTTAAGAATTGAGACAAGCACCAAGGTTATAAATGAGAATCTAGATTGTCATAGGTCACTATTCAATAAGTCAGGTCTTGGCTATGGATATGAACAAAAAGTTACCAAAAAGGATGTTAAAATTGCTAAACTTATAAAGATAGAAGAGAAGACTTCATCGAATAATGAAGTTATAAAAGTAAAAGATAAAGGAAAGAACCATTGGCATGATAGAAGATAATTCTTGCCAAAATAGTCTGACAGGTACTAAGGATCATTTTATGGCTATTGCTTTAATTGAAACATTTTTGGTCATAGAGAAAAGGAGTGTAAGAGACATGTGATGAATGGATACTCATGGAATAGTGGTAGAAATGTAGATATGAGGAATGGGCATGTAATAAATGAGTATGCATGGAACTATGGCACAAGTGAAGGATGTGAGAGGAATGAGCATGGTTGGAATAGAAAAAAAGATTCATATGGTTTCTTAGGTATAGAGTCATTTACTCTATTGTAAAAATACTTTGTATGATTATGATAAGTGTGTAAATATAGCGAGACAATGTGGAAGTAATCCTATAGACCAGAACAAGAAAGAGGACATCTAAACCAAACTCAGAAGATAATTCATGTAAGTTTAGAAGTAGATGCAACAACTAGAAAATTAAAAGGAGTAATTTGTGCTTGTGAAAAAGGCATAAGGAGCAATGGCAGGGAAGTCATGATGGATCACAAAACATAAGAATAAATGGCAGTGAAGGCCATGTTGAATCAAGAGAGATATGACGTGTATAGTGGAAAGATGCTATGAAGAGGAACCATAAAAGAAGATATTAAAATAAGTGATCTAAAATAAATTCAAGATTGCAATGAAGACAATAGAAGAAGATAATATATTTTTCATCTAGTGACTATGAGAGGAAGAATTAACTCAAGGGTAGTAGGGTGT
This sequence comes from Torreya grandis, assembly GCA_037957365.1. Classification (NCBI taxonomy): domain Eukaryota; kingdom Viridiplantae; phylum Streptophyta; class Pinopsida; order Cupressales; family Taxaceae; genus Torreya; species Torreya grandis. The sequence goes on along the minus strand of JARHVA010000599.1, from coordinate 3,589,203 downwards.
AAAACCCTTTGCCATTGATGTCAAAGGGGGAGAATTGAAGACAAGGGGAGTTTATATACTAATTCATGGGGATTGCCATCAATGACAAAGGGGGATATTGTTGGAATAATTGTCATTGATGTCAAAGGAATTGTAACAGATATGAATGGAAATGTCAAAAAAAATTATTTCTAGAAGTGAATAGAATTATTTCCATAAGTGAATGAAATTAATTTCGGAAGTGAATGGAAATGTTGATGAAAATTTTAATGAAAATGTCGATGAAAATGTCAATGAAAATGTCAATGGTCACATCTCTTGGTGAAGAGGTACCTCTTGGATGGGACACATCCTTTAAAGGCTATATAAGGAAAAAGAGATGTGGAAGTATTACAAGCATTCAATTTGATTTAAGATCATATAAGTGTGAGAGACAAGGAAGAGAGGAAGAGAAAAAAATGAAATAGAATATCTCTTAAGAAAAGAAGTGTGAAGGGAAGATTTATTCTAATGAAGAATATCATGTGAGAATTATGAAAGAGGGAAGAGTAAAAATTATATAAGAAATTAAGTGAGAAAAAAAGTGTAAGAGAAGCAAAGCCAACATTTGATTGAAGAAGCAATCACAAATGGTGGAATTGATTTGTCTTGGGGTCATTACACCAGAGTCTAGGGGTTGATGTTATTGTGGGTTAGTGATTACAAATTAGCCAAGTTGGTGTTTAGAGAAGGGGATTGGTGTCTCTAGTGGGTGGGTGATCACAAATTGACTGAGTTAGTGCTTGTTTTGGGGATTTATGTCTCAAGTAGGTTGGTTCCTGCAAACATTATAAAAGATTTATTTATATATAAAAGCAATATTTTGCTATTTTTTTCTCCCAAAAGGGTTTCCACATAAATCATGTGTTCTCTTGTCTTATTAATTATTAGATCTTGAATGCTTATGGTTATTGTGGTTGATTAAATTGAAAATATTAAAAGATTATCTTATATTGATTCACCCCCCCCCTTCGTATAAGCTTATGCTTAACAAATAATATGGCATAGGACATAAAATAGTGTCCCATGGACACATAGGTGCAACAATGTTATTATGTGTTATAAAAGTACCACTAAGATATGAAGGAGGGGGTCCTAAAATAAATGGGGTAAAACTCTATGGTATGTTATAATTTTTATGGGGATTAATATTAATAATAGCTACATGGTTGTTAATGATACAACCTACAACATTATTGTAGCTAGACGAGACATCATGGTAGCTAATTTGATTGGCTTGGGAATCTTAAACTTGATTAAAATTTACCTATATAATTTTTCTCTTGAATTTAATTTTAATTACAAGCTTGGCATTTATTTTTATGATTGTGATTTACAAATGGGTGTTTATAGATACCCATGTTTTGATTATATGTAAAAGTAATGTTATCCAACTCAATGTCACCTTACTCTAGAAGATCTTGGATTAAGTGCCTTAATTATACGCACCTATGAATTCCATGCCCTTTGACATGATGGAAATAAAAATAATTGTTGTCTCTATACCATTGAGGCTTTGGTTGGTATTATGGAAAAGGTTTTAGAGTTGGCCAAATGACCATGTTAGCCACAACTAATTTCTAAAATATGGCCTCAACAGGTTCACCAAGGTCACTAAAGAATATATTCTGATATTGATTACTTTGAGGAAATATGCTTAATAATGTAATGGTTAGAGTATATGGGGTATTTTATTTAGGTGGTGATTTCACAATTTTTACATGTCTTTATTATGTTACTCCATCTCTTACAACATTCTTATTTTTATAAAAGACTTTGGGCTTTTTAGATGTACTTACTTGTGATTTCACATGATTATGAGGATATATCTTAATTAGACCCTTGTCTATAAGTGATTTTTCAATATTCACTCCTTTATCTATAATCTCCTTGAATGTATCATCATAATGGAGTCTCAAGTTATGAGTCACCTTTGAATTCAAATTGGAAGTGAAAATATTTGCTAGTTGTTTATCTGGAAGATTATGTAGAAAGTAATTAGCCAAGATTCTCCATCATTGTAAGAAGGAAAAAATCTTTCCCCACCATGTTATTTTGTATTGCATAATGTAACCCTAGTTAACTCATTTTATATTTTTTAGGATAAGTGATTTATAATTTTTTAGATAAGTAATCAAAGGTGATGACATATCCTTTTGGCAAGTGTAGAAACCACTTTAAAGTTTTTCCACCCAAACTAAATGGAAACAAGTGATGTATATACATGCTACTATATGTTATTTCTTGACAATCCATAAATAACACTTTCAAGTGTTATCTAGGACCACCCTTTGTTATGTATTTGTCAAAATTTTGCACCACAAATTGAGACAAGAAAGGTACTTGAAGGATGCTCATATCAAATGGGTATAAACATATTTCATCAAATTTATAATATTTGCCCTAGTTTTATAATTAGATCCCTAAAATAATATCTTTTATCTTTTATCTTTTGAGATCCAAAAAAATATCCTTTATCTTTTGAAATACTTGGAGACTGTGAGCATTCTGGGATGAAGGAAGCTTATTTTTTTATTGTTGAGATGTGGATTAGCTTGATTAGGATAGATAAGCATATTTAAATTAAAATAATTTGGAATGTGTACCCTTTAGGATGTGTTATTAGGGTTGTTCACCTTATAACCAAGATTATATTGTTAATAAGGTACTTATTATTGTTGACTAGTATTAGGATGTGGATTAGTAACATGTTGTTGGGTTGGAGGGTTTTTTGTTGATATGGGGAAATTCTCTATTGAAAAGTAGAAGCTTATCACAAGGGAACTTGATGTTGGAAAGTGGGGATTTATTGATTATAAGGGAGGGACTATGGATTAATAGGGAATTTTTGGAGATTAATTATAACCTATTATTGAGTTGGAGGATTTGTAACCTTTTATTGTGTATTAGTCTAATTTTGTTGTAATGGAAGATTATTGGCAACCTATTATTGTGGATTGGAAGAAGTAGGATGGGAACTAAGAGGAACTCGTTGGGGGTTAAAATGAACCTATTGTGAACTAGATGCAATTTTTTGAGATTTAAAAGGAACTTGTGTTGAACTATAAACAAGGTGTTGGGAATTATCTACAACTTATTGTTGAAAACTAGAGGAGGAGATTTATTAGGAAAGAAGAGGAAGTTGTTATGAATTATCAACAACATGTTTTTATTGAATAGAAGAGGGAACATTTTGGTAAATTGGAGGGATTTATTTGAGGTTCAAAGGAATGGGTTATGAAATAGAAAAAAGTGGATTATAATTAGAATATGTATGTTATGTGATAAGAAAGACAAGATGTAGATTAGGAAACACTTGTGTTGGATTGCTAATAGTTCATAGAAAGGGATCCAAAGGAAGGGCTATTTTACGAGCTCTAAATGGATCCAAATTGGGTGGAAGATGAGCTAGTGCATCCTTTTTGTTTATTGATGGGAATTTTTTTCTCTATAGGTGGAAGATTATTTATATAATAAGGATTGTTTAAAGAATAAGTAGCTAGGGTATTAACCAAAGAGGATAGCAGTTGGCTAGTCTACTATACTTGTGTAATGATAAGTTGGCTACTTGGGATGAGATCTACAAGTTTTTCCTTTACTTTTCTTGATGATTCAGGAACTTAACTAGAATTTTGTACAAGGACATGCTCATGAAAAAAATTTGATTTGAGAGGTGTCCCTTGTATTTGGACATGAATACACACTCTTTTGTTTTGAGTGGTATCCCATCATATACATGTGATATACTTCCTCTTATTGGATTTAATTGTCTTTAAAGGACCTAAATGGATCATAAAACCATTCTCATTGATAATTAGTGTTATAAACAACCCCACTTCTTGTATACATAGGCATTTTAGAATAAATGATCTTTGTATTGAAATTTAATTGATTTTGTATAAGTGTGCAGAATGTTTGGTTTTAAAAATTCAAAATGGATTTGTGAATTTGGAAAATGGTTTGAAAATTGATTTGAATTCAAGTGATATATTAAGCTATCATTATAATAATTTTGATCAAAGTAGAATATTTGATTGAACTTATTAAATTAGAATGTCAAAGTAGAATAAGATTTGATTTGAATTATCCTTCCAAAAGTCATTTGTGAAAAGTTTGAAGGATCAAGGATGATTTTGAATGTCCATTGACCAAATTTGATTTTGAAATATCAAATACATTTGATTTTTAATTAAATTTTTACTTTAGAATTGAATTGAGTTTAAATTTGACTTTAGTTTCCTTTAAAAAAGATGCTTTTAGTTGATTTGGTTGACTTTGGATTATAATTAATTTTTTTGTTTTAAATTGAACTTGATTGGGATTTGAATGAGAAATGGATTTTGGTTCAAATGACCTTGATTTATAATTATTTTAGAATGGATATAATAATTCTATAATGGGGATAAATTACTATACCAAATGGGTAGCATAATACTTAGAAAGCAACAAAGATGACCCAAAAATTAGGTAGTGTAATGCCTTACCATGTGAGTCTAAAATGATATGATGTATATGATGTGTCACATAAGATGAGGATAAGACAATAAAAAATCAATTACACACATTCATAACAAGACCTATCTTTAGTGGAAGAATGGGTGTGTAACACAATTATAGTCCATGTGAATATCTCATTGAAGAAATGATAGGTTTGTTTCAAATAACCCTCACTTAGAGTGATACATAATGAAGTATTTGGGGAGATTAGTTTCCATCCCACTATAATTTGTTTATGGCCAAAGGTCTTAATCTAAAATTTTGACATTGATTTTCAAAGTGGTCACCGATATACCTTATGATATGTGCAGATCAAAATCTATCAAAGAAGAACAAAGAGTGGCTAATTCAAAATAGGTTATAGTCCCTATATAAACACTTTAGTCATAAATATATTAGTGAAGTGCTACTAGTAATTTGAACTACGAGGGTGAGGTTTGATATCATAGTGTTAGGGTTAAACCCCTTGCTATTATGAAACTCTTTATGGGGGATTTTTATATGCTCTTAATGATAATTATCATCAATTTATATCCCTTGTTACATGTATGAGGTTGATATGTAAGTTGGTAGATGAAACCCTAGGCATCTCACCCTAAAAACTAATGAGAACCATATTAAATCCACTTCACACATTCAACAAAGATAGAAAATAAGATAAAAATAATTTGTGTTTTTTGGTCACTAAAACTCCCTAAAGGGGGAAAGGGGAGAGAATAGGTATGATATAATATGATCAATAAATCAAATAAAACATTCAAGGAATGAAATAAAAAGAAACATGTTTTTTACAGCACCAAATGGAAGTGTTGGTACTTTGATTAAACACTAAAGTGAAATGTGAGTTAAAAACATGTTTTGTTTAGCAATTATTCCACTTTATTTAGCTTTTGTAACCTAAAATAGACAAGTTAGGAGTTTAAAATGTGGTATATGGAAAGTGTGGGAAGTTTAATGGTTATTTTTTTAGCTTGATGAAAAAATAGTTTGATTCCACCATTTAACAGGGCGATCCCACCATTTAGCATGAAAATCTTGTCATTCTATAGATAAAAATAATAGTAAATAAGGTGTTTAACCTTAAAATATATATTAGGGAATCTAGGGTTATATGGATAAATATATCCTAGGGCATACATATGGTAGACCATCTCTAGAGTATACAATTAATTTTCAAAACTCAAATAAACATATTCTAAATTTATTATGCTCTTAATATGCTAAAAATAAAAATTATAACTATGTTAGATATTGAAATGATAATGAAAACAAGATACTTAGCTAGTTTTGATGCTAATATAGATCTACATATGGAATAAGAAGAAATTAGATTAGATTTAGATTCTAGATTAGTCCCTAAATTTTGGAAATTTTACCTTTGTATCCATAGACACTTGTGTCAAGATGGGATGGTTACATCGACATTTTTATCTGATTCAAACAAAGGTGTCTAATACATAATATTTTATAAAATTAAATAAACCACCTAGATGCTTCTGGGTTTTATGTCACCTTCACTATAGTGCACTCATATATGGTTCATGGACTATCACTTCTTATCAAATAATAAAACTCTAGTTATTCATCTTCATATTGGTTATGGGAAAATGGGTTAGTGGGAACATAGTGTCAATCTATCTCAAATACCCCTATATAAATGAGTGTAACCTACATAGCCAATATTTTGAAGAGGGTCTCAAAATTATGTAGTTCTCCCCTATGTGTTGGCTTGTATGTGTATTATGCAATGTGTGATAAACAAGTAAATAGAGTGACCTAGCTTGTAACTTATAAAATCTGGTCCATGGAATGATCCTTTAATACTTTATATCTATATAAGTTATATCCCTATGATTGGTGTGGAAATAGGATAAAATATGGAAGCTTTACTCATTTTAGTGTTTGATTGAATGCCTTTGGTAAGTTACCTTGTGAGTCATCATAATAACATTGTTCAGACTAAGAGATAAGCAATATACATAGAGAGATAGTGTATGCGAGCCTTTTGATAGTGGGAAAGGTTTATAAGGTAAAGTTGCATACATGATATTTATTTTCTGATTCTACAAAACTGAGGTGCTATATAATTTAGAAATAGTGTCTACATTTTCCTCCTCTTTAATCTAGTAATAAAATAACTAGTTTAAATGAAAATAAATGCATACCTAGGTGTGTAAAACACACTTTGCCTTTTCTTGAACCCAAATTAAATGAATTTTTGGAGATTAACCTACAACCAAGATCATGTTATAATATATAATCAAAGCATATAATCTAAAATTGAAAGCATTGAAATGATTTAAATTGAAAGGTAAGGTTTAAAAGTACACATGTATCTATTCAACTAACTTACCTTTTAGAAATTTGATTTTAAAAGGTGTATTATTATTAATCATTAGAGCTATGATTATAAAAAATATAAAATTTTAGAAAGCACATATATCTAGGGAGATAAATAAATATTGGAAGACACATGCTCCCAACTTTGGTGAAAAGGAGTGTTGCCACCCGACAGTTGAGATTAGCTTAACCATGTAACCCAATCATAATTATAACCCAATGAGAATGAGTGAACAAAGTCAACTCACATTATAAAATTTGTGAGGAAGGATGATGTAATCAAGTCCAACCTATAAAATTGGCAAGATCGAGTAATTTAATCACCTCAACCATACCAAAATAGAACCAACTACTATAATAGATTGGCTCAACACAATCTATAAAAATCTAACTTGGTGCATGATTCCAATCCATAGAAGTGTTTTAAAATCTGAAACTTATTTGATTTCATAATTTTAGGTTCACATTTCATAGCATATGCACCTTAGATATGTCTTATTCTAAAACTATGTATAATCATGGTACTAATTTATAGAATTATTCCAAAAATGTGTATCTGAATCATAAAAATGTGCATTTTAACCATTTTTAAAACCTTGTAAGTATGGAAAAAATGTTTATATAACATTCCCCCACTATAATATAAAAATGAAAAGTAGTGTAAGTGTGGAGAACATGTTTCCAAAACATGACACTACTATAATTTCAGTCTAGTGAATTATGAAAAATGTGGAAGCCATGCCTCTATGGCATGCCCATATTAATATTCCCCCCTTTTTAAGTGAGGGTAAGTAGAAAATTATAGTCACCTTACCTCAAAAGGATAATATAATTAAATAATCTATGTGTGAACCAAGTATCATATAGAAGAAACATGTCTAGGTAGATATATCATTGAAGCATGAAGAATGTGATCACATTAAGTCCTAAAATACATGATATAGATCATGTCAATGTCTATATAGTAAAATTACAAGCTCAAAAATAAATCAATCACACACAAAAGAGCACTCAAAATTAAATCAAAATGCAATCATCAAAGGAGACCTCAAACAAGGGGCATGTTCAAATGCCACACAATCAAAGGGACATGACTTATCCAAATATCCATAAAATCAAGAATGACATATTCAAATGTCCACATAAAATAAGATTTGACATATTTAAATTTAAAAGAGGCAAAAAAATCATTAGGACCACAAACAATGGATTATATTCAAATTCTCAAATTATTTTATTTAGGTCACTCAAGTGCATAAAGGACAAGTATAAGAAACCAACATAATCACATCATACTAGTCCCTAGATATATGTGTTATTAAAAAATGTTAAGTACATAGCATATCAAGGACACTATGAAATATATAATGTAGATAAAGACATGTGTAGTATATAAGATCACACATGATAATGTAAAGTGACTATAAAATGATATAACCTAGATGTATCATGATCAAAGAAGTGGATGCCCCCAATGTCCATATGACATGATTAGAGGGAAGGCCCAAAATATAAAAGTACATAGATCATATATCTATGTATGCCTGTATCACACTCAAAACATTCTTGAAACACATGTGTATATAAAAATAAATGATATGTTATACACCACTATGGAACTAGCAACATAGATGCTAAAGAGCTAATAAAACATGTAAAAGTTAGAAATAATTTTTTATTTTTGGAGTTTTTGATTTTATTGTAATTTTAAAAATATTCCAAGGAAATAATTATCCTATGATCTCATCTAATGGATGCTTATAGGTATCTCCCCACTAGGAACTTGGTGTAATAAACTGGTGGAACTTCCAAGGAGCATGTATAGGTGCAATGTTTGTCACTGTAGAATCTGGAATGCTATGCATATACAAAATAAGACTCAATAGCCATGAAAAAATAATAAAATTAGGGTTTTGTGGAACCATCATTGAATGGAATGTGGTTTATATCAAATAACATTAATAGTAACATGTGTAGGTGCTCTAGATATTTGAATATGGTGTGTAGTAGATGAGAATTCCATGGAACCTACTATGGATATATGATGTAATGGTCACTCAAGTATTGGATTCCATGTAAAGGTGGTTGCATATTTCTTACCCTTTTTTATAAAATTAACTTTGGTAGGTTTGATAGTCAATTATCTGGGTAATAAATTTTTATTTCTTAAGAGGATGCTCATATGTAATTCTAGAAACTATAATTACCCGATTAGCATGAATGTATTGAACACACCCATGAAATGTATAAGGTATTACTAAAAGTGTATGTATCCAAATTCATCCAAATAACATATCAAAGAAACATGTGGAATGTATAACTAAGAAGGTAGTAACCACATGTATGGGACCCACCTATAACGGTAAGTCAATCTCACCAAGAACCTGTTGTGAATTCTCATTAAATTCTCTAACTAATTTGATCATAAAATGTAAATCATTATTTTTATAACCTAAATTCATAAATAATGTCATGGTAAAAACATTATTTCTTTCACCATTATCAATAATAACACTATTTATAAGCTGATGATCAAGGAATACTTGAATGAATAAGGAACGAAGATCTAAGACATCATCCATAATCTCATTGTCATTAAAAGTAATGGAGGGTCTCTAAACCATAGGAGGTGTGTGCCATGTATAATTACCAATAACCCCATCCAATGGGTGCCCATAATGTGATGGATAAGGATGAGCATTATATTCCATTTTCACTTCTGAATCTTTCTTAGAATTATCTTGCAAATGATTGTTAAATATTTTCTACTTCTAGTGATTACTAGGTTGTGTACCTAATTCCTTGTAAGTATCATCAAATGTAATATTTTGTTCATCAATGAGGTCTTGGATATTATGATTCAAAGTAAAACATCTATTTGTATAATGCCCAAGGCCTTGGTGATAGTCATAATAAGCATTCATATCATACCCTTTGGGTAGAAGTCTACTCATATCAACCTCTATAGGATGAGGGAGAGATATGAGATGACACTCTATTAGCCATATGAGTAATGAAGAAAGAGGCTTAGGTAAGAATGAAACTATCTAAAGGGTACATTAGATAACACAAGCTCATTAGGTTGTTGTGACACTACATTAATCATGGTTATTGTTTCCTTTTTAGGCTCAAGAAGTATGACCTTAAAACTTGGTTTGATATTAAACTTGGTATTAGATGTATATGTAGTTGGTGTGTTTGTTACATACTTAAGTTTGTTCAATGAGATAAGTTTCATTTCATGATTGTGAAAAATGTGGAATATTTCATTGAAATATTCAATTTTTTTGAAAATAAGAAACTCATGTAAAGGATCAATCAATTTTTTTTTAAATATTTATTGAAGCTCTTTATCTACTATAGGATTGGTCATTTTAGCTAGCATTGTCTTATACCTCAAGGCATATTCATTGATAGGTTCATTGTTTCATTGTTTTATTTTTGAAATTTGGGCATAAGAAACCTTTTTGATAATGTTAATAGAGAATTGTGCCAAAAACTAATCTATAATGGGTTGGTCAATCATAAAACCACTTTAAAGCTTTGTCTTTTAAGCTCCTTGGAAATAGTTTGGTCAAAATTTTATAATTAGAGGCATAATAAAGTTATTCCACATAAAATTATCAAATATGTTGTTCTATATCACCCTTGCCATCATAAAATGTGAACTTAGGTGTAACAAAACCAATTGGCAAGGGGTGCAAAGATATCTCTGGTGTAAGAGGATTATGAAACACTTCTTGTGAATAAATAGCATAAGGCAATTTCATATAATATTGTTCAATATCTTTAACCTTAGTTTTCAAAAGTTTTATAGTTTTAACAAAATATTACACCTCTTGGTATTTTATGTTGGATATTTGAGAATTCACAAAATGAGTTTTACCATAAGCTGGGTAGGTATAGGCATTGAAACTGGTAATTGGGTTTAAGTATTAAGGTTTCTCATGTAAGATGTGGCAATATTAATTACATGGAATAAAGGTTTAAATACATATCATGTGACCCCACTGGAAGTATGAAGTGGTAATGTGCTTAAGGGAAGGGTTATTAGTATACGGGGATGACCCATAGCTCTAATATCATGATCAATAGATGAACCTAATTGTTCATATATGTTTTTTGATTTTTTAGTTTCTAATATGGCTCTTAGGATTTCGTCAATATCTTTATGGTTTTGATGAATATGCTCATGAATGCAATTATTTGGATTTAATCATGATTTATTTGATCATGTTCATCAATTTCATTAAATTCATGTTTTTCATTATAAGGATCTTCTTGTATGATAACATCATCAGTTTGTTTTTAATTCTCAACATGTGTATCATAATGGACCATAAGATTAGGCCCTTCATTAGTTTGGGGCATATTAGGTGGAAGGAGAGGAAGCTCAATGTGTTAAATAGGCACACCTCTCCAATTTAGTGCTATGCCTAAGTTGAACACAAAATAATATAAAATAAAAATGAAAAAGTACAGTAATATGAAACCATAGCTATCTAAAAAACTAGTAATTAGAAATATTTGCATTCATATAGATTAGGTTCACCAAATGTTTAACCCTAAAATATAGATTATGGAATATAGGGTTAAATGGGTAAATATAGCTTAGGGCATAAGGATGGTAGACTATCCCTAAATTTGGCCAATTAATTTTTAAAATTCAGATAAACATACACTAATTCATTAGATTTAGATATGGAAAATAGAAAGTATAACTATGCTAGATATTGTATTGATAATTAAAAAAAGATACATAGTTGGTTCAAATGTTAATATAGATATAGATTTGGAATAAGAATAAATTAGATTGGATATGGATTTTATATCAAATGCCTAATTCTATAAATTATACCTCTATACATGAAAACATTTATGTTAACCTATGATAATTGCATCAATACTTCTATATGAATCAGATGTAGGTGTCTAGTATAGAATACTTACTAAAATTGAATGTGACCACTTGATGCTTTTGGGTTCTATGTCACTTTCACTCTAGTGCACTCAGATCTGGATCGTGGACTCTCACTCCTTATCAAATAATAAAACCCTAGTTATTCATCTTAATATTAGCTATGGGAAAAATGGGTTAGTGGGCACAAGGTGTTGAGCTATTCCAAAGACCCCTCTATCAATGAGTACTTATTAAATATCCAATACTCTAAAAATGGCCTCAAAATTATTTAGTTATCCCCTCTATGATGGCTTGTGTGTGTATCATGCAATGTGTGATAAGCAAGTACATAGAGTGACCTAGCTTTTAACTTGTAAAATATGGTCTATGGAATGTTTCTTTAGTACACTATACCTATATATGTGGTGTACCTATTATTCATATGTAAATGGGATAAAATAGAGAAGCTTTCTCACTTGAGTTTTTGATTTAATGCCTTTGACAAGTTACCTTATGAGTAAGTAAGAAATTTCTAGGTTTGTGCTAGGTAAGGAATGAATGATGATTGATATTATGTTTATACCAAACACTTTAGATAAAATATCACATTAAATCACTTAGGGTGACCATAAGGATATGTTTGATTTTTAAATTGGATTTATTTAGGGTACTTGACACTTGTGTTGGATAGGGACACTTGTGTAGACATAGGCATCTGACTAAGACATAAGTTTCTATGTAGTTAAAAAAAGGTATGGGTCTAAAACTTACAAAGATAGATGATAATCAAGTTTGTAACATTCTAGGCATGAAAAAAGGTCTGATTCATTAGAATAACATTGGTTGGACTAAGAAATAAACAATATACACATAGAGATAGTGTATGTGAGACTTTTGGTAGTGGTAAAGGTCTAGAAGATGAAGATACATCCGTGATATGTATTTACCAAGTGTACAAGACTGAAGTGTTATATAATTTAAAAATAGATTTTACACAGGGAAATTGTGATTCTATTGATTATTAGGGTGATATCGCTAATTTTTAATGTGATATCATCATTTTTTGAATATTCCCTCTGATATTAAATATGACAAAAAGTAAAAAATAGATAATGTCACATTTAGTGATCTCACCATTTCAAGGATGATATCTTCATTTAATAGGTCCGTCTCATTGATTTTTAATGCATACTAACCTTTAGGGGATTCAATATCATCATTTTATAATTTAAATGCAATAAAACATTCTTGATAATATATAGATCCTTATCATTGACTTGTAGTGTTCCCACCATTTTCCTAAAAACATAGAGAGCAATGAAATAATATAAGAGTGATATCACTGATACACACACCAATACCAGTGATTATAGGGAGTGATCCCATCAAAATTCAAAGGAAATCCATTGAAATGTAGAGCATTATCATCAAATTACATAAAATAAAAACATGGAAAAATTGGTAGAAAAGAAGTAAAAATAAGCTCAAAAGTGATCTTATTTCGAATATATGAGGTGATGGAATGTTCTCAAGAAGATTTTGATGGCATGCCAAATGTATATCTTAGGTATAAGGTAGGTTATTTTATTGTTAGTTATTTAAACCAAAACAAATTGATAAACATAACATCTCAAGCATGGTCCCTTGGATTGGGAAAAATATAGGAGAATGCAAACAAATAGAAAGACATAAACTATAAGTTATACATTTCTAATGGATTCATTATCCAAGCCATATTGTAAGCATGTTTGTGCTTGGATTGTAAACCTAGGAGTCTTTATCAATGTTTCTTGTTCATTTTGATAGCATCTCCCCTTGTTTATGAGTGGTTTGATTGATCAATATGAATAATGTTGAAGCTTTTTGCTTGATTTCTAAATAGTAAGGTTACAATAAAAATCTTGTCTATAATTGTTAAATTAGTCTTGTATTTATAGACTTTTCAAGTTAATTATGACTTTCAAATCAAGATCAAAATGTGTGGATAGAATTCAATCCAATTTAGATAATAAATTTCATTAATATTTGAGGTTTGAATCTACATTATTTAGGCATGGGTTTAAATGTTTGATATTTCCTTACATTTATGCTAATGCTTGAAAACTTTCAATGTGATTTCATGTTGATGTCATGATTTAGATATTTGTTGAATATTTTAATATTTCACAACTAGAAATTTATCCAATTTTTATGGATTTTTTTCTTAGCCATTTGGTTTGGTTTGATAGGATAATTAATCAAGATTATCCTCCATGTGATTTATGCAATATCAAAATTTGAATATTTATTCCAGTTAATTACCCAAGAATGTTGATTACAAAATAAAAAATTAACTTAGGGTGAATTATATGAGGCTAATAGTTGGTTATGAAGCATTATCCCAACTAGGGATGCCCCTATGTGTTTCAGAATTTAAATGTCAAGTTTAAGAGCAAATTTGGGTGTTTT